>OX422212.1:356782728-357192728 GCA_949130495.1 Sambucus nigra | reverse complement strand
AAACTTGATTATAACACAGGAATATTATAATTCTGTGTTTAAAAACAGGTTGCCAAATGAAGATTTTTATCAGAATTGTATTTAAACACAGAAAACAGAATTATAGTTGCAAACCAAACATGCCCTAAGTGACCATTCCATTATTTTTTTACTCTTTAGATTTATATTTGTTGTGAATGAGTGTTTGTTTTACTTAATATGGAATATTGATTTTTTTAGGAAGTGTAAGGTTATTAGTTTATCTTTAGTAATTTTTTTTGTTTATGCAACCTTTGTGAGGTATGTTTTGATTTTTTTAATTATTGTGATAGAAATGATGTTTGAAAAAATGTTAATATATAAAGTCATCATCGTGTATTTTCATGTTTGATAAATTTCATCATTGGTGCCAAGTATTTGACAAAATGCTCAAGTGAGCATTCCATTAATTTTTTACTCTTTGGGTTTATATTTGTTGTGAATGAGTGTTTTTTTACTTTTTTTCCTCCTAATATGGAATATTAAATTTGAAATGAAGTGTAAGGTTATTAGTTCACATAATGGAAAGTTTCAATAGGATTTTAACATCTACGATAAAGGTTTCGATTATATTCTACATATATTTTACAGTTCATAATATAATTGTATTAGTAAATTTGCTTTTAAAATAATCTTATATTTGAATTAAATATTGTTTTATTCTTGGTTGTTTTAAGGATATGATGAGTGAGGAATTTTGTACCTTAATGTGATCAAGAGATTGATGTTGGAATTTTGATTTTTATGTTCCACTTCTTTGTCTCTTTCTTTAATCCATGTTGTGAAAAATGACTAACACATATCCTAATCCGCGCATCACGCGGGTTTATGCCTAGTATGTAATAATAATACTTTAAACTTAAATATAATAGCAAATATAAAAAGATAAGTTTTTCACCTCAAATAAGCTTCAATAATGGTGGAAATGTCTATGGAGAGGGTAACCCCCACCTCATAAGGTGGCCTCAAGGAGTTACCAAGATTCCTCTATCTTCTCTTGAAAACCCAACATCAAAGCTCCATGAAAATGCTCCAAATATTCTAAAAATCTTTGAGAAACCCTATTCTAAATCCGACATAAAACCCATTTCCACTCCAACTAAAACCTTGATAAATAAATCGGAGGGATTATGGTGTAACTAGGTGGATATATGTGAAAAAAATATGGTTGAACAAAGTCTAACAATGGAGGGAGGTTTCAGGAGAGAGAAAATTGCTGATTTTTCAGATGAGAATTTGAAATGTACAAGATGGGCTCTTCTCTCTCCTTACCCTCTCTCATAAACCCACTTAAACCATTAATTAATCCTCCCTCTCATATTAGGAAAATCTCCCCATGCCAAATTAGGAGAAAAAATAACTTATTTCTATGATCTTCCCTTTACACTCGACAACACATCCAATCCAAGGGTTTAAATTTCGACAACACAAAAATGAAACTAACTTGCTACCTCCCATTCATCGGATCGATCATACCTGGGGTTCGTGTCTCTTAGATCGTAGGATCGCTCCGGTATGGATCTTGGATCTGGAATTTTGTTGGTTCCTAGTCCTTTTCCACGATTTTTTTATTATGTACCCTCAAGCTTTGATTTGTTGCACAAGTAAACCCTTAAATCAATTACTATAGATTGTTACGTGTACGTGCATAGTTCCATGTATTATAAACTTCATTCAATTATAAAAATACCCTTAATAAATAAATTTGGAAAAGTGTGCATATTACTACTGACGTGACAACAAAGCGCCCTTGGTCGCTCTAGTGACCTAAACTTTTTTATTCCTCATATATAGGATTTCGCTGACTCGAGAAAGTCTATCGTGAGTCACGAGTAAACCCATAATTTTTTCAATTTATTTCGTTCGCTCAAGTGACCCGTGTGTTCATGAGTCGTGTTTAGTTTTGCTACAATGACAAATTACGTCGCGAATCGCGACATGGAGCACAAAATTTTGATTTTCCAAAACAAAAGGAAAAATCCAAAGTATAATGTAATTAAGTAAAGTAAGGTCCACATATAAAAGCATATGATTAATGATCATAACATAAGAGTTATAAATATCATAATAAAGGCTTATGTTTATATCATATACATCAAATAAATATAAAAGGCTTAAAACATATATAAGTTAAATTAATCATTGGATGTAATGCATATAACTCACATGAAGAACAAAAGTTAACACGATTGAGACTTGATCGATAAAACCAAAACAAAAGTTCAATGAAATACATCTTGGAAAATCTACTTTGATGTTTATCACGAAAAAGTCTCATTTTTCTTCAAAGTATAAAATTTTCAGCTTGAACTTTTGTCTTCCCCAATTTAAGAGACTGATTAAATTTTTTTGTCTCATATCCTTGGGGTTACCCAATTTTGGATAGATAAAATTCTTTAAGATATCGATTTAACAAAAAATTGCACATGGAGGCTTTCGTACAAGTACAAAGTTAGAGAACTATTTTCAATTTTTCAAAGGTATCACATACAAACCAAAATTGCACCCGTATCCACATCATCCCTCATGATTTTAAATGAGATTGCACTTTATTTTCAACTACAACCATGAAGAAAAATCTCATATGCGCAAAAGGAATAAAAATGACACAGTTTTTTCAAATTACAACCAATTCAAAAACTATGAAGTACAAATCAAAGTGATTTGTTTTAATCTTTCGTTCGAACAATACTCGGGAGTGTTGTGCGGTGTAAAGTTTATTTCATATACTCCATATTGATTAAAATTATACTTTTTAACACTTTAAATCTTCATATATCCATTTTTAGAGTGTATAGGCACAAACAAAACTGAGATATAAATATCATATGTAAGAGTTCGTGCATTAATCTAACATTATAAGCCAATAAACCTAGAAGCACATTAGTGACACTTTTACCTAAAACTAAATACACAAGGTTGATAAACAAATACAATGCAAGGAATATGATGAGTTGAGGAATGAGATAAGCGTTATAAGAGTCCTAGACACACTGAGAAATCACTCTATCTTGTCGAGGTTAAGGCAACTAACTTAAGACCTCATAAGGTCTTTACATCTACCCTATTGATACTATACTCCCAATACATACTAGATACACAAGGAAACTTAGGCTTAGGTCGGATGGTAGATGAATTTTGAATTCCTTTATCCTTCTCTTTATGAACATGATGAGCATGTTATCCTTGCAAACAATTCCGATTATTTCCAATAGAACTCATACTCTTCCTATAATTGCTTAAATAAAAAGTTGGATTGAATAAATAACA
Source organism: Sambucus nigra (assembly GCA_949130495.1). Classification (NCBI taxonomy): domain Eukaryota; kingdom Viridiplantae; phylum Streptophyta; class Magnoliopsida; order Dipsacales; family Adoxaceae; genus Sambucus; species Sambucus nigra. The sequence continues at coordinate 357,189,440 of OX422212.1, read as the reverse complement.
AAATTTTCTAATATGAACTACTTTATGAGAACGAGTAGACTTATTCAGTCTAAAAACAAGCGATTGAATGCTAGAAACAATCTTCGTAAATTTTGGTCTAAAAGTAGACTTCTCCTTCAAATGATTCATATTACCATATTTCTTTATGTTTGAAAAATGTTTGTAAACAGGTTTGAAAAAATGTGATTTATTTTATGTTGAATCATTGCTACGAAATGCAACCCCATTATAAATTCCTTGTTCGCTAGAATCCAAGTAATGAATAGTTGTTCCAATCTTTTTCAAAAGCTTGTCATTGAATTCTTTGCAACTTCAAAATTTACCAGGAAAAATGTCCAAAGAAGTAGTCATCTCATCTCTATTATTTTTCAAGGTAGGCACATTCATCTTCAACCAAAGGTAACTTCTTATCATAAAAAAAGTTCATTAAGAAATTCTAAGAAGTCATTTAATCCTAAATCAAGAGATATAATTCCAGAATAAAGAGAATGTCCACGAGCTTCTATAAGTTGAAAAAAGTCATTTTCTTCTTATACAAGTATGAGCTCATTAAAAAACGGTGGTTTTCTAAATCTTAAGTGTTTTGATTTTTTCAAGTAAATAGTCCCTTTTAATAAAAAATGAAGACGCATGATCTTCATTATTCTACAAATATTTTTTATTTTTCAAAAGTTTTACTTTCATAATAAGTTTTAAATTTGACTATTGATTTCAAAACAAGCTTATTATAAGAAGTACGTAATTCTCTATCATCAGTATCACTATTGGCACAAACCTTTTTAATGTCAATAGAGTAATTCAAAAAGTCGGGCGGTGTTATAAGTCCGTTAAATGCATGCGTATTACATCCATCGATTAGGTAACTAATACTCTCGCAAAAACCTAACTCCATTAAAATACACACGAGATTAAACTCAAGATGATTATACCTATTAAATGATCAACCACTTCTATACTAGTTGAGAGTGTCATTTTCTTGAAACTTCAAATGGAGTGAAAATACCCAATTAAAATAAATGACATAATAAAAGCGATATTTTATTTTATTTACATTTAGGTACAATATATGACAACCTAGTTCCATGTGATCAAAATTTTACCAACTAGATAACACTAAATGTTATCTATGGAAATAAGGTAAACAATCTCACAACACTAAGTCGCACAAGGAAAAACCCACAACGAGAAAAACTTAGGCCGAGCGAAACAAAAAATTCACTATGGTAGAGTATTACAGATAAAAGATAATAACTTACAATCCTATAATTCCCAGCCTGACTACAGAATCTTTCCAACCATATTCTTCAAAGAGAGCACCGATAAGTAGAGAATGATACCAATATAGAAACCTAATTTATTGAGTTTAAGTCAAAACAAAGCCATGAATGATTGAATGATTACACAATCATTCACGTGGCATACTTATGTAAAAATAATTCCACAAAATATGTTTTTGTTTATAAGAATAGTATACCGACATAAGTTTATCAACTAAACCAAAAAACCAAACCAACCGAGCCCATACAAAGAAATATTTTGAATGCGACAAAGTATTAATAAGTTCTTTCAAATTCCAAATACCTCAACCAAGTAGATACATAATTATGTTATCATATGGATGTTGAATTGAGAAGTCAAATCTAGTCCAGAGCAATTGTATTGTAGTTGTGCTATGCTGGAATGACCTCAATGACTAAGAAATGACACAAAATATATTTTGCACCCGTCATACGATAATATAGTTATGTGTGGGGAACATGATTATACAAATACTTTTACAACTTATGGATATATGTAAAATTTTAAGTGACCAAATGAGATAACAAAGTTTGTAAATATCAAACATATGCTAATATATCCTAATCATGGGGCACCACAAGACTAATTGATCTTGACTGAGTTTGAAGTAAAAATCAACAGATTAAATTTCAAGGCTTAAATTAGAATCCGATAGATTGAACTTTGTCACAAGAAAAATTGGTCTAAGATGACCAAGTTGATCTACTCGAACTAAGATGCCCAATTCAGTCTAAGATGGGAAATTAATTTAAGGTGATAAGCTCAGTCGAAGATGAACAAATTAATTAAAAAGGACCAAGTTAGTCTAAGTAATGAAATTAATTGAAGACGATCATCTCAATCATATATAACCAAAGAAGTTTAAGACGAAAAAATTGATATAAGATAATGAACTTAGTTTAAAATGAGCAAATTGATAAAAGATGATAAAATTGGTATAAGATGAATAAGTCAATCTATGATGACCAAGTCGATCTAATATGACCAAATCAGTCTAATATAAATAAACTAATATAATATGATAAGATGATTAATTGTTTTAAGAAGAATAAATTGATCTAAGAAGATCAACTCAGTTAACAATAACCTCACTGGTCTGAAAAGACCAAATTGGACCAAGAGGATCTAAAATTACCATCTTTTCCTCAAAATTTGAACGAAAAGAGTTCTATAGGTTCATCTTAGGATTTGGTAAGGAGGGTGAATTAGATAAGCAGAGTCTTGAAGGAAGTTCCCTTTATCTAATCCTGTAATCCAAGCCCGATCGAAGGAGTATGACTAGTAATAACCAAGTTAGGAAGCCACGTTGTTGACCCATTTCTCGAATATTTCTTTGTAGGAATATTCACAGGTCATTGTAAATTTTCCATACCCCTCTCTAAGGTCTCCTTCTCAGCTTGTGAAAAAGAAGGCATTTGCCTAAGTGTCCAAATTTAATTAATTAATTTATTAATTAATCAATACCTAAAGCAAATTAAAATACATTTGATTTTTCAACCAAATTTTAATTTTATCAGATCAAATTATTTAGTATAAATTTCATGCAGTTTGTGATTAACAATGAAAGAAAATACAATCAATAAAAAAATAACCCACCTAGATTTTAGACTGGAATCCCTCGCTAAAAAACCACTATCGCACCCAACAAAAAACAAGTCCACTACTACTGAAATATGGTTATAGGAATTAAAAAGGACTACAACACGTGTTACATATAAGACAACGATATACACCATGATGCCTCTCCCTTGCGTTTGGCTCCTCTGTCGTTGCCGTACTAGTGATACCCGCTCTAGTCTAAGAAAATAACTTCATAACTTTCAAAGCCTTGGTATTCATCAATCTCGGCTGGTGAATGATCACCTCACATGTAATCTTGAAAATGTAATATTTTGTATAAATATATTAGTTGTCTTTATTTTATGTCAAAGTGTTTGAGCCTTGCATCATTCCAGCCAAAAAGATTGAATCCGTATAGATGTTTGGTAGAGAGAGAGTTTGTTCCTTTGTCATCATAAACATTGGATGTTGAATATCATCATGGATTCTATACAACACAAAGACTTTTGTTGCTGAGCTCATTTATAATTTATCCTTTTAACTTCAATTTATGATTAATTGTCTGTGTCTATGCACACACATACGATTTTCATTATGTTTTGATAAAACTGTGTTTTTGAGCTGAACGAGTGATTTAATACTTTGAGAAGTGTTATGTATAATGTTGGGAAAGACCTATGTTTTTCAAAATATGTTTTGATTTAGGTTAAATGTTTTTGTTACCTTGATCCGTCTGCACGATCCCAATTTATCCCCATGAGCATGGCCCTAATTTGTCCCCATGCACACAAACCTGCACATTTTAGTGCATGTGTTTATTCAGTAAGGAAAAATTTCCAATATATTTAATTTGTAGGTGTTTTGTCTTAATTCCATTAGAATAAAACTATTTGAGTCATAGCCTAGGACTTGAGTTGTTTATCCTTCAAGCATGTGATGTGTGATTGAAGACCTTAACGACCAGGTCAAAGCATCCAGATCATTGTGTTGTGTTTCATTACACGTTTCATCTTCAAAGTCCATGGGATCTCAAGAGGTATGAATGCATTTTTAGTTTCATCTCTGGATTCAATTGGGTGTTGTTTTTAAATTTTTTGAGACCATTTTCTTAAAAAGAATTTTTGAAGAAAAAAATGTTTTTTATGAAAGTCGTTCAAACGAGTTTTTAGGCTGGTCAATAAAATTTATATAAGTCATTTGAACAATATTTTTTACTAGTTCAAGTGAGAATGGGTTTTCATTCAACGAGGTTCAAACGATATTTTTTTGCTTTACAGTGGGATTTCGTTCGAAGACCATTCGATCTATATATTCAAACAAGTTTAGTAAGTTCAGTCTAACGAGAGTTATTTCTTTCAAACGATATTGCATAAATTATTCGAACGACCCTAGTGTTTTTATTCAAACGAGTTGCCTCATTTTTTGTATCACCTTGAGTTTTTAGTTTTCTATAAATAGGAGTGCTGTAAACTTATTTTATGAAGTGTTCTTGTAATTTTTTTCTAAGAAATATGTAAGAGTGTGTAAACCCTAGTTTCACCCAATCGTTTTGTGATCCAAGTTTCATTTTAACATGTGTGTTTGAGATCTCATGTTTCGCACTCAAGTTTGTTTACTCTTTATATTTTTTTTGGTTACATTTCATACATTTGTATGTTTGACACGGTGTATTCCGTCTTACTATGATTATTTGCCGAGACAAGATTGATGGATACTGAGGCATGTGAGGATCACACATTGTGGAAAATCATGGGATGATTATTGCGTGTCACTGTGGATAAGGTTGAAGTAATGGAGACAGGTCAAAACTTGAAGGAGTTTAGTCGGTTGTGTAAGTCATCTATTGTGCTTGTGTAAATTTTTATTATAGTGAATTTGCTTGACTGGGCTATCCAGGATTTGTTCCATTGTGGGTTTTTCTCGTACATCTATGTATTATGTGATTTCTTGATTTTACTCATGCTATACTCACCTAGATACATGCTTTAGGGAATGATAAAATTTGGTAAATTGTTTACATGGGTTAATCATTTAAGTAAACTTAATTTGAAAAAAATAAAAATATTGGCACGTGTTTGATAATCCTCCATATATACCTTAGCACAGTAGAACTTTCAATTAGTACCATAGAGGGAGTCTATAAGTTATTTTGGCATGATCTTGGAGGTTTGTATATGGAGGTTCTATAATTTTCTAGTACACATTTGTTTGATGGGTTAAATTATGCTTAACGGAAAGCACGTATGAAATATGCACTTAAGGCAATTGACCATCGGCTATAGTTGGTCGTAGAAAGAGGGGGGACACCACTCACAACACTTGCAGGTGAACTTAGAGTCCCTAAAACCATTGGGAGTTGGAGCGAGGATGAACACAAGATGTATAACTACAACTCTCATGGCCGGAGTTCTTTGTTTTGTGAAGTTACACCAGAGGAGCCTCACCGAATTATGACGTGTGAAATTTTGAAAAAGGCTTATGACATTCTTAAACTCACTCATGAGGTACTATGCTTTTAAAGCTTCGAAGCTTCAAAATCTCACCACTCAGTTTTAAGTCATTAGTATGTAAGAAGGAGTAACCTTCAATGAGTTATATAAAAAACTTTCTGCTATTCTTAACTCATCTTTTAACTTGGGAGAGAGAATTTTCGAAGCCAAAGTTGTGAAGAAAATCTTAAGGTCCTTACCTAAAAGATTTAATTCCAAATTCACTATTTTGAATTCTTTAGAAACTATTGACTCAATGAAACTCATAGAGTCTATTGGTGACCTTTAAACCTCTGAGTTCGACATGTTTGCTCTAAATAAGAAGAAAAAGATAAGGATATTACTTTAAAAGCTCAAATGGAGGAAAAATATGTTTTCGAGGAAAAGTCTGACATCGATTCCAATGATATGTCCATGTTTGCTAAGAAGTTTAGTAAATTTCTCAAGTTTGATAAACATAACTCTAAGCTTGATTGGAAGAAATTTACGAAAAATAAGTTTAGCAAGGCTGAAAAATTCCCTAAGAATCGAGATGAAAATTTGAAAAGGGATGAATAGGATAGATGCTTTGGGTGTGAGGGATATGGCCATAAGGAAACTGAGTGTCCCACTAAAATAAGGAAGGAAGGAAAGAATCCAAAGGTATAAAATTATTCCCTTAGTGACAGTGAATTGGAAGAGGAGTCTAACTGCCTCGTTGAGCGTAATCACACCACGTTCACAACTAGTCATGTGGAGTTAAATGAAAGGCCTTTAGATAATAAAGATGATCATTTTCATGACAGTTTTGAGGTTAGGTTTATCGATTTCTAAGTGAGTACTGATGAAGAGTAAGAGGAAGAAGAAGAACAAGAAGACGAAAATGAACTTTAGGTTGCCTTTTATAAGTTGTACGCGGAGTCGTTAATGTTGAAAAATGTGAACATAAATTTAAAGGCCAAGTTTAAAGAACATGACATAGGTAATAATGATTTTCAATTGATTGGGTATTTGAGGGCATATGATAAGACTCTTAGGCAGAAGCTCATACTTATTAAGGAGGAGATAGATAACCTTCATGAATTGATAGAGAATTTGAAGAAGGGTTCCCTAATTTTTGATGAGTCTTGTATTTTTCTTGAGTTTAGGATTAAGGAGAAAAGATTTTGAGATACTCGAGTTTGTAACACCCCGTGATTTTTAATTAAATTGGAGAATTATAAACTTGGGAATTTAAGTCCAAAAATAGAGGACGTTTTAAAGTATTCCGGATGATGATTTTGAGGGTACCATTGATCCCGGAAGGGTCGAGATAGTCAAAATGACTGTCATTGGGTTTTATTTCAGCTCCAGAATATTTTAAGTCAGATTGACTTGAATTGGTATAAACGAGTCATTTAAATTGTGTATTAACATTTAAATTGGGACTTATGTTTTAAGGGATTTAAAGGCTTACGGATGAAGCCTTCTCATTTGAGAAAAAAGAGAGAAAGAGAAAGAAAAGAGAAAGAAGAAAAAGGAAAAGAGATAGGGAGAAAATCTTGGAGATTTCCGGCCCAATCGCGACATCGAGGACGATCCAACCTCTACAAATCTGAGGCAAGTGTTTAATCTTGCTAAATAGTTATTTGTGTATTTCATTTAATAATTTGTGGGTTAAAGAAATGGATTTTTGGGTATTAATATCAAAACCTAGATTTTTGGATTTAATCTTGAAATCAATGTTTAAATATGGATTTAATGGAATAGAAATGGTTAGGATCAACTTTGGGTTGATTTATGGGCTTAAAATCATGATTTGATGAAGGTTTGGGGGTTAGAATGAAAATTTTATGGTTTAAAATTCGTGGGTTCATTAAAGAAGAAGAACCCTTCAAAATCTGTAGGTCCGAATCGATTCGCCCCCTAAGCGAATCGATTCGGTTTAGGGAAATTGGCAGGTCTGCATTGATCGAATCAATTCGGACCCAAGCCGAATTGATTCGGCCTGTGGAAGAAGCCCAGGTCTTTGGACCCAAATCGATTCGGAATAGGGCCGAATCAATTTGGAAACAGGGCATTTTGAGGTATTTTCTCCATAGTGATTACAAACCCTTTTTGGTTGGGTTTATTGATTTGGGGGCCTTCTCTTATGATGTAAGAGATATGTTCTTGGAGACATATAAGGAGTTTCTCACATATTAGGTTTTGGGGACTCCTTAGGGTAATTTGGGAGAAATGTATCCATGTATGTATTGGAGTTGCATATAGAGATTGTGGGGAAATCCCATTGAGGTTGGGAATATCAATTACAGATAAAAAAGTATAAATATGATGTGAGGTTGAGAACCCTTAGAGGGTGAGGGGTCTCATATCCTTAAAAATGTTTAGACTAAGGAACGATCGATAACTCAATAGGAGTAAGGGTTCATGAGATTAATTGAACCATAGGTGAAATTGGGAACGATTTGGATCGTACTATCGACTAGAATAAGCGGTAGCATAAGTTCTAGTTAGGATAGTTTACACGTAATTGTGGGGAAATAACCATTGAGATTCCAATACTTGAAACGAGGTTGGAATAATTTGAGGTTTTAGACTATTAAGTCATGTATGTGCCTATGGTTAAATAGTACTAAAGGTAATTATGTACTTTCGTATATGGATGAAATGTGTAGTGATGGGTTCCTACACAAAATTTTGGGTGATAACCCTAAGGTTAAATATATATGTATATATAAATACATATGATTTTGGGAGACTATTCATCATAGGAAAAATGATTGAATATGTTTCAAGTGAGGGATTGTATTCACATATCGAGGTAAATTAAATGAGTTTGTGGTGACGGCTTGTATATTGAGGATTTTGTATACTCATAGCCGAGTTTATATATCTTATACTTATGAACGAGAGTTAGTTTATAGATATAGATATATGGATATGTGAATATGTGTATATATATATATCTGTATGCATATGAATATATAGATATATTTACGTTGTGGACATACATGATATGGATATCTAAACCGTATATGATGGTTTAATGTTTGATCATATGATGGGATCATATGGATGTGTATATATTGCGCATGTGAGCGATATATATATTATTGTGGTTAAGCATACCCCGCTCATGCTATCATTGGGAAGTTTTCGCGCAGTGGGTGAGCATCCTGTCATATAGAGCAGTGTGTGGATATTCCCCAGGTCATAGTCGTCCCGTGTTTTATTATATGATATATATATTTTTGGGATGAGACGTGGTGGGTATGTTTCGTCTCATTGCCAGTTGGAGCTATGACCGCTTCCCGGGACGTCGTGTGTGTGAGTTATCACGAGGTGGGTGTCGTTGATCCCCACCAGGTGGTCCCCAGTTGCTACGTGAGCCGGGTACTGGGAAGATGATAGCATTGATGCAGTTTTATCGGCGATATATATAGCCGGGTGGATTATGTGCATGTCCATTGTACATCAGATATGATATGTACACTTGGTCATGGGTATGGATGATGGTATATATATATATATATATATATATATGGTTAGAATAAAATTCCTATATATATATATATATATATTTATATCCTATAGATAAAAAGGATATGGTATCGTCGTGGAGTACATCTTGGATGATTATGGTGTACTAGATTGATGGGGGTTGATGTATCGCATTTAAGGAATATTTCGGTTACATCATCCCAAGGATATTATTGGAGATTTTTAGTTGTTTTCATATGGTATGTATGGCATTATGGATCTCTAGGATCGACATTGTCAAGGAGTAGTGTAACGGGGTGGTTCCTTGTTTGGATTTCGCTTTGCGAGACACCCCACGCATGAAACGTAGTGCAGTGTTGAGATTGGAGAAAAGTTATGCCAATTATGGTATGTATGGCATTATGGATCTCTAGAATCGACATTGTCAAGGAGTAGTGTAACGGGGTGGTTCCTTGTTTGGATTTCGCTTTGCGAGACACCCCACGCACGAAACGCAGCGCAGCGTTGTAATTGGAGGGAAGTTTTGTCAATAATAATTTTGCATGCTTATTAATTAGAAATTAAATTATATGTTTCAACCCAAATGCATGTGGATAACTTATTAAGAGCTACAATTGATTAAATTATAAATCGGAATCCACTAAGCCTATTAAGGCATAATTGTTTGTAAACTTAATCAAGTAGGATTAGAAAAAAAAGGGGTGGATTCTTGGGTTATAAATAGGAAGGTAGGTCTCGTGGGTATAGGCTAGGCCTATGATAAGTTAGGTTGTCCAAATAAATGGGGGTAATTTAACTAAAAGTTGAGGACGCGAATAGGTGCACGCCTTTAGATGAGAGGTGAGTTGGGTTTCCACGAGAGTGCGATTCCACTTTTAATTATGAAATAAGTGCACCGATATTTATTATTCACGGTTAACACACTTGCTAAATATTTTTCACAACTCGGGCTCTGACCTATTTACTTTTCTCTCCTGCTTGTATATATATATATATATATTACTACAGGTGTCCTACCGCATGGATGACGGATGACTTTCTATCTAGAGTCTTGGGAGCCGCGACAGGTGCGGACTGTTGCGGGATGTAGAATGTAGTCGCTTCCTCCTTTGAAAATTCTAGGTAGGATTCATGTTGTATATCGGGTTTGTACCCAAGGGATATTTATATGCATGTTCATACTTATTCCATTTCAGTTGTTGTATTGGCTGTGACCCGACAGCTTATTCGGGTCTACTTTGTGTAGTATATTCTATTGTAGTCATTTATTTTATTTTTATTCTAGCATTTCGTTTCTCATAGTTCTTTCATGCATCTTTCTTCCCTTTACTAGTAGTGTTATAGTGTTGGTTTGTTGTCTGTTGCATATTTTATTAAATTTTAACATCTCGCCTATATGACATCGGGTAGTTAGTCCTATATTATATAGTACCGACAGTTGATGTTGAGACTGGACCATCTGAAACTCTTGATTTAATATAGTATAGGGATGACCACCCGTTATTATTTTAGGCGAGGTGTTACAGTGTTGTATCAAATTTGATTTGAAATCTCAGTTAGATATTTTGGATAAGATCTTCTGCACCGTCCAAATAAAAAATGATAATGTTTGAATTGGCTTCGATGATCAAAATTCTTCCTCTAACTAAATCCAAGACCAAAATTTTGAGAGGGTCAACCATTTCTAGGGACGTTAGAAAAGGTTATCCCAGTGATAAAATTCCTCCTTGTGTCTATACTTGCACACATTGAGGTAGGAAAGGTTCTCGTAAGAAGTTTTGTTATGCCTTTCGAAAAGGTCCTAGGAAGTCAATGTCTATCACAAAGGTTTACCAAATCCTAGATCGTCATGTTACACCTATGTGGGTTAGAAAATTGTATTTATAGGCACTGGATATCAGACTTATTGATTATCGCGTGATTACACATGATTATTCTCATGATAAATCTAATAGTTGATTGTGTTTACATGTTTTCATAAACTAGCTTTTGTGCTTCAAATTATATGTTGTTGCTATTTGTAAGATGCTTGAGTCTTTTATATTTTGATATTTCTTTTACAAATTCTTATTAAGAAAAATAAAAGAAATTTTGTTTATCTTTCGGGTCATTTATAAAATTATTAAAAACTCAAAAAGATTTTATTTTGTATGTGTATTTTGGTTTTACACATTTTACATGGCATATCTGCGTGTATGAATACCATCCATTCCATGTTACCATATGGATAGTGTATTTGATTATGGTTTATAATGCTTAGGATTGTTCTTAATCATGCTTGCATGGTGTTGTTTGAAATTGATTTTCTTAATGGATTCACTTTGCATACGCCTATTCGCCTACTTGTATAAGCTCTTTTGGATTATAACTACTTATGTTGCAGAGCTAAATGATGTGTTCTCCAATCAATCTTATCATATTTATTGATAAGAACCCAAAAGTGTACATTTTATACCCCGAATAGACGTATTTTAGTTGTTAATTTGGGTCTTATGCTTTTTATTATGTATTTTGTAGGTCGAATGCACGTTGCGGTGTTAAAACGCGTATTTCAAGAAAATTGTGCGAATTATGGAGCTAATTAGCCCTTGTCCCGTACACTAGCCTACCCTAAACCTACCTATACCTGTCCCGAACTGTGTGTTTCGTTTGCCCCATTTTATTTTATTTGTGTCATTTTATTTTTAGGGTTTATTTTATTATGTTATTTTATTGAGTCGTGTATAATTTTTAGCGCGTCATGTATTAGTTTTTATATTTTCTTATTTTTAGTTAGTTTTTTATTATTTCATTTTTTAATTATATTTTTATTTTTATAGTTTTTATTTTAGTTGTGTTTAGTTTTTTTAGAGTTTGTATAGTGTGTCGTGTCGTGTCATTTTTATTTTAGTTGATTCTTATTTTTTTTAGTTGAGTTAAATTTTTATTTTGTTTTATTTTAGTTTATTTTTTTTAAGGGTCATAAGTTAAACACACACACAACCCTTAAATATCCTATGCTGCCATACATACACCCAAACATACTCACTCACCCTCACCAACATTCCCATACACCCACCTACACACTAACTCCACCCAACTCATCTTCAACCTCAAACACTTTCTCTCCTCTCTCCTCTCTTCCCCCCATTAACAACCATACACAAACCACTTCCACCTCATCATATACCTAAAATCCGATTTTAGTACCCCTGAAACGAAAAACCTTCCGATCCTACCTTCTCCCGCTACCACCAGCAACAGAAACCGTGAACCCGAAAGGAGTCCGACGACCTCCGGCCCACAACCAACCCGCTGCCCGGACCTACTCTCTTGCTGGAGCCAACCCGCGACACCATCTCTCTCCTTTTCCCAAGCCACAAATCTTACCCAGACCAGCCCCCTGTGCAACCCTGATCGACACTACCACCCTACGATCCTCCATTCCGAAGACCGAACCACCAACGCGCGACCTGACCACCACTCTGGCCAACATTCGAAACTCCCCTGTCTGACACCTAAACCCACTAAAGCAACCCGACCCCGCCAGCCTTACCCCCTCCGATTATACCCGAGTCCAAAACTCGAACCTGTTCCGGCCAGCTCAATACTTCAACCCGGGCATCCCTTAAAAATCGCGCCCCCTGCCTTCTCCAATCCCAAACCCATTTTCAATCCATGACCCAAACCCAATTTCACCCATTTCACCTTTCCACGATTTCTACCTGTTACCGAAGTCAAACACCAAAATAAAAGCCAACAAATTCCCATATGTTTTAAAACCCACTCAACCCCTTTTCCATAAATGCCCCCAATCCCTTTTAACCAAATCTGATTTGTTTTTATCCTCACCACCCCACTTCCCACAAGACCTCACACAACCCATGCACATTTGTGCATTTCCCTATTTTGACCCCAACTTATCCTCACACCCCTCATATCCATTTAATCCCTACCTAAATTACCCCCATGCTCCATGCTTACTATAAAAAGAAGATGAATACCATTTTTAAAAAAGAGGCTAGAAACCCTATCTAGGGTTTTAGAGATAATTTTAGAGAGAGAAACATTTTGTAATTAGTTTTAGTTTTATTTTATTTAGAGATTTGTGAGGAGAAATTTTGTATGAGTTTAATTGAGTGGGTATTATTGCAAACTACTTGGATGCTCAATTAAGAGGGTTGTATACTTAAAATTGGAGGATTGGAGTCAATTAAATTCAAGAGATTGGTTTGATTGTTCTTCTCTTTTCTCTTTTATATTAAATGCCTATTGATTATTTGATTATCATGTTTTATATCATGTTAGGCTAGAAAACCCCTTTCAAGGGGTGGGGTGAACCCTTATTTGATGTTACTTTAATTTAATTAGTTTGATTACTTGAAAGTTCCCTTTGAATATTAATTTTGATCCCTCACCCTTAAATTTACGCCTCGAGAGAGGGTAAATGATTTTCGAGAGAAAATCGAAATTCTAAGTTATAATACCCATTTTAGATTAGAACTAGAGATAGGGGTTTCTTAAGTGTGGTATTATTCCTTGAATTTCAACTCTACATTTATTTTCTAAGATTTACATAAATTTTAATCGACCGATCCTAGCGGGTGATTAATTAAAAGGAGTGTAGATCTATGTTCGAGAGTTTTGGGGGGTTAAACTTAATTTTCTAAAAGATTACTATTAAAATTACATTTGCAACGAGAGTTAATTTGTGATTTTTATATTAATTTGGGAGAATTCAAATAATTAAATTAATTAATTAGAATAACTAAAATTTATGGTGTAGTCCCACTCCTTGATTGCTCTCACATTTATTTACCTCACTTTATTTCTTATTTTTGTGTTAGACTTTGTTCTTCATTTTAGTCACTTTTTTCACTTTAGTTTAATGTTATTTCACCTCACCTCACCCAATTATTTTAATATTGAAAAAGCTGAAAAAAAATAGACAACGTAAAAAGCCCTAAAAGAAAATAAAAAGTGAATTACATTTGAATTTGTCTCTAGCTTACCCCCTTGATGTGGATTGATAGCCTTAATTACCTCTACACTTGAGTTTGATATTATTTTGTAGGTATTTTGAGGATTATGATTAGAGGAGCTTTTCGAGCAACGGCGAAAAAAATACACGAAAAGTTTTTTCTATCAAATGGCGCCGTTGCCGGGGATATAAAAAAGTCTTTCTATCAAATGGCGCCGTTGCCATTCTTGGGAGCGGGAAGCACTTGGAGCGGATTTCAACTTGTAGTTCATTTATTTTTCGCACTTTTTTATTTTTTTATTTTTTTTATTTTTTCATTTTTTCTACCATTTTTGTATTTTATTAGAAGGCTTCTATTAGGTTTATTTTATCCTTGCTTGTATTGCGGTGCATAGAGACACCTTTTTTTTTTATTTTAAAAATTGTAACAATCGGAGAAAGCGTGATAGAAAAATAGGACAAGGTAGAGGGAGGGTGTCCAAAGGTGAGGATTTAAAAGTCTCTCTACCTTGGGTCGGTAGGACTCCCGGGGCCGACTGAGATTGACGTGATCTCCCCCCGTTCGACTAAAATTTTTCGGCATCCCACGACCTAAAAATCATGGGAGGTACATCTCTTGAACCCTCGCGCCTCTCCTGTTAGCGGGTCAATTATTGTGTGTGCTTGTGTGCTCTTACGTAATTTTATTCTTGCATTTATTTTCGATTGGTGTGATGGATTAAATTACTAAGACCTACACCCGGTCACTCACGAGAAGGGATTTCATTACCCGACTCACTCGCTTACCAATTGTGTGTTACCCTAGCCATCACTAAATTTAAAATCAATTAACTAGGTATCCCACTAGGAGATTATTTTTGCAAAGGCGATCACTGAGATAATTCCATGATTTTTTATCGCCCGCGAACTTAATTAAAATTTGACTACCCTTTCACTCAATTTTGAAGATAAAAATTGGCTATGTGTTAGTTAGGTATTATCCTTGACTTGCGTGTGTCCAATTCATTTTTCGGTAGTCGGATTTTAGTTAGTTCGTCCATTCGCAGAGTCCATATTTTCCCCCATCTTTTCTTCCAAAAAACTCCATAAATATTTCTTTCTCTCATTTTTAGCAAAATCCAAAAATATTGTCATTCCTTTTGAAAAAAAAATATTTTTCTCCTCATGGCCGAAGAACGTCCTTTATGGGACTACTTTGGTCATTTTCCATTGTCACGCGACACATGTGAGAGTGATACCGAGCCGTCTCTTTATGATATCCTTAGTGGTCTCATCTTTCTCACGGGTATCGTAGATACTCTTGACCCGTCCATGCACGCACCTCATTTTTCATCACCCTCGGTGCCAAGTGTCGATGTGTCTCATACTTTGTTGTGCACCCATTGTTATTAAGCCAATCACATGTCCCATGAGTTCCCTTACATTTCATATCCATCCGAACCCACCGTGGAACATGTGTATCAATATGATACTATTTTGGAACCCACCCCGACCTATTATCCCGATATATCCAATCCCGAGTGGTGTGAGTACCCTAGTTATTCGTGGAGGCCTAATCTCCCTTCCACACAATGCGAATCTCAACACGATTTTATGGATCCTCATACGTTCCAACAATCGTCATGGCAACCTTGTGCACCCATTCACGATCAGTACTCTCACTATGCACCCACTGAATATCAACCATTTGTCCATCATGAAAGCTGTCCTTTTGTGTATGATGAACTTGGCCACAATCCACATACTTCATTTGAGTATTCTCCATATAGTCATGATCATAGAGAGTTGTGTCCACCTAAACCACCGCCACCACCCATCAATCCACCATCATCCACCTCCACTCTCGAGGCACTCTTACAACAATTTATCATCGATAAAGAGAAAACCACTCAAATTCAAATTCAAGCTCTCCAAAGGCTTTAACAACGCCTAAATGAATTTGAGTGTGGGAGAGAGTCAGACTTCCCTATGGATGCACCCATTGTTGCACCTGAGTGTGATGATGATGTGTCCTCTTGTGACACAGATTTTGAGTGCCACTAACCCTACAACCCTGAGAATCATGAAGTTGAGAGCATTCCATAGTTCGGGCCCCAAGTTGACACTTGTGTTGATTTATCAATTTATAGTGAGACTGATCCAATCCCACCATGTCCACATAAACCTACCTTGAGGTTTCGATTTTCTTTCCCGCTGAATCCAAAAAAATGCCTGAGTCTACACTTATT
Organism: Sambucus nigra; assembly: GCA_949130495.1. NCBI lineage: Eukaryota > Viridiplantae > Streptophyta > Magnoliopsida > Dipsacales > Adoxaceae > Sambucus > Sambucus nigra. The sequence continues at coordinate 357,173,442 of OX422212.1, read as the reverse complement.
GAGCCCACCGTTTGTGTTCCCAAGGAACCACTTTATCATAGGTTAGCTCCGACTACGAGTGCTCACCATTTTCCCGAGATAGAATTCGTGATAGTTCCTACCTATCCGGATATGGATGATGTCTCTCCATGTATGGCTCCCTTTGAGCTCGATATTTTTCATGAATCCTCTATCTTAGATCTTGGTGCCTCGTCTTACCCACCCACCACATTCACCGACGATATTCTTGTGGAGAAGCTGACCACTCCATCTTTAGATACCACACTTCCTCCTACGAGTGCCCTTGAGGATCACTCTGTGCCTCATAAGGAAGGTGTGTCTCCCGCGCTTGAGTTGGATCATCTTCCTCCACCATTTATCCAACCCAACCCACCCATTGTTCTTTCCACCCCATTACCTGGTTTGGATCTTGATTTTACACATTTCAAGTTTTCCTCTACATTTTTTGATTCTCACCTAAAACCATCCTCCACCATCTATGAGAGTATTTGTGGTGATATTCTCTACTTCCGTGACATCGATCTTGTTCCTCCATGCATACCACTTCCTTGTGGTGTTGATTTTTCTTCCCGACAACTCCCTGGCGTGTCACGGCGTGACTATTATCATCGCCCATTCATAGAACGGTCGTGTGATTTTTCTGAGGCCCAACTCGTTGCACTTTTCAAACCAATTTGCCTCCCTCACCAATTAGAGCACCATTATTATAGGGCCCTTGTTGCCCTCACATTCCAGCTCAATAAGGCCCGTGACCGATGCCTATTCACCCTCACCCTTACCCTAATACCTACCCGCCCATGGTCCATCGATGCGTTGCATCGTGTGATGCACTTTGCCATACAAGTGAATTGACCATTTTAGCATTTATCCAACAAGACTGACGTTTCAGTCTTGTTTGGGGTTGATTCTCATCACCCATTTTTCTGTCGCCCCGCGCTTTCATCGTTCTTATCCTTAGGGTTAGATTCCATCAGTCTAGCGGAAGACATTAAACTTAGCGCTACTGGGAGGAAACCCGTTGTTTCTTGTATGAGTCTCATCCTGTTTGGGGGTGGTGTTTCACAACACCCTATGTTTTGCCATGTTTATAGACTTGTACATTTTTTTCTCTCATTTCATTCAGGTTTCTTTTTTGCTTCATCTGTTCACTTCATTAGCGGTTGATTCTGTTAATCTCTTTCCTACCTTATGCTCTCAATTTTAAAAATCATTTTACCCAACATCGAGGACGATGTTCCTTTTTGTTTGGGGGTGGGGAATTTTATCAAAATTGTGCCTCTTTTGAAAAATTTGATTTTTAAAACCTGATTTTTAAAATTTTCGTGCAGTTTCTTTCATCTCACTCATTGACGTGAATTTTCTATCATCCATCCTTTTAAGTCTAGGAATCAAGCTAGAATATATTATTTTTTCTAAATAGCTTATGTAATACGTAACAAGGCATGTTGCACCATGAATTCCTAGACTCAATAAAATTTGTGCACTTATCACGTCACACGGGTTAGAGTTGAGGAGTATTACAATTCCAAAGAGAATCTTAAGGATCACTAGTAGATACTTTAGCTTGTGAGATTTGTGCCTTTCATCCTTTCAGAGTGTTTTACGCAAACTCCGAGTCACAAGTTGATTCAACTTCTTTTGGGTCTGTACTTTAATTGTTGTATGATCTCATTATTCTTCTATAAAATTTTGGCTTGATCACTGAGAACGACATCACTTTCGAGTTGTAAGAAACATGTGCCTTTAAGTTTGTCCCGATCACTAAGTTTTCATCCATACACCTATGACTTTTCCTTATCACATTTCCATTCACTCACCCATTACCTTTCCATATTCTTCCCATCCATATACATACCCCACCACATTCCTATATCATCCATTCATTATCATATTTTCTTTTTGAGAAAAAGAGTGTGATTTCAAATGTAAATGTCTTCATTGTTGGTTTGAAAAGAAAAAAAAGAGTAAAACAAAAATAATAGAAAAATAGCAAAAATAGAAAAAAAGAAGAAAAATAAAATAAAAATAAAAAAAAGAGAAAAAAAAAGAAAAGAGAGAAAAGAAAAGAAACAGAGTGTGTAGTTAGTAGTTAGTAGTTAGTTGTGAAATAAAGACATTTGTTCCTAAAGTTCTATACACTCTTCTCACATATCCATCCATCTTCTATCCATCATCCATTACATCATACCTACCTATCATATCCTTCTCATCCCATTTAATTTCCCCTCATCCATATACATACATATTTTGCCCTCGGTGTTCGGGCGAATGAAAGTTAATGTGGTGAATAACTCGACGTTATCACTATAGTGATTAGCATTCTTTCATGAGATCATTTTTTCTTTCTAAATGTACATTCTTTCTTATATGTGTGTGAGACGTTTGAACTTGATTACATTTACTCACCTCCTCACACACAAGAGCGATACACTTACCCTAATCTCGAGAGTTCATTTGAGAGAGTTATATCCAGTGAGATTTGAAGTTGGAGCATTGATTCCGACAAGGCAATCTAGGATTTACTCTTGTGATGCTTGACCCGCTTTGACTGATTCACACTACACACGTTGAGTTTGAGGAAGGATGTGCCTTAACTATTTACTTAGCTAAACTTTTTACGCTTCTAGCTTGTATTTCTGAAAATATTTTTCTTGTGATGGATTGTGCGATTATTCTACGTCTAATAAGAGATAGATTGCCGTTTGAAAATAGAGAATTTTATGGGTAAATTCCCTGCAAACCTTCGCGAGACACAACTCGTCCTGTAGGGAAACCTATAGGTTTAAAGGCTTGTTGCAGATGCTAAGTGAAACCGAAAGATCCCGCGAAAGTGGTACACTTTTGGTTTCTTATCTTTCTCTTTCTCTTTATCTTATTACTCGAGGAATAGCAATGTGGTGTCATAAGCACCCAAAAGTGTACATTTTATACCCCGAATAGACGTATTTTAGTTGCCATTTCTCGGTAATTTGGGTCTTATGCGCTTTATTATGTATTTTGTAGGTTGAATGCACGTTGCGATGTTTAAACGCATATTTCAGGGTAATTGTGCGGATTATGGAGCTAATTAGCCCTTGTCCCGTACCCTAGCCTACCTTAAACCCACCTATACCTGTCCCGAACTGTGTGTGTTTAGTTTGTTCCATTTTATTTTATTTGTGTCATTTTATTTTTAGGGTTTATTTTATTATTTTATTTTATCGAGTCATGTATATATTTTTAGCGCGTCGTGTATTAATTTTTATATTATCCTATATTTTTTTATTTTTAGTTAGTTTATTATTATTTTATTTTTTTAATTTTATTAGTTTTTATTTTTATAATTTTTATTTTAGTTGTGTTTAGTTTTTTTAGAGTTTGTATAGTGTGTCGTGTCGTGTCATTTTTATTTTAGTTGATTTTTATTTTGTGTTTTTTTTAGTTTATTTTTTTAAGGGTCATAAGTTAAATACACACACAACCCCTAAATACCTTATGCCGTCATACATATACCCAAACCTACTCACTCACCCTCACCAACATTCCCATACACCCACCTACACACTAACTCCACCCAACTCATCTTCAACCTCAAACACTCTCTCTCCTCTCTCCTATATTCCCCCCATTAACAACCATACACAAACCACTTCCACCTCATCATCTACCTAAAATCCGATTTCAATACCCCTGAAACCAAAAACCTTCCGATCCTACCCTCGCCCGCTACCACCTGCAACAGAAATCGTAAACCCAAAAGGAGTCCGACCACCTTCGGCCCACAACCAACCCACTGCCCGGACCTGCTCTCCTGCCGGAGCCAACCCACGACACCATCTCTCTCCCTTTCCGAAACCACAAATCTTACCCAGACCCGCCCCCTGTGTGACCCTGATCGGCACTACCACCCGGTGATCCTTCATTCCGACGGCCGAACCACCAACCCGCGACCTAACCACCACTTCGGCCAACATTTGAAACTCCCCTGTCTGACACCTAAACCCACTAAAGCAACCCGACCCCTCCAACCTTACCCCCTCCGATTATACCCGAGTCCAGAACTCGGACCTATTCCGGCCAGCTCAATACTTCAACCCGGGCATCCCTTAAAAACCCCGACCCCCTACCTTCTCCAATCCCAAACCCATTTTCAATCCATGACCCAAACCCAATTTCACTCATTTCACCTTTCCACGATTTCTACCTGTTACCAAAGTCAAACACCAAAATAAAAGCCAACAAATGCCCATATGTTTTAAAACCCACTCAACCCCTTTTCCATAAATGCCCCTAATCCCTTTTAACCAAATCTGATTTGTTTTTATCCTCACCACCCCACTTCCCACAAGACCTCACACAACCCATGCACATTTGTGCATTTCCCTATTTTGACCCCAACTTATCCTCACACCCCTCATATCCATTTAATCCCTACCCAAATTACCACCATGCTCCATCCCTACTATAAAAAGAAGATGAAGACCATTTTTAAAAAAAAGGCTAGAAACCCTATCTAGGGGTTTAGAGAGAATTTTAGAGAGAGAAACATTTTATAAATAGTTTTAGTTTTATTTTTTTTTAGATTTGTGAGGAGAAATTTTGTGTGAGAGTTAATTGAGTGGGTATTATTGCAAACTACTTGGATGCTCAATTAAGAGGGTTGTATACTTAAAATTGTAGGATTGGAATCAATTAGATTCAAGAGATTGGTTTGATTGTTATTCTCTTTTCTCTTTTATATTAAATGCCTATTGATTATTTGATTATCATGTTTTATATCATGTTAGGATAGAAAACCCCTTTCAAGGGGTGCAGTGAACCCTTATTTGATATTATTTTAATTTAATTAGTTTGATTACTTGAAAATTCCCTTTGAATATTAATTTTGATCCCCCACCCTTAAATTTACGCCTCAAGAGAGGGTAAATAATTTTCGAGAGAAAATCAAAATTCTAAGTTATAATACCCATTTTAGATTTGAACTAGAGATAGGGGTTTCTTAAGTGTAGTATTATTCCTTGAATTTCAACTCTATATTTATTTTCTAAGATTTACAAAAATTTTAATCGACCGATCCTAGCGGGTGATTAATTAAAAGGAGTGTAGATCTATGTTCGAGAGTTGCGGGGGGTTAAACTTAATTTTCTAAAAGATTAGTATTAAAATTACATTTGCAACGAGAGTTAGTTTGTGATTTTAATATTAATTTGGGAGAATTCAAATAATTAAATTAATTAATTAGAATAACTAAAATTTGTGGTGTAGTCCCACTCCTTGATTGCTCTCACATTTATTTACCTCACTTTATTTCTTATTTTTGTGTTAGACTTTGTTCTTCATTTTTGTCACTTTTTAGTTAGTTGTTTTCATCTTTCATTTTAGTTTAGTATTATTTCACCTCACCTCACCTCACCCAATTGTTTTAATATTGAAAAAGCTAAAAAAAATAGACAAAGTAAAGGGCCCAAAAAGAAAATAAAAAGTGAATTACAATTGAATATGTCTCTAGCTTACCCCCTTGATGTGGATTGATAGCCTTACTTACCTCTACACTTGAGTTTGACATTATTTTGTAGGTATTTTGAGGATTTTGATTAGAGTAGCTTTTCAAGCAATGACGAAAAAAATACACGAAAAGTTTTTTTTGATTGGGGATATGTGCATGTAAGAACCATTGCCCGAAAGTTTGTTTTAGTTTGAAAAATATGAGTGAGCAATGGAAATGGTCTACGATGGGAGAAATATCCTTTGCATGAAAGACCACCATTGGCAAGAGCCTAAAAGAAATGAGGGGCAAAAGAAAAGAAGAAAATCCAAGGCAATGTTTAGAAATTGATGTTTCAAACTTGATATCTTGAAAAGAAAAAGAGAGAGAAAATACTGATATATGTTTATTTTTTAGGGTATTAAAGTTGAAGATCAATGGTTCATTCACCTTCACTTCATACCACATGTTGTTTAACACATTGATGCCATATGAGTGTCTAAAGTTGATGTGTTTTGTGTCTTTTGTGGTGTTTATACCTATATATTTATTTGCATCATTAGTATATGAGTGGTTATATATATATATGTGGTATGTTTGTTTTTGAGTCTTTGCATTTGCATTCAATCCATGTTTTTCATATGCTTTATTTTTTTTTATTAAAATTGGTATGTTATATGATCATATTGTAATCTTTTGTCTCATTATTTACATTTGTATTATGTGTTCATTGTTTGGATTATTTGTGCATGTGTTGTCGAGTTTTTTCATCGTTGCTTTTTTCACTTCATATCAGTGCATGATATACTTGTTTCCTTTATGTTCACATGTGTTATATTTATGGGGAGAAGTTGTTTCATATTGTTCACCTTTGCCTTTGTCTAATCCTGAAAAAAAAGGGGGAGAATATTTGCCTTACTTAGGATACGTCTTACCTTAGGTGGAGAAAACTTAATCTTTGTTTTAAAAAAATTTTGAACAAAGGGGGAGGGTTTTTCATATGAGTATTTATATTTTTTATATATTATCTTTGCATTTGAAAGGTGTGTTTAAGTGCATAGCCTTGCAACGACGCGATAAAATTTCATGAGATCAAAGCTACTCAAAGTTTGTGTTTATCAAGCGTTTATAATTTTTCATTTTTGGGTTGGGATTTAGTCTTGAGTGAGCTTGGTGACCTAATAGGTTTTTTGTTTTTTAGTTTTGTCCACAAATAGACAAAGGAGGAGATTTGTAAGGAAAAATTTCTACTATAGTCAATGTATATGTATTATGACTTAATTTTGTTTAGATAAAATTATTTGAGTCACAGGCTAGGACTTGAATTGTATATCCTTCAAGCCTACGGTATGCGATTGAAGACTGTAGAGGCCAAGTTAAAGCATCTACATCATATACCATGTTTCGTGCCATGTTTCGTCTTCAACATCCATAGGATCTCAAGAGGTATGAATGCATTTTTAGTTCGATCCCTAGATTCAATTTGGTGTTATTTTTAAATTATTTAAGAACATTTTTCATAAAAAGATTTTTCAAAGAATTTGTTTTATGATAGTCGTTCGAACGAGGTTTTTAGGTTGTTCAAACGAATTTATATGAGTAGTTCAAGAAATATTTTTTAGTGGGTCAAATGAGATTGGGGTTTTATTCGAACGAGGTTCAAACAAGGATGAACATATATTTTTCTACATTACAGTGGGATGTTGTTTGAAGGTGATTTTATCTATTTTCAAACGAGTTTAGCAAGTTCGTTCGAACGGGATTTATTTCCTTCAAATAAGATTGCATAACTCGTTCGTATGACCCTAGAGTTTTCATCCGAACGAGTTGCCTCATTTTTTGTGTTGCCTTGAGTTTTGAGTTTCCAATATGTAGGAGTGTTAGGAACTTATTTTACGAAGAGGTTTTATAAAAAATATTCTTTAAGAAATATATAAGAGCCTCTAAACCCCAATCATTTTTAGATCTAAGTTTTACTATAACATGCGTGTTTGAGATCTCATGTTTGGAACCAAAGTTTATTTACTCTTCATATCTTTGCTGAGTACGTTTCATAAGATGGATTCAGTGTGTATTTGACATGATGGACGTCGTATTGTTGTGATGGTTTGTTGATCCAAGATCGATGGATACCGAGGTGTATGGGGAGTACATGTTGTGGCAGTTCGTTAATGGATTTCTACGTGTCACCGTATAGAAGGATTAAATAATAATGACACGTCAAGGATTGAAGGATTCATGTTGGTTGTTTAAGTCTTCTGTCATCCTTATGCAATTCCTTATCATAGTGAATTTTCTTGGATGAGCCGTCCAAGGGTTTTCCCATTGTGGGGTTTCCTCGTACAACGACATATTGTGTGATTACTTTATTTTACTCTTGCTATATTCACCTAGATGCGTGTTTTAGGGAAAGATAAAGTTTGTTAAATTATTTACATAACAATCGGTTTAATTGGTACATGTTTAATTTGGAAAATCGTTTAAGTAAACTTAATTTTGAGAAAAATAAAAAATTGTGTGTGTTTGATAATCCTCCATATATCCCTTAGCACACTAGAACTTTCATATTTCTTGCCTAAAACCGTGCGTACATGTAACAACCCGCTTAAAATAATAACGGGTGGCCAGCCCTATACTACATTAAATCAGGAGTCTCAGATGGCTCAGTCTCAACATGAACTGTCCGTACTACATAATATACGACTAACTACCCGATATCATATAAGCGAGATGTTAAAATTAAATAAAATATGCAACAGTCGACAAACCAACACTATAAACTACTAACTAAGAAAAGAAAGATGCATAATAGAGTTATGATAGATGAAATGAATAACTACAACCGAATATACCACGAAGGAGTAGACCCGAATAAGCTATCGAGTCACAGCCAATACAGTAACTGAAATGAAATAAATATACACATCTATAAATATCCCTTGGGTACAAACCCGATATACAACATTATTCCTACCTAGAATTTCAAAAAGTAGGAAGCGACTACATTCTACATCCCGCAACAGTCCGCACCTGTCACGGCTCCCAAGACTCTGGATAGAAGGTCATCCGGCATCCATGCGGTAGGACACTTGTAGTAATATGTATATATATATATATATATATATATATATATATATATATATATATATATATATATATATATATACAGGTAGGAGAGAAAAGTAAACGGGTCAGATCCCGAGTGTGAAAAATATTTAACAAGTGTGTTAACCGTGCATAATAAATATCGATGCACTTATTTCATAATTAAAGTGGAATCGCACTCTCGTGAAACCCCAACTCACCTCTCATCTAACGGCGCGCACCTATTCGCGTCCTCAAATTTTAGTTAAATTACCCCAATTGTAAGGACAACCTAACTTAACATAGGCCCCGCCTAATGCCACGAGATTTGCCTTCCTATCTTAGCCCAAGAATCCAACCCTTTCTCAACACACTTAATTATTTTTACAAATAAATATGCCATATTAGGCTTAATGAATTTTTGTTTATAATTTATTTAATTATACTTCTTAATACGTTACCCATTTATATTTTGGTTCAATTATAAGATTTAAATTTCGAATTAACATGCACACAAATTATTATTGACAAAACTTCTCTCCAATCTCAACATTGTACTATGTTTTGTTCGTGGGGTGTCTCGCAAAGTGAAATCCAAACAAGGAACCACCCCGTTATACTACTACTTTGCAACGTTGATCCTAGAGATCCATAATTCCATACATACCATATTATACTACTACAACTAAATTTCAGACTACAAGTATGAAAACAACTAAAAATCTCCAATAATATCCTTGGGATGATGTAACCGAAATATTCCTTAAATGCGATACATCAACCCCCATCAATCTAGTACACCATAATCATCTAAGATGTACTCCACAAAGATTCCATATCCTTTCATCTATAGGATATATAAATATATATATATATAGGCATTTTATTCTAACCATATATATATATATACCATCATCCATACCCATGACCAAGTGTACATATCACATCTGATGTACAATGGCCATGCATAATAATATACCCGGCTATATATAGCGCCGATAAATTGCACCATGCTATCATCTTCTCAGTGCCCGGATCACATAGCAATACTGGGGCCACCATGGTGGGACTAAACGACACCCATCTCGTGGTAAACTCACACACACGACGTCCCAGGAAGCGGTCATAGCTCCAAACCGGCAATGAGACCAAACATGCCCACCATGTCTCATCCCAAAAATATAAATCACGTAATAACACACGGGATGACTATGACCTGGGGAATATCCACACCCTGCTCCTCAAGCCAGGATGCTCACCCTCTACGCGGAAACTTCCCAATGATAGCATGAGCGGGATATTCTTAACCACATGAGTATATATATCGTTCACATGCACAATATATACACATCCATATGATCCCATCATATGATCAAACATTAAACCATCATATATGGTTTAAATATCCATACCATGTATGTCCACAACGTAAATATATCCATATATTCATATCTATATAGATATATACACATATATTCACATATCTTTATATCTATATATAAACTAATTCTCGTTCATATGTATAAGATATCTAAGCTCGGCTATAAGTATATATAATCCTCAATATACAAGCCGTCACCACAAACTCATTTAATTTACCTCAATATGTGAATACAATCCCTCACTTGAAACATATTCAACCATTCTTCCTATGATGAATAGTCTCCCAAAATCATATGTATATATCCAACATTTGGGTTATTACCCAAAAGTTTAATTTATGTATAACAAATTCTGTACATTCCATCTATGTCTGAAAGTACATCAATCCACTATACTTATCTCGATCATAGGTAATTATATAATTAATAATCGATGAGCCTCAAGCTCTATCCTAAATTCATTTCTTGGTCCCATTACTTGTTACAAACCTCAATATTAATCACACCCGGATATACAACGACTATCCCCACTAGATTGGCAACCCACCCAAACCTAGTTGATAGCCCAATCGCATGATTCTCAAAATCCCATCCAAGGTTTAATAGCTCTAATGAACCCTAAATCTTATTACATTCACATTTTATTCCTTAAGTCTATACTCCCCAAGGGTACTCGACATCATCTCTCGTCGGTCCTCAATCATATCTAAACTCACTTATGACCTCAAGCTAGAACTCCCGTCCTCACTGAGATCCCCCACTATACCTAAGGGTATTCATTATTAATACCCATATCGGCAAAATAGACTATCCCTATACCATTTATGACCATTTCATGATGATTCACCTCTACCATAATAAAACAATCCGCCAATCACTTCAGTCCCAAATTCCTTTCATTACTAAAAGAGGCATTCCATCCTCCTGAATCAGTTTAACATAGGCCCGCAAGTCCCTATTCGTCCTAGGGACCTATTCCCTTAATTTAATATCATAACCCTTCCTAAATAAGCCCATTAAGAAAGTCCCTAAGAATAAAACTCCAAAAGAAAAGGGGCGGGGGGGGGTAAAAGAATTTCCCATTCTTGGGATAAAAATACACTACACCAAAATGGGCAAATTGTCACCTTTCAGCCGGCCAGCCTTGTCAAGGTCATTGACCGTGACAAAAAAACACGCGTTTTATGTCACGGTCATTGACCTTGACACGACCGTGACAACGAATTGTCACGGTCATTGACCGTGACAAGTCCGTGACAAGTTTAATTGTCACGGACTTGTCACGGTCAATGACCGTGACAATTCGTGTCACGGTCAAAGACCTTGACACGACCGTGACAATGTTCGCAGCAAAAATCCTATCCCCCTTCTTTTTTCCCTCCCACGTCGTTCCCTCCATTTCTCTCTCTCTCTCTCTCTCGACGCTGCTCTCTCTCTCTCTCTCTCTACTTTCAGGTCCATTTTCTCTCTCTCTCTCTCTCTCTCTTTCATTTATATATATATTTGTGTGTATGTGTATATATATATGTGTGTATGTGTGTGCGTGGAGGGGGGCAGGGGGTGGGGGGTGGGGCGGGGTGGGGCAGGGTGGGGGAGGGGGTGGTGGAGGGTGGTGTGTGTGTGTGTGTGTGTGTGTGTGTGTGTGGTGGTGTGTGGTGGGGGAGGGGGTGGGGTGGGGTGGTGTGGGGTGTGTGTGTGTGTGTATGTGGTGGTGTGTGGTGGGGGAGGGGGTGGTGGTGTGTGGTGGGGGAGGGGGAGGGGGTGGGGTGGGGTGGGGTGGTGTGGGGTGTGTGTGTGTGTGTGTGGTGGTGTGTGGTGGGGGAGGGGGTGGTGGAGGGGTGGGGCAGGGGGTGGGGTGGGGTGGGGTGTGTGTGTGTGTGTGGTGGTGTGTGGTGGGGGAGGGGGTGGGGTGTGTGTGTGTGTGGTGGTGTGTGGTGGTGGAGGGGGGCAGGGGGTGGGGTGGGGTGGGGTGGGGTGGGGTGTGTGTGTGTGGTGGTGTGTGGTGGGGGAGGGGGTGGTGGAGGGGTGGGGTGGGGTGGGAAATCATATGAAATGAATTCAAATTATTGTTGTAGCACTAAGGGAATAAATGAAAATGAATTGGAACTATTGTCTTTTCAACCATCCAATAAAAGTTTTCCTTCATGGAATGTTAGAATTGTTTCTAGGATAATAATCCTACTATAAGATAATTGCTCAAAATAAATATTAAATAATAATTACTAAGATATCAATTCAAATAAAGTCTTAATAACCTAACCAAAAGAAATAAAATAAAATATCAAATAAATTATCATCCACCTCATAGACATTCCCTACCAATCATTTTAAGATAATTTTATCCTTATAAAGATAAATACCTTTGATTGCAAAGCATGCACTTGTATTATTATTATACAACATGTATTATTTCGACGTGTAATTCTAAAATCTCACCTAGTTTTGTATACTATTTTTAAAATCATACTATCAATTCACGAGACACTAAACAAGAAAGAGGACATATTAATTTGGAAATTCTTGTTTTTCTTTCTAGAGACCCGTGTCGTCAAAACTTGGTAGTGTTCGAGTGTGTTTTTATCACTAAATTATTATTTCACTAACAAATACTCCTTATATTCTAGATTAAGAGTCCATATTTAATTTTTGTACTTACTAATAATACACTTAATCAATGGCTAGGATTAACCCTTATTCACTATTATGAAATTTGGTTAATTGATTATTTAAAAAAAAAAGCAAAAGTAGACTAACATATATACACAACACTAAAAGTAGACATCAATTTTATAAATAATTGATATTTTCATTCAAAATAAATATTTCATTCAAAATAAATATTTCATTCAAAAATATTGGATAATAATTGATATTTTCATTTAAATTGATAATAATTTTATTCATGAAATTAATTCAATTAGGTAAAACCCATGATAATGAAATTTATGCTACAATTATCTCATGCCATAATTTTATGTAGTTGTCACGGTCGTGGTGGGGGGAGGGGGTGGGGGTGGGGTGGGTAGGGGTGGTGTGTGTGTGTGTGTGTGTGTGCGTGTGGCGGGGGTGGTATTGACGGAACTTACACATACGTTATAATATAGACGAAACATTTTTTTATCTGTACTAATAACATTTTTTTTATCTGTACTAATAACATTTTTTTTACAGCAAAAATGTCTCCTTGAGATGTTAGGGCGAAGATGATGATGCTGTTTATGATGATGTCGTCGTCTGGGTTCGGTGGTAGCGGAGGTGACGAGGGCTCCTCCGCCCCTAGGCTCCCCAAATATGGAAAATTTGGGATTACCGTCGAAAACAAGTCGGAGCTTTTAGCGAGATCCCTCGAGCTGCTAAAGACGGTCATCGGCCCGGGGTTTATGAGTTGGAAGGAGGTGCCGTATGAGCTCAAGTTAGCTGTTTGGGCGGCACTACAGGTAATATTTATATGAATATTTCAATTTCAATTTCAATTTATATTTATATTTATATTTATATTTATATTTATATTTATATTTATATTTATATTTATATTTATATTTATATTTATATTTATATTTATTCGCAACTAACATTGTATTTGTTGGACAGGAACAATTCAACTTGGATCCAAAGCTACGCGATTCCGTCTTCGAGCAGTTGAGGGAGCAACACAAGACGTGGAAAAAAAATATGCGGACACGGTACTTTGGAAAAACACGAGAGACCATTTTACAATGGCGCGGATCCGTCCCGCCCAAGGAGCCGATCTCATTGGCACAATGGCAAAAGTTCATTGACAATGAGATCGAGGATCGACAATTGGCATCTCGCCAATCGGGGAGGGAAAATCGGGCTAAAAAGACGGACGTGCACTACTCCGGCCGGACCTCTTACGCTGAGGTGGAGCATAGGATGAAGGTAATATTTAATTTATTTAAACTACAGAAATATATTATTGGATATTATTTTACTTTGCGGGGCCGATACTAATTTTACTTTACTTTATTTTATTTCAGGGGGTAGGGAGTGGGCCAGGGGGTAAGCCACATAGGCTCGATACTTATGTGGCTCTTCGGACGAAGAAGGGGAAGGACAAGGAGGTGTCCCCGAGCGTCGCGGCCACGATTGTAAGTAATCCGACAGTTTAATTATTGTTAATTACGTTATAATTTTTTAGCTTACTAATCATGTGCTTTTTGTCGTTTCAGGCAAAGCTTAAGGAAGTGCATGAGTCGCAGTCTGATGCCGACAAGGCATCTTTGTCCACAGACGCACTCAGCCAAGTGCTTGGCTTTGATCGCAAGGGGAGGACAAGGGGAGTGAGCTCGCAGGTGGCCAAATCTAGGATCATCGAATTGGAGACGAGCGACACCGGGTTGGCTCGAACGGTGGATTCACACGACGCGAAGCTGTCCCGTTTGGAGGCGACGGTCCAAGATATGTACGCATTCATGAAGCGTACGTTGGGTGGAGACCGTAAAGAGAAAGGTAAAGGGAAAGGGAAGGAGAAGGCGGTGGAGGAGGAGGTGCGGGAAAACGAGGAGGTGCGGGAGGACGAGGCGCAGGATGACGAGGATGTGGACCTCGCTGCTTCATCACCGACACGTTCGTACTTCGACGATCCACTTCCCTATTTGACGCCCTCCAACAGACCATTATCGATAATTGGTTGGCCGAGCGTGTTCATATTGGACATATTTGATGGCCAGCGGATAGGGCGGGGGTTGAGGGACCCGAACATCGTCGAGGGTGGAATAGTCCATGGACGTGTGCTTCAAGAGATGGAGTCCAGGGTGCTCGTCACGCATGTCATATCCGGGAAGGAGAACTCCCTATTGTGGTTGCGCGAACAATGCGGCACGACGTACATTAGTGGGTGCGTCAATTCGTATGTCGTGTGGCCTACTCACCTCCTCAGTTTTATCTAAGACATGTAGTAACATTATTTTTAAGTTTGTCCATTTTAATTATATTTGGATTATATCGTCATGTATATTATTTTTACTTTGAAGATTTGGATTATACTGTCATGAATATATATTTGCATTATCTTTAGTTTGTGTTGGATATATGATGTTTGGAACAGGTACAACGTTGCTATAACAGGTATAAATATACTGCTGGGCAGTGGCGGTGGCCATACTGCCCAGCAGATTTTTTTTAAATTCTGCCCAGAATTGTCACGGTCATTGACCGTGACACGTCCGTGACAAAAAGTTATCACGGACGTGTCATGGTCAACGACCGTGACAATTTTTTTAAAAAAGGGTCACGGCTTTGTCACGGTTTATAACCGTGACAAAGGTGTCAAGGTCAATGACCGTGACACGACCGTGACACAAAATGCGAGTTTTATGTCAAGGTCAATGACCGTGACACGACCGTGACAAAAAAAGTTGTCTCGCCTCGAAATGTCACGGTCATTGACCTTGACAAGGTGAATTTGTCAAGGTCAATGACCTTGACAAATGGGCAGATTTGGTGTAGTGATAGGGGACCGGTCCAAGACCTTCGATCGACCGCGGGTCCAAATTTTGCCTACGAAGAAATGCAGTAGGCTTTTCCCTTGAGGCGCGGTCGATCGGTCCCCGGACCGCGGTCGACCGGCCATACCAGTTATCTTGGCCGATTTTCCTATTTTTAGCAAACCCTAAATCCTCAAACACCCAAATATCATCACCAAACCCCCAAATCTTTAACCCAATAATATTATGAGCTTATAAACTCATCCTACATCTCATCCCAACAATTTAGGTGTAATAAACCCATGTATAAACATTGATTTCAAGATTTAAACCCAAAAATCTAGGTTTTGATATTAATACCCCAAAATCCATTTCTTTAACCCACAAATTATGAAATTAAATACACAAATAACTTATTTAGCAAGATTAAACACTTGCCTCAGATTTGTAGAGGTTGGATCGTCCTCGATGTCGCGTTTTGGGCCGGAATCTCCAAGCTTTTCTTCCTCTCTCTCTTCTTTTCTTCTTCTTCTTTCTCTTCTTCTCTTTCTCTTTCTCTCTAGGGCTTTTTCTCTCTTTCTCTAAATGAGAAGGCTTGATCCGTAAGCCTTTAAATCCCTTAAAAACATAAACCCAAAGTTTAAATGTTAATACACACTTTAAATGACTCGTTTACTCCAAATCGAGTCAAACTAACTTAAAAACATTCCGGAGCCGAAATAAAACCCAATGACAGTCATTTTGACTATCTCGACCCTTCCGGGATCGATGGTACCCTAAAAATCATCATCCGAAATACTTTGAAATGTTCTCTATTTTTGGACTTCAATTCCCAAATTTTAAAATTCTCCAATTAATTAAATTTTATTTTCCCAAAAATTTAATTTCTCAGTCTCAAAAATCATGGGGTGTTACAATACAATACCAATTTTCCCCGTGCACACGTCAGACCCAAATTTTCAAAATGCTCTATAAAGAAGGCATTTTCTCTCCATTTTAAAATATTCGAGTTCCTCTTTACTTCTCTAACACTTTAGGGTGTATTCTTGAGGTCGAGAGCATTACATTGCTTATTAATGTTCAAAATAATTTGGTCCTTCTAAAATTGGGTGAAAACCTACATATATACTTGATCTATAATTTGTGAGTGTTTTGAAATCATTTAGCCTACATTCAATATAATCATTATACATCATAATTGAAGATATACACTCCAAGATCTAAATATGAGGTGCTTTAAACTAGTGGAGAGTTCAAGTATGATGTAATTCTAAGGAGGATAATGTTAATTCCTTGTTCATCCTATAGAGCTTAAGATAGATCACTCATCGTCAATGAGGGAAACTTCGATGTTCATAGGTAACTTTTCATGAGTGCACGAGAGAGACGTACTTTCTTGCATGGTATATGTGACACCCCGCCTAATAAAATACCGGGTGATCAGTCCTATACCAAATTAAAACAGGAATCCCAGTTGGTTCATTCTTAGCATCGCTGTCGATTTTTTTTTAAAACTTACTAACCACCTAGTATTACAAAAAATGGTGCCAATTTTAACTTTTTAATGAAACAAAATAGTACATGCGGAAATAAATAGGAACCATTCACATAACTGAATAAAACTCAACTGAATAATTATTTAAACAATTTGCCGAATAAACCATCGGCCACCAAAGTGAAATCCAATACAAATATTCAACACCTGAATATATACATCTGAAAACTGTATTGAGAAGTCTAGGCGACAAGCCCTAAATAAAATTGAAACTGATACATGATTCCTACTCTAGGAATAAATGAACGATGCTAACATCCACATATGTCACAGCTCCGTGTCCCTGGAATAGAATATCAATCCTGGCGTCCCTGTGGCTGGAGACCTAAAAGTTTTTGAAAATAGTTTTATAGCAAGGGTTAGAACCCAAAACATTTTAAAAATATTTAGCAAGTGAATTAACTGCAGTAATTTAAAATGCATGAATGCGCTTCATATTTACGTTAGTGTCACACTCCCTTGTGGACATTCTCACTCCTCCACTATTGTGCACACCTAACGGTTATCTTGACCCCCACCTAGTTGTACTACCCCGTCCAACTAGTCCTAGTATAACCTCCCCTTGCCATACTACTCTAACCTGAGTATAATAATTCTTGAATTATAAGTTATCTCACAATTAACTTAATTAATTCCTTCTTAAATAGTAGCATATAACCGTGTCACAAGTTATATAAAGTAAATACATCACACACTGTATTATTACCCGCATATAATATTAAATACCATTATATACGTACCTTTACCAAAACATCCACGCATATAACATACGTATATCCATACCTCTGAGTATACCCTCGCCGAATGATTCCCTCTAAAGTGCTATCTCACTAGGTGTGCTCACCAAACCTAGTTACCCAAGTTGGAATCGCTCACCAACCTGGCCCAAAAAATAAACGAAGTGGAGGCGGTCATATTCCTTCCCTGAAAGTGAGATAATCTCCTCACCCATATACTGAACGCTTTGACCTGGGGATATACTCGCCCTACTCCTCAAGCTAGGGGATTCACCCACATTGCGCAACCTCCCTTGATAGCACTAGTGTATATAAATTGAATAAATATCTAGTCATTGATATTTAATATCACACACAATATATACACGTATATATATACTATCACTACACCGTATATATATAATATAAACTGCGGCTTTACCATGTACTCAAAATCCCGTACACTAGCCTGTAATTTCCTGAGTCTGTGGCCCGACTCAACATAACTAATTTTCTCACTTAATAATTTATCATCTTCCCGAGTCTATGGTCCGACTCTAATATAATTAATTCACACCATAATTAATATAATACTTTTCCCGAGTCTATGGTCCGACTCTAATTAAATTAATTAACACACCCATTAATTTAATACCTCCCCGAGTCTATCGTCCGACTCTAATTAAATTAATTAACACACCTATTAATCTAATACCTTCCCGAGTCTATCGTCCGACTCTAATTAAATTAATTGACACACCTATTAATTTAATACCTTCCCGAGTCTGTGGTCCGACCCTCATTTAATTAATTTACACATTAATTAATTAACACAAATCCGAGTCTGTGATCCGACTCTAATATAATTAATTAACACACTGATTAATTTAATACCTACCCGAGTCTATCGTCCGACTCTAATTAAATTAATTATTACACCCATTAATTTAATACCTATCCGAGTCTACAATCCGACTCTAATTAAATTTATTATCACACCTATTAATTTAATACCTACCCGAGTATACAATTTGACTCTAATTACATTAATTATTACACCCATTTATTTAATACCTACCTGAGTCTACAATCCGACTCTAATTAAATTAATTACAACATCAATTAATTTAATAACTTGGTGTCACCCAACCATTTTTTCCGGACTCGCTCACTTGGCATATACCTTAATATTTCCTGAGTCTATGTTCCTATCACAAGTAAACACATAATAGGCATTCACAACCCAAGTAATCCTATAAAACAGTAGGTATTTACACAACCCAATTATTCATACTTGTACGTAATATATTTCTCTCTAATATTCACCGTACTTGTTTACTTTACGAATTTATTTCACTTCCGTATTAATTCAAGTATTCACACAACTCTAAGGGTCCTAATTACCCCTTGTTATATCAATTCAATAGTTACCCTTATTAACCCACTGACCTAACGAATTTAAACTCGCTCACGCTTTTTCGTAATTAGATTCTTATCATCTCGAATTAGAGTACGTCGAAATCAAGCCTATGAATCTCCACTTTAACTCTCTCACAAAATTAAAGTCCAACACTCAATCATAGACCTACTTCCATATCATTATTCCATCAATATATTTCATCAAGGTCCCAAACACTTCCCCGATAAAATTGTAGACATTTGAGGCTTAAAAAGAAAAATCTCAAATTTTCTGGCAGATTAAACACCCTCTAGTAAAATTTCGATTTCTCCATCTATAGAACTCCGATTGACCTGATTCCAAGTTCATTGGATAGCTAAGATAAATACCTTTCCATTAATGTATGGTTAACACTCTAATTCGAAGAAAAATTCAAATCGCACACGTTTAAAGCCACGTCAAAATTCTGGTAGATTACTATGTTGACAGATCAAATACCCTGTAGTAAAATGTCGATTACTCCTTTTATAAAAGTCCGATTAACCTGATTCCAATTTCATTGGATAGATAAGAGAAACACCTTTCCAGAAATGTATGGTTCATACTCTAATTCAAAGTACAACTCAAATGGAATACGTTTAAAGTTGTGTCAAAAATTCTGCAGATTGACATCTTGTGTTCATCAATTAAACCCTAAGTCATTCAAGATTCATGTTCTTCATTCAAGAACTCATAAATATTCCATGTTAATCATCAAATATATTCAAATTTTATTTTATCTTTATTAGGGATATATAACACACCTATTTCTTACTTTGAATCTCAGCCAAGTATTCCATTAACAAAACACCATTTTGTACCCATTTATTCCCAAAACGAATTTTAGTTTACACATCACTAAAATATGAATTGGATATCACCATTTACACATTACAACAAGCTAACCTGGAATTATTCGTAGGGTTTGATCCGTTGGTGTAGAGATTGGTTGATGAAGAACACCCCAAATTAATCCCTTAATTTGGCTCCAAAAGACTCCCAATTGCTCTTGGTTTGCTTTCCCCCAATTTCCCTCTCAAGCCCTAGGCTTAGAATTGTTAGCTGCCATTCAATAAGTCCCTCACTTAGGTTAAAAACCCTCAATCCCGTTTTTGGCCATCTGGGCCTAATTAAAATGGCCCAACTCACCCCGTGTGGGCTCGGCTATGCCCAAAAATACTCTGAGATCCAATTACTACCCCCGGGTACTCTTTTCAGACTATCTCAACCCATCCGGACGCAACCGTGCACTCAGAATTGCCATCCGAAAGACTTTTCAAAATTTTCAAATTTCGACCTCAAAATGCGACACACGAGATTTTGAACCATTAAACTTAAAAGTCGCCAATTATAAGTAATTCGGCTCACTCAAATAAATTATCCAACTCATGAATTTAAGTTTTTCCAATTTAAATATTTTTATAACTCCCAAAAATAATTAAATATTAAATCCTCAAATTACGGGGTGTTACAGTATAAAAATATATTAAGTTGAATGAAAGATTAAAGTAAATTGAGGTTTTTACCCCTTGGGGGGGGGGGGGGGGGGTTCCTCATAAAATATATCTTGTGAATTGTTTGTGTGTTGTTTATATTGCTTGTTTCATCCTCTTCACATACATCACTTAGATCTTATTTAGATCTAGTAAAATTCATCAAATTGACTTTAAGATTTTCATTCTAGTTTTAATTTATCACAATTGACCTATATTTTCTAATTGATGCACAAACCTATAATCATCCCCACATAGCTGATGATTATGTTAGGATTAATAAAATTGATAAAAAATTAAAATTGGCAAAAATTTGGCATAGTTATTAAATAAATCTATTCATTCCTCTAGTTTTATTTGAGTAGAACACTTAATATAGAGCACACCAAACCATCAATTGGTATCAAAGCAGTTACTCTTCTATGCATTAACGTGTTAGAGTTTGATCTTGCATATTTGTGAATTTCTATTGTTATTCATTACTATTAAATCTATTTTTTTTATTTGTGTTTGAGAATGGATCAGTACCGAGAAAGTAGCTCCACATATAGGTCACCATATTTTGATGGATATAACTATGAGCATTAAAAGGTGAAAATGCGTATAAACTTGGGATCCAAACATGAGAGTATGGGTAAGTGTTGAGGACATTTGGAGTTATCCTGCGATAGAGGAAGATAGGGTGAGATTGAAAAAATCGGGAGTTTTGTGGGCAAATGATGAATTTGTAGATTGAAATTACAATTTAATTGCATTGAATGCGTTGTTTGTATCCTTGAGTACTCAAGAGTACTATTGTATACTTAATTATGAATTGGCCAAGAAGGTATGAGATATTTTGAGAAATGATACATGAGGGAACATCTAGTGTGAAATGAGCTAAGTTATAAAACATTGAGACTAAATCTGAGAAGATACGAATAAGTGATGAATAAAGCTTTAATGAGTACTAGATTAGGTTAACTGAAGTAGTAAATTCTATATTTAATCTTGGTGCGAATGTTTTAAGAATAAAGCTATTAAGAAGCTTTTTAGAATGCTAGTTTATAGGTTTCATATAAAAGTTATTATCATTAAAAAAATTAAAGACGCCGACACTTGTAGCCTTAAAGAAATTATAAAATCGCTTTAAATTTGTGATCAAGAAGAAAATATGAATCGAAAAAGGATTTAGCATTTGTGGTTGAATCTAGCGAGAAGAATGTATCAAGCAAGGGTGATGAAAAACCAAAGGATAACCTTGAAGCGAATATTGCTTTATTTGTAAAAAGATCTACTAATTTAACAAAAATAATAAAAAAAAATAAAAAATGAAAGAAGATTTGAAACTAAATCATTTAAATCGACTAGACTGCTCAAATGGTGAGAAAGGTTCTTCTAAGAGAAAAAGTAGAAAGACAAAGACCATTTATATGGTTGTGGTGGAGTGGGAAATTGCATCAATGATTTTATAACCCATTTAAAGAAGAAATACAATAGTAAATATGTAGACAAGAAGAATAAGATCTACAATACTAGTTTAAGCAATTCAGAGAGTGATTCTAAAGAGAGCACTTCTAGTGAAAAGAGTGGAATTTAGATAGACTTTATAATTAGATTTGATGAGAGTGAGAAGGTGGGTGAAGATAGGATACCACTTAAGCGTGTTGTGAGTACAAATATGATTAAAACATCTAGTCATAGGTCGCTTAGATATTCATCATCTTGTAGTAGCAAAGGTTCACACACTTCGACTCCTAGATCATTAGAGGATAGTGATGACTAGGTCAATAGCATTCATTAAGACTTTGATGAATTCAATAAAAAATATTTAAAGTTAAAGAAATATAATAAAAAAAATTCTAACTAAAATGAAAATATTTTAATTTGAACAAGATGATAAAGATGAGAAAATGAAAATCTTCAATTGGAATGTTTGAAATTCAAGGAGAAAGTTGATATTTTGAAAAATGAGAATGGTTCTTTGAAAAATAAAAATGAGACCATTTTAAAACTAATTGACGAAATTAAACTTCAAAACGAAATTTTAATTTTAATTTTGAAAAATTTAAAATTGAGTTGCAACATACGAAGGATTTGAATATTGAAATGATTGATAGAACAATTTTTCTTGATAAAATTTTGATGACTCATTGTCAAGTGAAAATGTTCCTAGTGAACCTTCAATATATAAAGTCGATGTTTTAAAATAAAAATAATGATACTTCTTCTTGTGGTGAAAAGAAGAATAACTAACAAATTCCTAAGTAAAAAAAGAAGGAAGTTAATCCCAAGTACACATTTCTGATAAAAGAAATTGGTTGTTCATTTTATAGAAATATGAATCATATTTCTCACTTTTTCTATAAAAATTAGAATCTTAAGAAAGTTGAGAAGAGAGCTCATGGATCTAAGTCTATGTTTAAAAGGAATGCTCCATTTTACACCTATTGTAGGTTACATGGACATTCAAACCAAACTTGTAGGTTTTTGAAGGAAAGGAATGTGAGGTTCATGAATAATAATAAGAAGCTTGTGTATAGAGATCCTATTAGTGAAATTAGAGGTGAATATGAAGGTTGATTAAGACGTTGACCTTTTGGTTAAAAAGAGGATTGAGGTTACGAGAGTTTTTTAGACCTATATGTTTACTGAAATTCCAAGAAATAAGCATAATAATCCTATGAGGAATGAGAGATGGATACCAAATTATGAGTGCAGAAAATTTCACAATAAAAAGATTCACGAAAGCAATCACAAAAGACAGAAAGTAAATAAAATCACACACAACAATGATATGCGTGGTTCAACAACTTGCCTACGCCCACGGAGAGGTTACTTGTTTTCTATTAAGTGTCTCTTAACGATTACAATTTTTGTGTCCCCTTGCCCCGGGTCAGGGAGTAAAATTTATACATATGTTTCTTAAAGAGTTTGAGTTGTTTAAGGAACTCCATCATCACCTGTGGGTTTTCCATGAGTTGCTTGAATATCTCGACCAAGATTCTTGGCACGTCATTTGACCATATCCACGAGTATCCTTCTTTAACTAAACTGCTCGTATAAGGATTAAGCCATGATTTGGGTTGGGCCAAATATCTTAAGTTATCTTGGTTGGCTACTTTTATGGGATTGTAAAAAGTGGGATCCCACAATTGCCCCTGAAATCTTTGGGCTAATAATCGTGGGCCAATAGATTTCAATCGGGTCAGAGGTTTAGGTCCTTGTTATGTAGTTAGAGTCTGTGATGACATCATTATAATAACAAGACTTGCAACAAGGGCATGCTTATCTTAAGAAGAGAAATAAAGCACCAAAATCTTCCTAGGAAATCAAAACTCATCATTTGAGTGTTTTAGTGATCAGTTGAGGGTTACTGGAGCGTTTGTTCATTGCATTTGGTCGTTCTCGTGCATAATCTATTTCTAAGCTCTCCTCTTGCTTCTGTGCTTTCTCAAAGCTTCGTTACCACCTGTAAGTTATAGTTTCTGCCTATTTTATGGTTCTTCTTCTTTGTATTAACTAGTTATTGTAGTTGGGGTTTCTTCTTGCTTGTTCAGCTATGGCGATGCTAGATGGTAAATCTGTAGAAGAATTTAAGCGTAAGTATAATATTCTGGAGTGGGTAATTATCGACTGTGTCCCCTTCCTCCTAATGTTCGTAGAGTGAACGGGTCGAGTGGATTCATGCCCTGTTGATAACTCAAGGAGGTCTGACTTTTCCCCCCAAATGAGTTATTTCTTAGATTTTTTACGTATTTCGCCATTGTTCCTACTTAGTGTGCCCAAAATGTATGGAAGATAGTGAATGATGTTCATAGGATAAATACTTTTTATGGAACAAGGTTGGGGCTTGCCGAGATATGTTACTGTTACGTATTCTGTAATACCCGCCCCCGGTAAATTAATTAACTAGATATATATATTTTAAAGGGATAATTCAAAGCTAGTCCCATTTATTGGCCAAAGATGCACCAAATCCCATTGACTTTTTTTTAATGCACCAAGTCCTTTTTCATTATAGACTACATATATTTAGATAAATATACCCTCACATGTACCCATTTTAAGCCCACTTACTCTCTCTCTAAAAATAAACACATAATCTCACTCTCTCTCTCTCTAACAGCCTCACTTCCACCTCCACCCCACCCCACCAGAGACTTACCGAAAATCACCCATCGGAAAATCTCGCCGGAGGCCGTCGGAATTCTCGTCGGTGTGTTTCTCTCTCTCTCTCTTCGTCTATTTCTTTATTTTTTTGGTCTGCGCCAGCGACACCATCACCCGAGCTGGAGAAGAAGAGTTTTTGCCATAAAAAATAGAGGTTTCGCCGAAAAAAATGGAGGTTTTACAGAAACAGATAAATTTATATGTTTCGATTTTTTTGTCAAAAAATATCGAATATGGATGTTGTTTAATAGATCTCCACGAGTAGATTCTAAATATATAAATTTTATGAATTTTGAATTTGTAGATTTGAAGTTGTGGACTTTTAAAGATTTGGTGATTTTTTTTTTAAAAAAACGACGTAAAGAGCTGTAAAGAGTTGTGAGGGTGATTTTGAGGGTGTATTTGTTATTTTAATGTGTTGAGTTCACAAAATAAGACATTTGACACCATTGACTCAATCAAATGATTTCTTGCATCATTGGCCAAGCGAATGGAACTTCAAAATAATTACTCTAATTTTAAATGAGAAGGGACAAATTCTAATTTGTAAGAAATTATGGGTAACAAGTTAGGTTAAACAAAGAACATTATTGGATTATTGGTTGTACAGGAGATTGGGAGATATAAAGTAAATAAACTATATAAAAAAAATGATTTTCTATTTTTCTCATTAAGAGTTGGAAAATCGATGGGGCAAATGCCTAAATATGAAGAAAGAAGATTAAGAACTTGACTCCCATATCCATTCATTCTTCTACCGGCCGACTTAATTAAAAGGGCATGGAATGGACTGAGAATGTTGTCGTTCAAGCGAAGCATAAGGAAGCTCAAACGACTCACAGTGTCGTTCGAGCGACGCCAGATAAGTCCGCCCCCTGATTCGCTGTCAAGCCCTCACACTCGCAGATGCAAAGTGAATGTCAGTCTTGGACCTGATGAATTGACGCCTGCAGAAGACAACCCCATTGTCTTATGGATTTTTGGAGATTTCGTGTGTAACGAATGAAGATCCAGGACACAGGTTAAACTCTAATGCTTGAGCGGGTATGATAATTTTAGAGAGAGAGGGACGAAAGCTGTGGCTGACACGCCTTGGTGTTGTCAACAAATACCAACCCTAGAATTTATGTGTTGTCAAATTGCGAGGTGATCCCTACCTGATATGATGGGAAAGATATAGAGGACAAGGTTTTCTTATTGGGAGGATCTCTCCTTGTTCGTGTATAATTAGAGAGAGAAATGCAACAACTGCAACTCATGTGGCAGACATTCAAAATTGCTGGAAACCTTGTGTCCCTTATTTTAGACCCGTGTCAGCTCTCAGAGCTCGATCAATTCGGAAGAGGCATATCACCCATTTTATATATAGTTATATACTTTGTTCAATGGCGTGGGGGGCTTGGAGTGTGGTAAATGGTCAATGTGAGCATCATTTTCTCACCTCTATCAAACACTCTCCGCATTTCCCTCAGTGGATATCCGATACACCAAGAATATTTATTCTCCCCACTGATTAAGGCATGGATCACAGAATATTTATATTGTTGCTAGGGCATTGTCAATGTGTTATTAGAGATATTTTTAGAAGGAGGTATATATATTGTTCGAGGTTTTTAATGGAGCTTTTTTTTTTGAGTTTGTTGGAGGTTTCATGGAGGGCTGTTTTATGTAACATTTTGAGATTTTCTTTAGGGCACTTTTGAAGGTGGTGGAGTCACTCATCTTTATCACCACGGTCATCTTTGTAAAGTTTTCGACTCATATCCTCTTTATATTCGGGACTCTTAGTTTATATTGTAGTCTTGTGATTGTTAAATATTAAGGCTCCGTTTGGTTGTCGTTATTTGTCATGGGTATTGGCAAATAAGTTGACAAATGGAGTATTTACCTACAATTTGATGTGTTTGGTACAAAAATTTGCCTACAGGTTATTTGTCAATGTACAACACCTTCTACGCATAAGTTGTAAACAAACTTTGCCTACCTATTTGAGTGAAAAATATTTGCCAACTTCTTAAACGGTTTTAATGTTTTAAAAAATAATTTAAAAATTGTTTTAAATAATTAAAAGACTGTTATGAATATTTAAAAACTGTTCTGTAATGTTTTAAAAACTGTTTTTAATATTATAAAAAATTGTTAAGAAAATATTTTACAAATTTTTTTAAAAACCATATTAATTGTAAAAATAGTTTTTAACATTTTTAAAAACTGTTGTGAATATATTATAAAAATAGTTTTAAAGTTTTCAAAAATAATTTTAAAAACTGTTTTAAAAAGTTAAAAAAAATGCTATAAATATTTAAAAACTGTTTTGTAATGTTTTGAAAACTGTTTTTAATATTATAAAAAATTGTTAAGAAAATGTTTTACAATTTTTTAAAAAAAACGTATTATAAAAATATTGTAAAAACTGTTTTAAATATATTATAAAAACTGTCTTAAACTTTTAAAAAACATTTTTTAAAACTGTTTTACATAGTTTAAAAAACTGTTGTGAATATTTAAAAATTGTTTTGTAATATTTTAAAAACTTTTTTTTAATATTATAAAAAAATGTTAAGAAAATGTTTTACAAATTTTTTGAAAAATCGTAATATAAAACTATTGTAAAAATAGTTTTTAACATTTTAAAAAACTGTTTTGAATATAATATAAAAACAGTTTTAAAGTTTAAAAAAAATTAAAAAATATTTTAAATAGTTAAAAAAATTGTTGTGAATATTTAAAAATTATTTTGTAATATTTTCAAAACTGTTTTTAATATTATAAAAAATTGTTAAGAAATATTTTACAATATATTTTTTAAAACTGTAATTTAAAAATATTGTAAAAATTGTTTTTAATATTTTTGAATATAATATAAAAACTATTTTTAAATAAATTAATTGGATTGATTTTAATTTTGCCTAATGGTTGTTTAATAACCTCATGTGAAAAAAACTAAGTAAAATTTACCTTAAGATTAGGAAAATGTAGGAAAATAAAATGGTTGTGCATATTTTCATATTTTCTCATAAATCTGAAAATGGACATTTTATGGAAATAAAAATGTAGGCAAATATTGGTTATGCATATTTTCTCTTAAATTTGAAAATGGACATTTTTATGGAAATAAAAATGTAGGAGAATATTGGTTGTGCATATCTTCTGACAAATCTGAAAATGGACATTTTTATGGGAGTAAAAATGTAAGAAAATATTGTTCGTATATATCTTCTAGTAAATTTGAAATCGAACATTTTTATGATAATAAAAATGCAAGAAATGTCATTTAGATGTACTCCTGGGAAAAAGAAATAATAAACACTTTTATGGGATGAAAATACAAGAAAGTGTTAGTTTGTGTATTTTTAGTAAAAGGAAATAATGGACATTTTTATAAAATAAAAATGTGGAATGATATTAATGTTGTTAAATTATTTATAAAATAAATATTGCCTAAGGATCCCCAGTAGGGTTTTTGTTGTTGTCGGGGCAACCCATGAGGCCTCTTGTGTTAACAACAAGGGTCTAAGGGTAATTCCAAGTGTTAGTATTTCACTTGCTATCCATGTTCATTAAACATTCATAGTATGAGCATATGAGATATCCTTGAGAAAAGGTGCAAATTAATGAGATGAGATGAGATAAGCGGCCAATGTAAACTCTGAGAATACATGGGCCAGTCTGGCCTTTATTTATTACAAATTGTCTTATCAAGTAGCAAAAACTACAAAACACTAAAACATTCTGCTAATTAAAAAGATAAAAAAGAAGATCTAAAAGTAGAACTTTTTGAGTCTGGATGCATTCCATGCTCTTGGTATTTCCCCGCCCTCCAATGTTTCTAGATGATATGTTGCTTGAAGATCATCTCTGATCACTCGAATGATCCTTCCCAGTTCGGTCCCAGTTTGCCATATGATGGTTTTACAATATTGTCGAGGACTTTTCGCAGGACATAGTCTCTTATTTAAAACTTCCTCGGATTAACCCTTTTGTTCTACTGCTTAGCTAGTTACTGTTGGTAGGAGGCCAACTTGATCAAGGCTAGCTCTCGTCGCTCATCTGCTAGGTTAAGCTCAGTGTGTAAGGCTTCATCATTAAGGCCTTGGTCGACCAGTGTGGTTCTCATAGTAGGGAGGTATACTTCCATAAGGATAACAACCTCCATGCCATAAGCGAGGGAAAATGATGTTTCCCCAGTTGGTTTCCTAGGCGTCGTCCGATAGGCCCATATAACATGTGGAGGTTCATCCACCCAAGCACCCATAGCATTTTCCCATCATTTTTTCATCACATCGATCATGGTTTTTTTGAAAGCCTCCTCTTTCCCTTCGCTTTGGAGATATGCCACAGAACTGAAGTGGTGCTTGAAGCCGTGCTAGTCGCAGAAAGCTTAAAAGAAACCACTTTTGAATTGTGTGCCGTTATCGGTAATGATGGCTCTTGGTATCCCAAAGTGAGTTAAGATGTTTCTCCATATAAACCTAGTCATGGAAGAGTCTCAGATGTTCTCCAATGGTTCTTCTTTAACCCATTTAGTAAAATAATCAGTGGCGACCAATAGGTAATTGCGACTTCAAGAAGAAGTAGGTAGTGGTCCCACGATGTCTAATCCCCATTGCGCAAAAGGCGATGGACTAGTAAGAGATTTTAGGTCGTTGGTTGGATCGTGAACCATAGGCGAATGCTTTTGTCATTTCACATTTGTGAACATATGTGCCCGCGTCTTTCTGTATGTGAGGCCATCAATATCCTTCCTTGATCGCTCGAAAGGCTAGTGATCTTCCACCTGCGTGACTCCCACACATGCCTTCGTGAAGTTCACTAAGTACTTGCTCGACATCTTGTGGGTGGACGCACTAGAGGTAGGGGCCTGTGAATGACTTCCTACAGAGTTTACCTTCTGGGCTAAGGTAAAAATGAGCATCATTGACTTTGATTTGGTGTGCCTACCTCTTGTCGTCTAGCAATATGTCGCTCTATAGATAATTGATGAAGGGGTCCATCCAACTTGAGACTTTATCTGTGAGGAGGACTTGTTCTGCTATGACTCTATGATCGATACTAGGTTGTGCGAGGAACTCGATCTGTATTGTCCTTTTCAAGTCAGAGTCAATTACTGAGCTTAGTGCTGCTAAGGCATCAGCGTGACTATTTTGCCCTCGCGAGAACTGTTAAATCTCTACTTACTCAAAGTCTCTCATGAGTCCTCTGACTACATTGAGGTATGCTTCCATTCGATCATCTTTGGTATTAAAATATATATTTATCTATTTGGAGACCATATTGGAGTCCTCAAATACGTTGAGGAGTCGTTCCCCTAGTAGTTTGGCGTTTCACAAATAGATAAAGCGATTGAGTGTAGCGAGCATTCCAGTAAGCTTCGAAACATGGACCTTGGTGATAACATCAATTTGGTCTGGATTGGACTTAATTCCCGTTTTACTCACTAGGTAGCCTAATAATTTTCCTGACTCGACCCTGAATGAACACTTACTTGTATGTAGCTTCATTCGGTACTTCCTGAGGATTTCAAAGGTTATTGGTAGGTTTGAGAGGTGGTTGACCTTGTTCTTTCTTTTGACGAGCATGTCGTCGATGTACACTTCCATCGTCTCTCCCATATGTGTGGTAAACATCTTGGTTAACAATCTTTGGTAAGTTGCCCCCGCGTTCTTGAGTCAAAAGGGCATGACCTTATAGTAGTACAAACAAGCTGAGTTTATAAAGAAGGTCTTGTCCTGATCGGGCCCGTATAGTGGGATCTGATGATATCCTGAGTAGTTGAGAACACACTACATATTGACTTACTTGAGTCTGTATATATAGGAGTTCCAACTAGTTTGGATATCTAGACAAAATCGGTTAAAATTTTTTGAGAACTCCATCTCCTCAAAAGTTCAAAATCAATGAAGAAATCCAGTCCTAGAGAACCTTCAAGATCAACATCAAGGGAAATTAATTCTAAACCTTAAAACCAAAAATAGGATACTTGCACTGCATCATACATATCACCTATTTGTTTTAATATTTTTTCAACACTTCAAATCTTTTTAAAATCAATCTAATTCAATACAAATCATTTTACATAATTTTAAATACTTTTCAAATGATTTTTGAATTAATTAAAAAGTGGTTTTCAAAGTGTTGTGGGTATAAGTTGAATTTCAAAAACTTATTTTCTATGTTGATTGTTTGCCTGGTTAGAATCCAAAAGCACTAGAGAATTGCAGGTGTGTTGTGTAATTATTTTCATCACGCATTATTGCCTTCATCTTGTGCGTACATGTGTTGGTAACCTATCGAGTGGATTTCTGTTTTCTGTTAGACACAAAATGCGTAAACATCCTCAGCCCTCGAATCATCATAATTAACGTACTGCATGCGTTTTGACTCAATCCTTGTGAACCCAGCCTAAACCAATCAGTGTGCATTCAACCCGCCACTTGTGTTAAACCGTTGGATTAAAGTCAATCTCTCAAGACTCAATCCCAACCATTGGATTGAGGTCGATGTTCTGGATCCTTCTACGTTTAGTATAAAAAAGACCCAAGCCTCAGCATTTTGAGACTTTTTCCATTTCGTTATTTCTGAGAGAAAAGAAAGAGTAGAGAGAAGAGAGAGATGGGAGAAAGAGAGGGAAATAATAAGAGAGAGATTAAAAGAAGAAACACTAAGTTTTCTTCATAGTTCAACCCCCTGAGTGTTTCTCCCAAACCAAACAGCAAAACCCAAACAGTTCCAAACACCGGAAAATCCATTTTTGAGAGTTAGATCCATTTAGGGTTTTTGTGTTCTTGGTGTTGTGTTTTCATTGTGAATACCTCTTCAAATCTTTGATTCTCTCATAACTCATCTCTAAGAGAGACTTAAGTTTCATTATTGAAACTGAGTTTTTCTAAAAGAGAATATCACACGATTTTTCTGTTTCTCTTTTTAGATCTAGCATTTTAGATCTATTCTGTTTCAACAAATTTTGAAATAAAAAGTTTTAAGTTTTTACATAATTTTTCAGATCTAGGGAGTTGTGTGTTTCTAGTTTTTATTTCATATTTTATGAAATACTGGTGTACAAAAATAAAAGGAACACAAAGAACTCTTGCTAAAGTCTTAAGGCGTGCAGATCTGAAAAAGAAGTTTTATCACAAAAATTATTGAATCAGTTTCTGCATGTTAAGTCTGAATCTATTTTAATAAAGTAGGCTTCTAGTCTAGTTTGGATCTCAATTGGAGGTTTACAATTTCAAAAATATTTTCAAAACCCTGAAATTGTTTAAGACCTTGAACCGCCTTCTGTGCAAGGTATCCTTGAGATCTGTGGATAAATAAAAGATCAAGAAGTATTGGCTTGAAAAATCAAGATTCAGAAATAACTTTCATTTTAGAACTGTTGTAATTTGTTAGGAAAGTTTGTATAAATCTTGAGAGGGTGAGTAGCATGTTTGCATGTAGTAGCACATCACAAACAAAATCTCACACGAACACTTAGACACTGCGGTTCTGTTTGAGAATCTTGAATTTGAAAGAGTTGTTGGAATCAGAATTCAAAGAGAAGGAGATCAAGGAAAAGACAAAGAAGCAGCAAGAAAAGATCAAGTTCTAATTCAGAATACCTTTGGAGTGGAGAATCTCGTGTAGGTATATTCTAAACTTAGGATATGATCTTTGTGGTTTGATTAAGTGTTGTAACTTTATTTTTATTCTAGTGGATTTTTGTTTTGCGCCGTAGAGGGCACCGTGGATGTTTCCCTTATTTAAGGGTTTTACCACGTTAAAATTTCAGTGTCTATTTCTTTGAATGTTCTTAACTGTTGTTGTGATTGAGACTGCATGGTAACTTTAGTAGATGTTCATTAAAACTTAAAAACTAAGGTAATCAACTATCAAATTTAATCCATATATTTAGAAAGTATTTTATAACACATCTTGTGTTTTCTGAAAAGAGTTTTGCCCACAAAGTTTATTCAGAGTTTACACAACTTATAACAGTTTGTTATTAACCGTGTAAACAAAGCTTTTAGTATTAAAGCCTTTTCTTCAACTGGTATCAGAGCAAGAACACTTTTGTGATCCTAAAAGTTGAGAAACTATTTTTGAAACTTCTTTATGAAAAATTTCTGACTATGGAAGAAAAATTTGAGAAGTTAGGTAAGCTATCCCAACCACCACTCTTTGATTCGTACCGAAAATTACGAATGACTGCTTTCATTCAAGTAACCTTGGGTGATGAAGTCTGGGAAATGATTGAAACAGGGTTTGAACATCCTACTAAACCTACCTATGCCACTGATCTAACAAGGATTAAGAAACTTCTTAGTGAATTTACTAAGGAAGAGAAAAAACTATCTCTTGATAATAACAAAGGAAAGAATGCCATCTTTATGTCCATTAACAAAGATGAATTTAAAAGAATATACATACGTTCTACTTCTAAAGAGGCATGGGATACTTTAGTCATTTCTCATGAGGGCGATGAATGTGTCAAATCTGGAAAAATCCAAATGCTTATTCAGCAATATAACACCCTGATTATGAATGACAATGAATCCTTTGAAAATTTCTACATAAGGTTAACTGATATTTTTACAAAACTTCATGTAAATTGTATAACCTACAGTAGAAAGGAAATTGTGTCAAATATTATTAGGTCATTGCCATTTAAATTTGACAACAAGAGATATGTTATTGAGGAAATGAATGACCCTAATATGACTCCTGAATTAATTAGCAGTAAACTTAGGACTGTTGAATTGGAACTAGACTTTAAAAAGAAATTGACCATACAAACTAATAAAGCCTCTAGTTCAAATGTTGTGTTTTCATCTAAATTACCAGTGCCAAAATTGAACACTCTAGATTTTGACACTAACTGTCTTGAAAACTGTGATTTGGAAAACCTTGACAATGAAAGAGCTCTTATGAGTAAGCATTTCAAAAAGATTTTAAAATTCAGAAATGTTGTAGCCTCTAAACAAGGCAAATCTAATTATCAAGGAAATCAATCTCTTAGACCTCATGACAGAGACAATACCAAACACACTTATGACAATAGGAGGAACTATGACCCCAATAGACCTAAACCTATCATAAAAGATGTTAAGTGTCATCGTTGTGGTAAACTTGGTCACTATGCTAGTAAATGCCCAATTAGTTTTAACAACAATAACAAGGCCAATATCTGTAAGGCATGGGACGAATCTAGTGATTCTGATGAGGATGAAACCGAGTCAACCCAAATGAATGAGTACTGCATGTCTTTCTTTGCTAAGGTAATATATAATGATGATGCATGCTTGCCAAATCATGAACTTGATATGCCTGTTGATGCTGTTAATAATCTTGCTGATAATTCTGTTCCTATTACTGTTGAAAGATTGTGTGTGAGTCAAAGTGAGAATGTTGATGACGAATTGAACGTGTGCGTGAGTAAAGATCCTATAAAAACTATAGGGGATAATTCACACAATGCACATAGTGAGTTTGATGATGATCTGCCTGAGTTACATGAATTATACACTAAAATGGTTAAGAAGAGTGGTCGCCTAGAAAAGATGATAAAAATCCTAAGCGAGTGTATCGATTTACTTAACCAAACCATTAGGAAGAACACTGAAGATTATACTGCCCAATGTGTTACTCATGGGACTGAGATTGAGAATTACAACTTGAGAATAAATTCTTTGATTCAAAAGAACCATGAATTTAAACAAAAGTACAAGGCAACCCTTATTGACCTAGAAGAGTCAAAGCAAAAGGTTTCAAATGTGTTTAAAAAATGCCAACACTTTGAAACACAAACGAAGACTTATGAAAAAATTGTTATTGGAAGTAAAATTTGACTTTGAAGATAAGTCTCGCTTAGGTTTTGGAGAAATAGTGCACATAAGTAAGACCAAAGTTTCTCCTGAAAATGTTGCTTTTATAAAACAATGCCAAATTTCTCGAAATGTTAAAAAATATGAACCTAGACTCAATGTCTCTCAATAGACACATAATCAGTACAATCAACAGTTGAAACCAAATATTCAAACCAAATATGTTTGTCCTTCAGCCAGAGACCAAAGACAAACCTAAATCTAATGATGACTGGACTACTGTACCCAATAGATCCAAGCCAATTTTCAAAGACTTTAGTAAAAAAGTCAAGTCCTATACCCATCAGTACTGTTCCTACTGTGATATTTTTGGCCATACTCTTGGTGAGTGTTTCCATAAAAGAACATACACTCATACCTACCAGAACTTTAACTATTCTAGGAAATCCAAAAATACTTATATACTTCCTAGACATGCCACAAACGACTCTAACTCTAAAAAGAAAGAGGGAGGGTCTATGACTAAGAAAAAATCATTTAGAAAGTCCCCTCAAACCTAATCTAAATCAGAAGGCCAATTTTTTTTAAAACTAGGCCTATTTGGATTACAAAAGATTATTTACTACCCCAGCTCAAGTGCAACATTGTCATTTCTACTTTAAAGGCACAAAGCACTTCAACTTTATGGTGTTTAGACTCTGGATGTTCTAAACATATGACTGGGGACGAAACTAAATTGAAGAACAAGATAGACTTCCTTGGAGGTAGTGTCATATTTGGATATGGTGTTTCTTCTCAGATCGTAGGTAAAGGAACATTGAATGAGCAAGGGCTTCCTGAACTAAATGATGTTCTCTTAGTTAAAGGTCTTAAATCCAATCTCTTAAGTATATCACAATTTTGTGACACCAATCACTCAGTGACCTTTTCAAAAAATGACTGCAAAATTATTGATGAAAAAGGTAATTGTATCTTAACAGGAAATAAAATCTCGAAAAACTGTTATACAGTAATCCCCAATTCTGAATCTTGCAATGTTGCAAGATTAGAGGATTCTGATATATGGCATAATATATTTGGACACACAAATTATGATAACCTTAGAAGATTGAGTTCCCAAGAGATAGTTAGAGGTTTACCAAAAATTAAAAATTCTTTTACTCCTTTATATGGACATTGTCAGGAAGGCAAAATAAGTAAATCCCCACACAAGAAAGTTAAAGATGTTCTTACCACTAAGCCTCTAGAACTTATCCACATGGACCTCACGGGTCTTTCAATAACTATTAGTTTCTATGGAAACTCTTACATCCTAGTTATAGTGGATGACTATACGATATATACATGGCTAGCCTTTATGAAACATAAATCAGATACCTTCAATGAATTCTTAAGAATCATCTTGAAAATTGAGAATGAGAAGGATACCCAGATATGTCGAATTAGGAGCGATAGAGGTGGAGAGTTCAAGGACTCTGGAATTTCTAAGTATTGTGTAGATAATGGCTATAAACATGAGTTTAACTCTCCCAAAACTCCGCAGTAGAATGATATAGCTGAACGTAAGAATAGGAACTTACAAGAAATGTCTAAGGTTATGTTACATGCTAAGAATCTCCCTAGGTATTTTTGGGTAGAAGCTGTCCAAACTGCGTGTCACATTATTAATCGTATCTACCTCAGAAAAAATTCCAAAGAAACATCTTACGAATTATGGTTCCACGAAAAGCCAAACTTAAAATATTTTAAAACCTTCAGTAGTATCTGCTATATCTGTAAATATAGAGAGCATCTTTCAAAATTTGATACCCGAGGAGAAAACGAAGTTTTTCTTGGATATTCCCAAAATAGTAGGGCTTTACGCGTGTTTAACTACATAACCAAAACTATTATGGAATCAATTAATGTAATTGTAGTTGACACAAGTGTTAGGAGTAGTGACATTCAACCAGTAACATTTGATGAGGACAAACCTGTTTTATCCCCTGATCCTCAAGATGATTCTGACTCACTGCCACCTGAGAATCCCTCTGTGTCCACTTGGGTTTCTAATGATCATCTCACTGAAACCATTATCGGTAATCCTTCGAAATCAGTTAGAACTAGATCCCAACTTCAACAAGTGGCACAATTTTCTTGTTTTGATTCTCTTGAGGAACCTAAAAATGTTAATGATGCCCTTACTGACTCATTTTGGATAAATGTTATGCAAGAAGAGCTACTTCAATTTAAGAGTCATGATGCTTGGAATCTTGTTCCTAGACCAAAAGATTCGAAGGTTATTGGCACAAGATGGATTTTTAAAAATAAAACTGATGAAAATGGGGAGGTGATGAAAAATAAAGCTAGGTTGGTTGCTCAAGGATACTCCCAGATTGAGGGAATTTATTTCAACAAAAATTTTGTACATGTTACTCTTCTGGAATCAGTTCATCTCCTCCTTGCAATTTCTTGTCATATGCAATTCAAATTATTCCAAATGGATGTTAAATCGGATTTCCTAAATGGAATTTTGTCTGAAGAAGTTTACGTAGAACAACCCAAATGATTTGTTGATCCTGTACACCCGGACCACGTCTTTAATCTTAAGAAAGCCTTATACTGCTTGAAACAAGCTCCTAGAGCTTGGTATGAAAAACTGTCTACCTTTTTAGTGTCTCATAATTTTGTCCCTGGCAGAAACAATGAAACATTGTTTGTTAGAAAGGAAAATCAACATGTCTTAATCGCGCAAGTATATGTGGACGATATTATTTTCGGTTCCACCTGTCCTAAACAAGTAAAGAATTTTTCTGATATCATGCATACTGAATTTCAGATGTTTTCAATGGGTGAACAACAATATTTTTTGTTACAAGTAAAACAATGCAGTGATGGCCTTTTTATTTCTCAATCGAAGTATGCTGCAGATTTAGTTAAAAAATTCGGCTTAGAAAATACAAAAACTTCTAGAATCCCCATGAGTACTTCAACCAAACTTTCTAAGGATGATAACAGGAAAAGTGTTGATCCCACTCTTTATAGAAGTATGATAGGGAGTTTACTGTATCTTACCCCATCTCGACTTGACATATCCTTCGCCGTGTGTATCTGTGATAGATATCAAAGTAACCCAAAGAATCTCACTTATTAAATGTAAAAAGAATTATTAAATATATTAAGGGTACTTTAAAATTTAGTATTTGGTACACAAATGATACAACTAGTTTCATTGTAGGATACACCGATGTCGATTGGGATGGGTGTTCTGACGATATTAAGAGCACTTCTGATGCTTGCTACTACGTAGGAAATAATCTCGTAGGATGGTCGTGTAAGAATCAGAATTGCATTTCATTATCTAGTGCCGAATCCGAATATATAATAGTTGGTAGTTGTTGTGCTCAATTACTATGGATTAGACAAATGCTTAGTGATTATGGTCTCACAGAAAAATAATTAACCATGTTTTGTGATATAAAAGTGCAACTAATTTTTCCAAAAATCCTGTACTGTACTCACGAACTAAGCATATTAAGATTATACATCATTTTATCCGTGACCTTGTCGAATCCAAAGATCTCATTATTGAATATCTGAATACTCAAAAACAGCTCGTAGATCTCTTTACAAAACCTTTAGATAACATTCGATTTGAGTATTTGCGAAAAGCTATAGGCATAATCACTCTCAATTAATCTCTCTTTTTTGTGATTTATACCCCTTGTATATTTGAGAAAAATTGGGGGAGAAGATATTGAGTATTGCATAGAAATTTTTCTATCTATTCTAACTCAACTAATATGCCAATTTAATGTTTATCTTGTTGCAGGCATTTCAGACTCATTGTTAGCATTTCAGACCCACTGTTTATCTTTTTATAGGGTATTGGTCTATATATAGTTGAGTGATGTATTTTTTTACCTTATTTTCGGTTCTAGGATGGGAAAGGGTAGTTAGACTTTTTGTATAAGACAAATAGGATTTCTTTTCTTTTTGACCCACGAGTTTTGAATACGCAAGGGAATTTTGTCTCTAATATCCAAAGGGGGAGATTGAGAACACGCTACTTATTGACTTACTTAAGTCTGTATATATAGGAGTTTCAACTAGTTTGGATATCTAGATAAAATAGGTTAGATTTTTTTGAGAACTCCATCTCCTCAAAATTTCAAAATCATTAAAGAAATCCAGTCCAAGAGAACCTTCAAGATCAACATAGAGGGAAGTTAATTCTAAACCTTAAAACCATAAATAGGACAATTGGACTACATCAAAATCATTAAAGAAATACAGTACGATGTTTTAATATTTTTTCAACACTTCAAATCTTTTTAAAATCAATCTAATTCAATTCAAATCATTTTATATAATTTTAAATAATTTTCAAATGATTTTTAAATTAATTAAAAAATGGTTTTCAAAGTGCTGTGGGTATAAGTTTAATTTCAGAAACTTATTTTCTATGCTGATTGTTTGCCTGGGTAGAATCCAAAAGCACTACAAAATTGGAGGTGTGCTGTGTAATTATTTTCAACACGCATTATTGCCTTCATCTTGTGCGTACATGTGTTGGTAACCTATCGAGTGGATTTGTATTTTCTGTTAGACACAAAATGCGTACACATCCTCAGCCCTTGGATCATCTTAATCATCGTACTGTATGCGTTTTGACTCAATCCTTGTGAACCCAACCTAAACCAATCAGTGTGCATTCAACCCATCACTTGTGTTAAACCGTTGGATTAAAGTAAATCTCTCAAGACTTAATCCCAGCCATTGGATTGAGGTCAATGTTCTGGATCCTTTTACGTTTAGTATAAAAAGGACCCAAACCTGAGCATTTTGAGACTTTTGCCATTTCGTTATTTCTGAGAGAAAAGAAAGAGTAGAGATAAGAGAGAGAAGGGAGAAAGAGAGGGAAATAATAAGAGAGAGATTAGAAGAAGAAACCCTAAGTTTTCTTCATAGTTTAACCCCCTGAGTGTTTCTGCCAAACCAAACACCAAAACCTAAATAGTTCCAAACACCAAAAAACCCATTTTCGAGAGTTAGATCCATTTAGGGTTTCTGTGTTCTTGGTGTTGTGTTTTCATTTTAAAGACGTCTTTAAATCTTTTATTCTCTCAGAATTCATCTCTAAGAGAGACTTAAGTTTCATTATTGAAACTCTGTTTTTCTAAAAGAGAACATTACACGATTTTTATGTTTCTCTTTTTAGATCTAGCATTTTAGATATATTCTATTTCAACAAATTTTGAAATAAAAACTTTTAGGTTTTTAAAATATTTTTCAGATCTAGTGAGTTGTGTGTTTCTAGTTTTTATTTCATATTTTATGAAATACTGGTGTATAAAAATAATAGGAACACAAAGAACTCTTGCTAAAGTCTTAAGGTGTGCAAATCTGATAAAGAAGTTTTATCACAAAAATTGTTGAATCAGTTTTTGCATGTTAAGTCTGAATCTATTTTAATAAAGTAGACTTTTAGTCTAGTTTGGATCTCAATTGGAGGTTTACAATTTCAAAAATATTTTCAAAACCCTGAAATTTTTTAAGACCTTGAACCATATTCTGAGCAAGGTATCCTTGAGATATGTGGATAAATAAAAGATCAAGAAGTCTTGGCTTGAAATATGAAGATTCAGAAATAACTTTCATTTTAGAACTGTTGTCATTTGTTCGAAAAGTTTGTATAAATATTGAGAGGGTGAGTAGCATGTTTGCATGTAGTAGCACATCACAAACAATATCTCACACAAATACTTAGACACTATAGTTCTGTTTGAGAATCTTGAATTTGAAAGAGTTGCTGGAATTAGAATTCAAATAGAAGGAGATCAAGGAAAAGACAAAGAAGCAGTAGGAAAAGATCAAGTTCCAATTCAGAATACCTTTGGAGTGGAGAATCTCATGTAGGTATATTCTGAACATAGGATAAGATCTTTTTAGTTTGCTTAAGTACTATAACTTGATTTTTATTCTAGTGGATTTTTATTTTGTGCCGTAGAGGGCATCGTGGATGTTTCCCTTGTTTAAGGGTTTTACCACGTTAAAATTCATGTGTCTATTTGTTTGAATGTTCTTAACTGTTGTTGTGATTGAGACTGCACGGTAACTTTAGTAAATGTTTATTAAAACTTAAAAACTAAGGTAATCAACTATCAAATTTAATCCATATATTTAGAAAGTATTTAATAACACATCTTGTGTTTTTCGAAAAGAGCTTTGCCTTTACACAACTTATAACAGTTTGTTATTAACCGTGTAAACAAAGATTTTAGTATTAATGTCTTTCTTCAGTAGGCGTCAAGGAAGCTCATCCTTTCATGAGTTGATGTGGCGTCGACCAGTTAATCTATCTTCGGGAGAGGGAAGCTATCTTTAGGACATGCTCAGTTGAGGTTGATGAAATCAATGCACACCCTCTAATTTCCATTACTTTTGGGTACTATCACTGGGTTGGATAACCATATGGGGAACTAAACATCCCTAATGGATACTGCATCTAATAACTTCTCTACCTCTCTCTCCATTGCCTTAGCTTTCTCGAGTGACATTCGACGAGCCTTTTGAGTAACGGGTTTAAAAGTAGGAACGAGTGTAGATGGTGACATGCCAAGCTGGGGTCAATCCCAGGTAACTCATAAGGCTCCCATGCAAAAACATATATGTTGCTTCTAAGGAGTGAAACCAGTTCCTTTTTCTCCTCATCGGTGAGAGTAGATATAATAAAAAACTTTCTTTCTATCAAGTTGTCATCAGCTACAACTTTTTTCAGGCTTTCGATGATTCTTTATGTGGGGTGGATGCTGGTCTCTTCCACCCCCCATCGACCATACTATAGTTGCTATTTGGAGAGAATGACCCCTTCTTGGGCTTTATCACGGGCATCTTCAGGCTCCTGCTTTTTCTCTTTCTTCGGGCGGATGGCTGTGATAAAGAACCTTTGGGCTGAAGCCTGGTGGTCGCGAATCTCGACCACTCTATGATCCGTGAAGCTTTTGATAATAAGTGTATGGTACGACCTTTGTGGCGTGGAGCCAACCTCTGACAAAAATAATGTGATATGGGGACTTGATATCCATAACCAAGAACTCTATTAATTTTAAGATGTTCTATGCCCTAAATGGTAAGGTGATCTTTCCCAATGGCATGGTAATCCTTCCCGCGAAGCCAACCAATGGAATAGTGTATTTTTTATGGTCGGCGACATTCAATTTCGGCTTCTGGAACAAGTCCAGATACATCACTTCGGATGAACTCCCCCGGTCTACCATTAGCTTGTCAACATACCGGTTAGTAATCCTGAGCGTGATTACTAATGCGTCATGATGTGGGGTTCTTACCCCGACCAAATCCTCTTTGGTGAACACGATGTGCTTCATGTAATCAATATCTTCTAGTCGCCGACATTTTCCAGCTTGGGTCCTGACTGGGTCGATCTGAAAATCTTCCATCACGGTAGTCACCTTCTTAAGTTCCATTCTAACGGCATTGCCCTGAATATTTTTGAGGTCTGACGCCCCATGAATGACTACAAACTCGTGTCTTATGTCATTATCGAGGACATTTTCTATCTTCTGGGCACCATTGGTTACAACCTTCTTTGTTTTCTTGTCAATGTACTCGCTAAGGTTCCCTGCCTGAACTAGCTCTTCCAGGTGTGACTTCAGAGCTTTGTAATTTTTGATTCTATAACCACCCTACTTATGGAATGCGCACCTTAGTGCATTGTTTCTCTTGGTCGGATATCCGCCCATCTTCTTGAACCATTTGACGAAGGGCTCATCCTTGATCTTATTGATAATCTTGTGAATGGTTTCCTTAAAGACTATGTTAACAACTTGGAATGCCTTATAGGGGTCATTCTTACCTCCACCTTTGGAGCCATTCTTGTCCCCATTTTTTCTTCCCTTTTTTGGGGTGTCATTCTTCTCTATCCCCTTGTTCTCCTTTGCTTGACCATTATCTCCCCATTAGGATGGACCACTTCCTAGACTTTGGCGTATTTCTCAATACGGTCCATAAGATCATCGATGTTTACGGCTTCCTTCTTGGTGAGAGATTGGTGCAGTAGGGAGGTGGTAGGAAAGCCTATTTTGAAGGATACTACAATAACTTTCTCAAAGAAGTTCTCGATATCGTTAAAGATCTCCTAGTATCTCTTGGTGTAATCTCTATAGTTTTCCTAAGGCTTTTTTTTCATAGTGAGCCGTGCATCCATCTACTTAGGATGGGAGTTGCTCGTTATGAACCGTGCCATGAAAGCCTCTGTCAATGCTGTGAAGTTCTTGATAGACCTGTAGGGGAGCCTCTCAAACCACTTATGTGCTACATTATGTAGGTTAGAAGGGAATATCTTGCACATCAGTGCGTCATTGTGGCTCCATAAGGTCATTTCCTGCCGATATTGCCTAAAATTATCTATAGGATCTCTTTTCCCATCATAGATCTTGAACCTAGGGACATCGAATTTCTTAGGGGGATCGTTGCATTCGGTTTCCCTTGAAAAAGGGGTCTTCATATGAGAATTTAGAGCTCTTGTAGCAAGATCTCTGGTCGACCTGGCTCCTCGATGCGCCAGATGTTGGTTCATCTCCTTACAGACCAGAATCCTCAAATCCTCACTTGATCGGTCATTGTTACCGTGGTGCCTCTCTTAGTGGCCATGCTCTGATCGTGCTTTCTCTGATCTGTCATGTTCAATTCTTTCCTGGTCATGCCTAGGGCTCCTTCCTCAGCTGGGGAAATTTCGAGAGGATGCATGCTTAGATGACTGGTATATATGATCATTTTGACTTTTCTTTAAATTAGGTTGGTCAGAATTCAACTAATCTGATGATTATTGATATGCCATATATGTTCCCAACTGCTCAGAGACGTAAACCTCGACCAGGGAGATGGCCGAGGTCAGAAGGGCCTTAGATTGGCCCCCAACGGTCTCGTCCTAAGCAAGGTCGGCCACAGACGATGTTACTAGTTACCTCAGCAGGAGAGGTATTCATGATCCACAGAGGCAGTTATTCATCAGGTCATCCAAGGCTTGCAACCTAAGCCAGATGAAGGACGAGGTTTCCACCATCATCATAACCAATCTCGGCTGGGGATTAGCTGACGTTCCTGCTTTGCCACTATTACCTCAGCCCAGGATGAGGTAACAACTCAACATGCCTTACCTCAGCTCTCCCACTGAGCCAAGGTCACCACCTCGTCCTCTTCCAGGCCGAGGTTGGGACCATTCACAGATGGTCGAGTCTTTATTAGCATATGTATTATTGGGAACACGTGTACATAATCAGTTATAATGGAATTATTCCCCTCACGTGAGGCAATATTGAGGTCATCATTATCTACATGAGATCAGCCAGGTGTCATTCTCATACTGGTTCGATCCTCGTGCACATGCTCATTGCATGCTAAGGGGGTATATTACACCCCCCAAGCACTATATATAGAGGTCATCCTCTGCCTTGTAAAGGATCCCCGAAATTGGCAACACTGGATGAAACTCTGTCCAAATATATAGTAGAGAGAGAAAGATTGAGAGACTGTATCCATGGCCATTAGTGCCCTAATACAGTGATATTAATAACACACTTGCACAGTGGATGTAGGACTGATTTGCTGAACCACTTATCTTTCGGTGTTAATCCTCTTCTCCTCACCACTATCTCTTATATATATAGTATACTTATGTGTTGCCATTGTTAACACTAGTTTGAGCTTATAAACACCTTGACTGGTGGTGCTATTTCCAGCATCATCATTTTGGCGCCGTCTGTGGGAACCGTGTAGTTATCTCTTCCTCATCTGT
The DNA here is from genome assembly GCA_949130495.1 of Sambucus nigra. Lineage (NCBI taxonomy): Eukaryota > Viridiplantae > Streptophyta > Magnoliopsida > Dipsacales > Adoxaceae > Sambucus > Sambucus nigra. The sequence continues at coordinate 357,129,112 of OX422212.1, read as the reverse complement.
TGCTTAACCTCACCAGAGACTCTGGTGGTGAACCGGGCCTCACCCCTTACGTGGAGCTGTTTCACCATTGAAAGAGGTCCTGTAATGTATTAAGCTCATCTACTACACTAGCTCTTTAGTGCTAACGCATGGCAACAAAATTACCAACACCTCTTCCGCCGCCTGGGGTCGGTGGACCTAGCTCCAGCCAGACACCGCTACAATCTGAAATGGCGGAGGTGGCCGCAGCCTTGAGGTCTTTGGCTGCAACGCAACAAGAAATGCAGGAGCAATTTGCACAGCTCAGTCAAAATATGATGAGGCCACCTGGAGTCTCACTGGAAATAATCACTCCGACGGCTGTTCAGCCTCATCCGGACACCACGGGACCACCCCAGGCACCACGGAAAGAGCAACCTACGCCTCAGCGGAGGAGGGATGTTGCTGACCCTAGACGTTTGCGTCTGGGGAGGTAAGGACACCCTTTCCCTGAGGATAAGTATGACGATTTGGAGGTAGAAGATGCTCTCGAAGAATGTTGGGAGCCGTATGAGGTTTCGAACAATACGATTCGTCTTATCCTATGAAGCCAAGGTTGTGGAGGCAGAAGAGGTGGAGAAGCCCAACAACGAGGATTAGCTTTTGATCGACTGAGCAGAGGGTTAGCCTTTCAAAGTCTCAGCCCCGTAAATGACCTAAGATAAAGGTTATCAATATCGAGAAGTGCAGCCGGCTCACAAAGGGAAGAGAGGCAATGTCGGCCTCATCCGGGACAAGGAAGAGACCAATAAGAGGTCAACAGTAGACATTGTGCTGCATCCGGGGAACCCTCAATCCACCCTTAAGAGGTGGCTGGGGACAACCTCGGCTAAGCCAATGTTGCAAGACCATAGAATGACTCCATCCAGCGTCTTGAGGATAAGATAGGAGACATCATCAAAACTCGGTATCCACTGCAAAGAGCTTTTTCGGAGAGCTCTCCGTTCGTGACTAAGATAGTGAGCTTCCCTATCACAGCCAAGTTCAAGCCACCTACAGTGACTCTCAAGTATGCCAATAGCACCAATCCTGTACATCATATTGAGATGTACCAGTCAGCGGCACACATTTACTCAATACCAGATGAGATGAAATGCCGGGCCTTCTCCGGGACTTTAACGGGAGCTGTGCACATTTGGTTTACTTCTCTTTCAAAGAATTCAATTGAGAACTTTAAGGCTTGGCTGAATGATTCATTCACAATTTCTGCTTCAGGGTAAGAACTCAAAAGAAGACCACCCATCTGTTATATGTCAAGAAAGGTAAGCACGAGAGCCTAATAGACTATATTGCTAGGTTCAACAAAGAAAAACTTGAGGTCGAAGACTACGAAGAGAATATTGTCATGACCGCCCTCATAGGAGGTCTTCAGAAGGGGAAATTGTTATGGAAACTTGCAGAAGACCCTCCAAAGTCTATGGAAGAGCTATTGGCAACTGCGGGAAAGGTCATGAACGCTGAAGATTCCATGGCCCCTAAGTATGAAGACGAGAACGACGGTAGCAGAGAAAAGTTCCAAAGAAAGAAAGATGGAAAGAAAAGGTCAGTTGATGACAAGTTTGCACGTTATACCCCTCTTACTGTAAGATGTGAACACATCCTCAATGAGATCAAGTATGACCGATCCCTAAGATGGCCAGAGAAGTTGAAGTCTCCTCCACATAAGAGGAACCATAACTTATGGTGTAAATTCCACCAAGACCATGGCCATATCACAGACAAGTGCTTCACCTTAAAGGATGAGATCGAGAAGATGTTGAAATCAGGAAAGTTTAGAAAGTAAGTTGATAGCAAGGCTCCCAAAAGGGGAAGAGATGACCCTAAAAAGAGGAGAAACTATAGGTGTCGTGATGATACCCCAGCAAAAAGGGGGGATGACTCGGATGGCGATGATGATGACGATCCGGATCTTCCACCAAAAGATGACAACACCCTCGTGAAGAGGGTTGGTATGATCTCCTTTGGTGTTAACACCATATGAGGAGGACTTGCAGGGGGTGGTTCTGAAGTGGACGACTGGAAAGCTCATGTGGCAGAGGCCAAGTCAGTGGACAAACTTGAAGTAGTAAATCTGACGTCTTTCGAGACAATATAAAAGAGAAAGAAGGTGGACATGGACACTCTCGTGGTTGGGTTCTCCCTACTTAACTTCAAAGGCATCCTAGCTCCACATGATGACCCTTTGATAATCACAACAAGAGTTCATGGATGTAAGGTACAGAGAATTCTTGTAGATGGAGGAAGTTCAACAGATGTGATGTTCTGGCCCTCCTGCAAAAGCCTAGGCCTTAGCAGAGCTAGGCTGGTACCCTACCATCATCCGTTAATGGGGTTCAGCGATGAAAAGGTCCATCCACTGGGCATGTATGATATGGACGTACGAATGGGCGATGAGTGGCTTAAGAGGTTAACTAGGAAGATCAATTTTTTCGTTATGGACGAAAACGTCTTCTCGGCCTATAACCTCATCATAGGAAGAGTAGCCCTTAAGGAGTTTGAGGCGGTGCCATCAACGATCCACCAGATGCTAAAATTCTCGACCCCTATGGGGTAGGGGAAGTGTAGGGTGACCAGACCATAGTACGAGAATGCTACTTCAACTCGGCTGAAGAGAAAGAGGCACATAAGAGAGCTACTACCACTTGTAACATCAATACAGTTGACCCAAGAGATGACATAAAATTGAAAAAAGGAGAGGCCACAGAAGAGGTAGAATCCATCGTCCTGAATGAGGACGAACCGGAAAAAACCGTCCAGGTCGGTAAAGCCTTAAAAGGGAAGATCAAGGAAGAGCTGATAGACTTCCTGAGGAAGAGGCAGAGTGTCTTCGCTTGGAGTCACGCGAACATACCTGGCATCAACCCCGAGGTCATGTGCTATAAACTCAACGTATCTAAGGATGCAAAACCAATCAAGCAAAGAGGCAGAGTCTACTTTAGGGAGAAGTACGACGTTATCCGGGAAGAAGTTAGAAAGTTGGAAGTGGCTGAATTAATTAAGGAAGTGATATATCCGAAGTGGCTATCAAATGCATTCATTGTGCCCAAAGCCAACGAAAAGTGGAGAATGTGTGTAGATTTTACTGACCTGAACAAGTCTTGCCCAAAAGACAGTTATCCCCTACCTCGTATCAATCAGATGGTAGATGCAACTGCAGTACATGAGCTCATGAGCTTCATGGATGCGTATTCAGGCTACAATCAGATCTTCATGGATGCCAAAGACTCGGAGAAGACAGCCTTCATCACGGATAAAAGGACATATTGCTACAAGGTTATGCCCTTCGAATTGAAAAATGCGCAGGCAACATAACAACATCTTATGAATAAGATGTTCGAGGCCCAAATAGGTAAGACTATGGAGGTATACGTAGATGATATGTTAATGAAGAGCTTAAAGGCCTGCACCCACGTGACAGACCTGGAAAAGACATTCGACACCATTGACTTGTACAGAATGAAACTCAACCCTGCGAAGTGTGTCTTCGGGGTAGGAGCTGGGAAATTTCTTGGATTCATTGTCAATCAGAGGGGGAATAGAGGCGAACCTTGAGAAAATCAAGGCTTTGCTCGACATGAAGACACCAAGGAGTATCAAGGACGTTCAGAGGCTCACTGGAAGAGTAGCTGCACTCAACAGATTTATTTCAAGAGCGACAGACAAGTGTCTTCCGTTCTTTAAGGTGCTGAGAAAGGCCTTCGAGTGGGACAAAGAGTGTAATGAGGCTTTTAATCAGCTCAAATCCTACCTCGAATCCCCCTTACTCTTATCTCGGCCCATAGCAGGAGAGAAGTTATATGTCTATCGAGCAGTTTCTGAATCAACTATAAGTGCAGCTATAGTACGGGAAGACGTTGGGGTCCAAAGGCCCGTGTACTTCAACATTAAGGCCCTTCAAAGGTCTGAGCAAAATTATCCTCGGATGGAAAAGTTAGCCTATTCCCTAATACATGCTTCTAGGAAGATGAAGGCTTACTTTCATGCCCATTCCATGGTCATCCTCACCGACTCCCTACTAAGACAGGTCCTCCATAAGCCTGAGAAGTCGGGTAGATTGATGACATGGGCTATTGAGTTGGGGGAATGTGACCTTACTTATTAGCCTAGGATGGCCATCAAAGGGCAGGCACTGGCAGATTTTATCAAGGAGTTCACATGGGAAGAGGTCGAGGTTGAGAATAACCTAAAGACTGCAAAAAGATCAAATAGCAACGTCTTTCGAGACCCGGAAGAGGTTATATCCATGGGAGCCAGAGATGGAATAACCGAGAATGAGGAAGACCGGTACCTCTTTAGGCAGGGAATTATGTTAGAAGAGGGTTTCTCATCAGATAAAGACATCTGGAACCTCTTCGTCGACGGGTCTTCTTGCAAAAGTGGAAGAGGTGCAGGGCTGATACTCTTAGCCCCAGATGGTACCAACATCGAATATGCCCTAAGGTTTAACTTCAAGGCATCAAACAATGAGTCAGAATACGAGGTCATGATAGCAGGCCTCTCCTTGGCAAGGACCTTTGGGGTAAGATGACTTATGCTTCATAGTGACCCGAGGTTGGCTGTTAATCAAGTATTGGGGGTTTATGAGGCCAAGGATGAAAGGATGGCCAAATACCTGAAGAGGGTGAGAACGATACTCGAAGGCTTCGAAAAGGTAAAGATGAAGAGAATACCTCGTCAAAACAACAGTCATGCAAATGCATTAGCAAGGCTAGCTTCGGCAACGACTACAGATATCAGAAAGACAGTCCCTGTTGAGATCTTGCCCAGAGCGACCATTGAAGAAGAAGAGGTCAGTAACCCTTGCCTCAATTTGAACCTAGGGGACTCATGGATGGATCCCCTTATCAGATATATCAGAGGTGGGGTGCTACCGGAATCAAAGTTAGAGAGGAGGAAACTGAGGTACAAAACTGCAAAGTTCTCAATGGTAGGAGACGTCGTATATAAGAAGAGATTCCTATTACCTCTCCTCAGATGCATTCATCTTACAGAAGTTCCCCGCATCCTACAGGAGGTACACGAAGGTTCTTTCTCCAGTCATATAGGAGGAAGACCTTTAGCCAAGAGGATTATTACGCAAGGATACTGGTGGCCGATCTTGGCCAAGGATACTGCAGCCTACGTAAAGAGGTGCGATAAATGTCAGAGATTCTCCACTATCCCCCATCAACCTCATCAGCCTGTGACGTCAATCAGTTCCCCTTGGCCATTCGCAGTATGGGGAATTGACTTAGTGGGTCCCCTGCCAAGGGCTACAAATAATTACCGATTTCTGATAGTTGCCATTGATTACTTCTCCAAGTGGGTAGAGGCAGAGCCGATGATCACGATTACAGAGCAGAAGACCTTCCAATTTATTTGGAAAAACATCATATGCAGACATGGACTCCCAAACACCCTCATTTTGGATAAAGTAACCCAGTTCAAGAATTCTTCCCTAGAAAAATAATGTGAAAGAGTTGGGATAAAGCAATTTTTCTCTTCTCCCGGATGACTTCAAGCAAACGGTCAAACCGAAGTTACAAACAGAACGATCCTTGACGGGATCAAGAAGAGGTTAGAGGAAGCTAAGGTTAGATGGACTGAAGAGGTTTATGCTGTGCTATGGGCCTACAAAATAATAGCTAGGACACCAACGGGGGAGACCCCGTTTATGTTGTCACATGGCTCAGAGACCGTCATACCAACAGAGGTAGGACTCCCTACTCATAGGGTTCAGATCGATGACTATGAAAAGAATGGGGAGAAGAGAAGACTCGACCTAAACCTAATTAAAGAGAGAAGGGAAGACGCAGAAATTAGGCAAGCAGCTTACCAGCAGAGAATAACAAAATTCTATAATCAAAGGGTAAAATTAAGACCCATAGCTACGGGAGACCTAGTGCTGAAGAAGACGTCACAGACGACAAACAAGCTTCAACCGAATTAGCATGGTCGGTAGGTACATCACCACCCTCTTACTCTACCTCTTGCAAGCCCTGAACAAATCGAGGGTCAGAATAACCCAAACTGATGAAGTCAAAGGCTGCAAGGCTCCCTGATTCCTTCTCCTTCATGGCAGCCCATTTGCATGTGGCCTTCACGCCCCTCTCCAGGTATTCAAAGCCAAAGCTGACAAACTCATTAGAGACTTTGTACTCCTCCAAGATCTTCTTGGAGGCATCATCCAAGGCAGCCTTCACAGCCACATCAACCTTGTGTTGGAGGGAGTCAGTTTGGGTCTTTAGGGAAGTGATATGATCCTTCCTCAGCTTGTTCATGTACTTTTCTAACCTCTTCACGTTAGCATCAGACTTCTCCAAAGAAGCCTTCTGACGCTCTACTTCAACATTTAAAGTGGCGTCGGTCTTCTCAGCCTCTTGGCCCTTCTCAATCAGAGGAAGTTTCCCCAAGGTCCAGTTAACAAAATGGTGCATGGTGAGAAGACCCTCTAGAACACATGCAAAGATATCAGTCTATGATCTGGAATAGTTCAAACCTATATTACACTTGAATAGCAAAATTTTAAGGTCTTACTTGGATAGAACTACGGAGGGAGAACTCAGCCAACAGAGGCCTATCCAAAGAGCGGCAGAAGCGCTTATCAGAGTCGGTCATGGCATCATCGATGGTATCCAGGGCCTTTAGACTATGGCTGATGAGACTATCACCAATCTTCAGTTGCTCCAAGCGAGCAATCAATGCATCCTCTGAAGAGATGGGGATGGCACGATTGCCCTTTTAGTTTTTCTTCTTTTGCCTCTGATCCTCAGGGCAGGGTCAGCAGGTTTCCTCTTCTTGGTGGCCTCAGCCCTTGAGGTGGTTGGAGGGGGAGGAGGTTCATTAAGACCTGCCTTCTTCACCAGCTTCGTGAGACTGGGGGCTGCCATCTCCCAAAGGTCGTCTGAAATCCCTTTGGGACGCTCTGCAAAAATAGAATGGTCTGAGTTAGAAAATCAGATATGCATAAACTCAGAGGTATAACTTGTTAAAAAATAAAGCAACTTACGAAGCTCGGTCAAAGGACTCCCCCCAAGGCTAGTCTTAGAGAGATAGTAGGGAGTCATTAAATGCTCGTACTTAACTAAAAACCCATTCTCTCCCTAATACTGAAGGTCTTTGACCTTCTGAAGAGTATTGTAGCTTAGCCCAGGGTCGGCCTTAGCAACAATTGTCACCTTTCCCCATCTCAGGGGTATTCTCGGCTTTAGGGAGGAAGAGGGGGTGCAGGGACCAAATTCCCATGGCCCTGACGCAAAGAAGTAGCATGCCTTCCAATTATTTGCAGCGTGGCTTCCAATTATGGTTCGAGGTTTGGGTAACCTGCAACATCTTTTTATTTGACTTCCGAGCTAAAAAATGGTAATATCTTGGATGATTCCTAGCTGATGAGGGGATATAACACCCTGTGAAGACTTGGATTGGAAGGTCTGAGTGATGGACTACCCTCCACAAGACAATAGCTCCAATTATAACCCTCCAGGCATTGGGTGACAACTGGGAAGGAGCCCAGCTGATGTAGGACAATATAGCCCTGATGATGGGATGAATGGTCAGACGACACCCTAACTTGAACATCTACTCGTACAAGTGATCTCATTGTCTCGGCTGCGGAAAGCCCTCTCTTCCCTCAGAGGTCTCATGAGTTTTATGGAAGGACTTATAGCATATAGATGTCTGAAGGCCAGAAGGTCCACCTCGTTGACAGTTCTCTCTATCTCGATCGCCTCAGAGGTGTCAACATCGCTCTCAGTACCAGCATCATCATCTGGTTCAACATCGGCCCGAGCAGACGATGGGGTACCACTTGGGAACCTCTGAGCAAACTCAGCCCCTGTGATGACCGACAGAGGAATATCTTTAAGGATTGGGGGAACAACCATACTAGGTCCTACAATTTCAACGTCGGAGGAAGAGTGTAATGTGCTTGAACTATTATGAGACGAGGCCTGACTGAAAACCTTGACTTGGTCAGGGACTTGATCCTACTGAGTAGAAAAGTCCATAGCCTTTTAAAAGGAGTCCACAGACATAGGGTCTGAGGTGGACGACTCAGACTCAGACATGGGGGTAGGTTCAACTGGGACCTCTGCTGATTTAACTGGTTCGGCTGGCTCAGGGTATATGACCTTCAGAGGGGGTGGAAAGATAGGTCTGAGGGGGAACGCCTATGCCCTACGAGCTTCCTCTTGGGCCCTTTCTATTTGCCTAATTTTATCTAAGGTCTTCTCCCTAAAAGAGGGGAACTCCTCTAAGAGTTAATAGAGGGGTCTGAGCATATGGGGATGACCCTACACTTGCGACACTAAATCCTAAATAAACAGGATTGGCAATTTTGTCTAAGGATTAAACTGGGTTTTTAAACAAGAACAGGCAAGAACAAGAGCTACCAAAAAAATCAAACAGCTAACGAAAAACCCTAAAGAACTCACCGAAAAAAATGAAAAAAGAAGAATTAAAGGCTGAAAGGGAGTGCAGAAAAGAGAAAAGAGGGTACCTGAAAGAAACCTTGGCAAGGGAGGAGATGATTGGGGGTGAGAAGATCCTTGATAAGCCCAACTTAGCTCTGGTAGAGAGAGAGAATTGCAGAGAAAACCAAAAAGCGAGGAAATAAATAAATAAAGGAGAAAGATAGGAAATGAGGGTTTAACCCTCAAACAGCCCCACACGCTTCCCAAGGCCCATCATTGCCTTGGGAGCCCAAAAGACTGACATCATTAAGCTTGCCTGGCACGCCACCAACTTCAGCTATTGACAAGTGTCAAAGGAATGGTAGCACAAAGAAGAAAAACCTCGGAGTTGCAGACCCCATAGTCACTTGTTCCCACATGTAACTAAGGGCTAGGGGTGATTGATACGCCATATATGTTCCCAACTACTCAGAGACATAAACCTCAGCCAGGGAGATGGCCGAGGTCGGAAGGGCCTTAAATTGTCCCCCAGCGGTCTTGTCCTAAGAAAGGTCATCCACGGCCGACGTTACTAGTTACCTCAGCAGGAGAGGTCTTCATGATCCACAGAGGCAGTTATTCATCAGGTCATCCAAGGCTTGTAACCTCGGCTAGATGCAGGCCGAGGTTGCCACCATCATCATAACTAATCTCGACTGGGGATTAGTCGACGTTCCTGCTACGCCACCATTACCTCGGCCCAGGCCGAGGTAATAGCTCAACATACCTTACCTTAGCTCTCCCACTGAGCCAAGTTCACCACCTCGTCCTCTTCCAGGCCGAGGTTGGGACCATTCACAGATGGCCGAGTCTTTATGAGCATATGTATTATTGGGAACACATGTACACAATCAGTTATAATCGAATCATTCCCCTCACGTGAGGGAATATTGAGGTCATCATTATCTACATGAGATCAGTCAGGTGTCACTCTCATACTGGTTCGATCCTCGTTCACATGCTCTTGCATGCTAGGGGGTACATTACACCCCCCAGGCATTATATATAGAGGTCATCCTCTACCTTGTAAATGATCCCCGAAATTGGCAACCCTGGATGAAACTCTATCCAAATATACAGTAGAGAGAGAAAGCTTGAGAGATTATATCCATGGCCATTAGTGCCCTCATACAGTGATATTAATCACACACTTGCACTGTGGATGTAGGCCTGATTTGCTGAACCACTTATCTTCCGGTGTTAATCCTCTTCTCCTCACCACCATCTCTTATATATATAGTATACTCATATGCTTCCATTATTAACACTAGTTTGAGCTTATAAAATCCTTGACTGATGGTGCTATTTCCAGCATCGTCAATTATAATGGCTACTGTTGAGCATTATTTAAGGAATCTTGGACCTTCTACTACTCCTCTTTCTAGACCTGATCCTTCTCATATACCTTCTAATTACGATGATGATGAGGACTATGATGATGAAGATGATGATAATAATGTAGATGCATGGAATGATGAGGATTAGATATTTTTCGATTATCTCTATGATTGCTTTATTGAGACTTTTATGTACTTTTCATTAAGTACATTTGGATATTTGGATTGCATTATTCCTATTATATTTTAGAGTACTTTATTCTGTGATTAGATGATAATACATTTAGATATTTGTATGGATTTTCTGGTGATGTATATCTTTTGAGCTTTATCATTTATATATATATATTGCTCTCATGTTCTCTTTTAATTAGAAACATTTATATCACTTATCCTACTTTACATGCTTTCATTCTTGATATATCTTATCTTCTAGTTCATGTTTTGAGATTCATTAGTTTTATATATTGTTCATACTCACGAGGATTTCCATTGAGTACCTGGATTATAGCAATGGTTATATCACATGTTTTCTAGCTTTTTTTTCTTTTCTAGCATTACTAATATTTTGTGATTTTTGCTATACTTACCATGTTATACCCATTATCTATGTCTTTATATTTTTATTCGACTTTACGTGTTCAAAAGGGGGAGAAACGTCTAAGATAGGGGAGTTCCCCTTTGCTCATTTATTGGGAGATTCACATGTTTAGGGGGAAAACCATCCATTTGGGAGAGATGTATCATGAAGGGGGAGTATATAAATGTTCTTCTTGATGATTTTAGATTATTTTATATCTTTCCATATGCTTTCATTCCTTTTACCATTTTTATATCTCATGTTTATTTATCAGAGGGTTTCGAAAGCAGCAGGAGTTTATCTTTCTACATGGTTTACATGCACGATTTTGTGTCTTTGATTAAGGTATAACAGGTATAGTCATGTTGATGCGCCTCAATCCCAAGTTTTGTACTCGACTCTTCGATTTGTCAGTGTCAATGGATTTTATGTGCATTAAATATTACTACTCTCATTATATGGCTAATGTGAGTGAGCTTGGTAGGCATAATCAAGATGTTTTTGGGTTTTAGAGTGTTGCCACAAAATAATCAAAGGGGGAGATTAATAATGTAATAATTTGTAAAAATATATTGGTTGGCTTTATTCTGTGTCAAAGAATTTGAGTCTTGCGACATTCAAGACAAGAAGCTTGAATCCATATATACGATTGGTACATAGAGAGTTTTGTTCCCTAGTCTTCATGGATATTAAACCTTGAAGTTCACCATGGCTTTTCTACAACACAAATACTTTCGTTTCTAAACTCATTGAAGACGTATCCTTTTGACTTTCGATTATGATTGAACATCATGGCTATGTGCATACACACATACACACACACGTTTTTCATTTTGTTTTGACAAAATCATGTTTTTAAAATAAAGGACTGATTTTATACTTGGATAAATGTCGTGTATAACCTTAGGAAATACCATCGTTGATCCGTTCGAACGACCCCAATTTGGCCCCTTGCACACACCCTTAAACATTTTAGGCATGATGAATTCCCTACCTAAAAGCATGCACACGATTAAAAATTGGCCATGTGTGCTCGTCTGCACATTTTAGACATGTGTTTATTCCCTGCCTAAATTTGTGCACACGGTGCTAATTTTCCCCCGTGCACACGCCAAGCCCAAAATTTTGAAATATTCTATAAATAAGGTCTTTTTTCCTCCGTTTTAAAATATCTGAGCTTTTGAAAACGTGTGTGGGGTTATATGGATTTACTTTATATTAGGTCATGCACACAAAAATCTAATTTTAGTCAAATTTTATCTTAATTTGATTTAGATAAACATGCAAGATAAATTGTGAAGCCAATATCCAAACCAAATGGAAAGAAGAAGAAATAGCGAAAAAATCCCTTTCGGGAAAAACCTATATTTAACACTATGTAAGAAAGGACGGACATGTAATGACTTAAAACCTACTTAGAGATCCACTAAGTATAATGCACAAGCATCTTTGAATCTTCAATAAAAAATGACATAGTCTAGCACCACCCACAACAAGTAGATCTTGCCTCGGTATTCATTGACCATCCTATGGAATTTGCAATTCCTTTATTCTTCAGCAGTATAGTCTCGATTCCACAAATCAATAGTAGAGAAAAATATTTACAAGGGTTTAGAACTCAGATTGTATTCTTCTTTGTTTGGCAAAGTGATCCTAAAAGATCAAAGGGGTTTGAATGAAAAAATTATAGATTTGGATCACAAATAGAAATCTAAAATGACTTCCAAACAAATTCATTCCCGCATCTCTATATATAGGGAAAGAGGTTTCAAGGAGATAAGAATAAAATATTGCATTTGATTTAGGATAAAAAAAATAAAAACACACGTATTCATTCGAACGAATTGCTATCTCGTTCTAACGATGTACCTAATCTCGTTTAAATGTCTTCCAATGAAACTTTAAACGATATTCTAGAGCTGACCCAAAAGATGATGCTTCTGAAATCATTCGAATGAAGGAAATTCTTTCTAAGTATTTTGAAGGTTGAGAGAATTTCAATTTCTCCTGTATGTTCAAAATCACTTATCCTTCTAAAATTGAGTGAAAACTTAGATCTAAACTAGATATAGGATTTGTTAGGAATTGAAAATGTTTTGAAATCAGATCCAACTAACCTAGATTCAACCTAATCATTCTACATTGGAATTAAATATCTACCTCCTAAGGTCTAAATAGGAGGTTCTTTGAGCTATTGGAGAGTTCAGGAATAATGAGACTCTAAGGAGGAGGATTTTACTTCCTTTTTCATCCCATGGAGGTTAGGATGGATCTCTCATCATCAATGGTTAAAAGTTCAATATTCATATATAGCATCTTGAGTGCACGAAAGAGTTGATTTCTTGTATTGTATAAAACCTTTTCAAGTTGAATGAAAGATTAATGCGTGTCGAGGTTTATTACTCTTTAGTGGGGTTTTTGTCATCATAAAATCTATCTTGTGGATTGCTTGTGTGTTATTTATATAGCTTATTTGATCTCCCTCACACACATCAATTAGATCTAATTAAATTCATGAGATTGACTTTAGGATTTTCATCTAGTGTTAGTTTATCATATGTGACCTATATTTTCTAATTGATGCTACAAATTAGTGATTCATATGTTTATCATAACCTCACTCAGCTCATCATTGTCCTAGGATTGTTAAAATTGATAAGGAAATTAAGATTGGCAAAAATTAGGTAAAGTTTATAAATAAACTTATTTACAACTCGAGGTTTATTTGAGTAGAACATTTAGTATAGATTACACCAAATTCTCAAATCCAACGTGTTATCCTCGTCAATGTAGAAGGTCTCAGAGGATTTGTAAACTTAGAGTCTACTTTAGTTACATTGAGTGGATAGGGTCTCACAAACATGACTCTAGCAAAACCAAATTAAGATTATGTAAAAATTGCCTTTGTCAATTAGAATGCGTGTCTAAAGGCGTTTATATAGTTTTCTATTGAAAGAGATCCAATCAAACACATTTTTCAAGACTAAGGTTCTCATTCGAACTAGGGATCCCTCGTTCGAATGAGATATTTTGATCGAGGGACTTTCGATTGATAAATGTTTTAGACGAGGGTTAGTTTTGGAAGTCAGCTGGCATCGCTTGAAATAGTATTTGATTGAGGGTTCCTCATTTGAAAATAATTTTTGATTGATTTCACTGCCTAAAAAAAGAGGCGATCAAAGGCATCTTCGATCGAGGGTGACCTCATTCGAACAAGGTCATTCAAAGTTGACCGTTGATAAAATTTTGTAAAAAATATTTTATAAAAACCTTTCCTAAAATTATTTTGATTAAAGTCATGTCCTATCACTTCCTAGCAATAAAATAAACTACAAGTAATTATAAAACTTTTGAAAACTATTACCTCTACCAAATGTTTGATATGCAATAAATTTGTCCAATTCAGTTCACTATAATTAGTCACGATGCTTTATCTCCTTGTCTTCATATGATGTAGCATTATAACTCAATATAATTGATACAAGATACAATGACTCAAAGGTTTGTTTTGAAATTAATTCAGCCTAAAATAAAACCTAGAATGAGTCTAAACCATGTCCTTACATCTTGAATAATGGAGAGAAACTATTTTTATCTCCATTATCTTATGTTCAATCAAACTAAAGTTGAGTAGTAGGGCCTCAGGTCGATTACAATCTTGGATTTTTAATCTAATTCAACTTATAGATCATACTCGTAATCTTGTTGTCTATGACCACATTAGTGTTTCAAATGTTTTGTCATAGTCAAATAGGACTTGAATTTTCTCAACCATATTGGAAACAAGATGTAGGAATACTGGAGGGACTGTATCCCCTAAAATACACTAGAATATATAACAAGTGTTATAAATTGACAAAAATAAAGTGAGAGGTACAAGACTTACTAGGATCATAGTTATTATGAACTACTTTGGAAGAAATCATCACATATCGTGCCTTCAAGGCTAACATGTCAATCTGTATTATGAGAGCCCAAATTCTTGATAGGATCCTTGCCTTTTGTTGAAGGTAATAAACCATAAGTTTGACTTATGAGAAATAAGGGAGGATTGTTAGCTAACTAGAGGGGTCGATTAGAAGTGATCAAATTTTGGGTCCTTTTAAAATTCATATTTTTTATAGTATCCTTGGCAGCTTAAAATTGATAAGAGTGGATATTACCTTCCTCATCGATAATTTTATGTCATGTCACTCAATTATTTTCTTTCTCCTATTTTTTTGCGTTAAGATCAAAGGATTAGTTTGTAAAGCACTTTCTAGGGTGATTATCATTTTAGGTGGAGTTATAAACCATTTGGAAACTTGTTATTGCTTCTTCTTAATAGTTATAAGGTATACTAAACTATTTGGTGTCCTCGACATCTCAACATCTGAATCACTGATCACAAAGATTTAATGGCCTTAACCTTTCTTTTCACATGAGAAACCTATGATTTAAGGGTAGGTTCTCTAAAAATCAAGCAAGTGTTCTAATTTGGACTCAATTTCTAATAAGGTCTTCCTAGAATCTGAGTCGAATACTTACACTAAAGATGAAGCTATGGGCTAACTTGAAATTCTAATTAGTTCCTGAGTCCCACTTCAACCAATTTATATAATTTTAAGCATTAAAAAAATATCTGATATGATAATATCCACAATATACACAATAATTAAGTGAGAAAATAAGATACATATGAATGCACAACTGAATAATTGTATATAATAAAACTCCACAATATACAATCATGAATCAATAATCTAACTAGTAAATGAACAACCATGGAACCCCCACAGGCCCATATAATGAATAAATAGAATGTACAAAGTCCAACTAAAGAGAAATGCAGAAAGAGAACACTCCAACATCTCCTACTTGTATAACTGAATAATGGTGACTCTAGAATCAATTTGCTCAACCCTGATCCCGTGACTGCTGAATAATTGAAAAGGGGTTTTAAAATAAATAGCGGGTTAGATTGACACACAAATCATGTAACCACATACCATGTTACATGAGAGTATCCAACCTTCCACGCCTCTATCATATGAGACGAATTACTTACAACAATGCAGGATCGCGATATTAAATCTATATGCAACCTTCATCATCAACCTGGGAATAATACCAATTCCCACAACCAATCCCATCAAATCCTCACTAATAGATTCTTTAAAAGTCTAGTCATACACCCTAGTATATACACACATACATAACATACAACATACAACATACAATACACGTATATGATTATGATATATAACCCTAATTGTATAAGTTAGCTAATTGTTCCCCAAGATAACTTTAAACACATGTAATATATCTAAATATATTTATATGGGAATAAATTTCATAATCCCTATGAATATACCCTATGGAAATCCCAAAATCCACAAGCTAAACGTCCATACTATAACCCATAAATTCCATTCTTCCTATTCTAGTGAGGCCCAATTGATCGCCCCAAAGGACCTGATCGATCCACCTACAACCTACCCCAATCAATTGCTTTTAAGGGTCCCCAATTTATTGAACCTACGCAACCCCGATCTATTGGCCCTTAAATAACCAAGTCGACGGGTTTCCCCAAAACGATGTAGTTTTGTTAATATAAACCAAAAATTCCTTCTTTTCAATTTTTTCCATCCTAAACCTCCATTGGAGGATTTTCCAACCTACAATCCCTCCCAAATATGTCCTAAAATGGGTTCTAATGGATTCTTAGCAAATTTACCGTCATAATTTCATTAAAAATATTGATTTTAGCCCCCGACAATGATTATTTCTTAATAATTTAGGTTCTTTAATAAGGTTCCTGTAATTATCCGATTTTAATCGTTTATATTGTAGAGTTAATTCCATAATCCATATCCAAGCTTATGAAACATAATCTCATCTAATTCTCAAATATATTTTTATAATTAACCATGAACTAAAGTATTAAAGTAGTCCTCCATGAATAAAAATTCACTATACCAAAAAGGCCAAATTGTCACCTTTTAGCCGACCAACCTTGTCACGGTCATTAACCGTGATGAAAAAATATGTGTTTTATCACGATTAATGATCGTGATAAGTTCGTGACAAAGTCTTGTCACGGTAATTGATCGTGATAAGTCCGCAACAAGTGCACTTTTCACGGACTTATAACGATCAAAGACCGTGACCAAAATAGAAAGTTGTCACGGTCAAAGACCGTGACAGGCCTGTGACAACTTTGTCAGTAAAAAAAACCTTCCCCCTTTTTTTCCCACCATTTTCATTTCCCTCCAATTTCTCTCTCTAAGCGCGCAACTTCTCTCTCTCTCTTTCTACGTTTTAAGTTGAGTTTTTTCTCTCTTTCTCTTTCCTTTGTATATATATGTTGGGGGGTGGGGGGGGGGGAGGGAGGGGGAAGTGTTGTCTCGAGGTGGTGTGTGTGTGCATGTGTGCAGGTGTGTGTGTGTGCGTGGTGGGGGGAGGGGGTGGTGAGGCAGGGGTTGGGGGTAGGTGGGTGAATGTGTGTATGTGTGTGTGTGTGTGTGTGCAGTTGTCTATGTGCGTGTGTGTGTGGTGTGTGTGTGTGTTTTTGGGGGGGATGGGGGAGAGTGGGTAGTGGTGGGGCAGGGGGTACGGGGTGAGAGGGGGAGGGATGTGTGTGTGGTTTTCAATTTGGTATTACGAATTATAAACATTGATTTAGTAATTTTTATTTTTAGTTTAGGACTTAAAATTAATTGTTAATGTTGATTGGGTGATGTTAGTTGGGATTGAAATTAATAGTATTGTTAATATTGATTGAATCTTATTGTATATTCTTACTTAGGTTTGAAATTGGTTAGAAATTGTTAATGTTGAATTAATTGAGTAGATGAATTCGACGGGATACACATTTGTTGGTTTGTTGTTGATGTTTGATTATATTGGACGGATGTGGTTGGATATGGAAGTTAGTTATTTAATTTTTTTAAATCCTTAATTTAATTCAAACTAATAAATTCTTAAATAATTAAATCAAGCATACATGAGATTACACATAGTGCGCATTGATACTAGCCTTCTAGTTCTTATGTGTACGCATTCAATAACCCTTAGACCCGTTCGAGAGTTATTACCCATGTAATGAGATCTCTCAAATTTTCCCGTTTGGACAGTTTGGGACTGCATAGTTTCTGTATAATAATATTCTTAGTGGCTTAAACTTGTTACTTTTGGAGGAAATTCTACAGTCGTATCTTAATGTTCTCTGGGTACATACTAGATGATGTGATGTTAAATGTTATTTCAATTATCAATTGAAATAACATTCGCTCTTGTGAATCTACGTCGTGTACTCGGAGAACTATGGGGATATGTTACCGAATTTTCCTCAAATTGGAATAATGTGCATGACCTGTTAAGTATATTATAGAAATATGCGAGCTTGAATGGGATAGGACCACTCACCCTTTAGAGGAGATGGAGAAAATAGGAATTAATATTATAAATTGAATTTGAATTTGAATTTGAATTTGAATTTGAATTTGAATTTGAATTTGAATTTGAATTTGAATTTGAATTTGAATTTGAATTTGAATTTGAATTTGAATTTGAATTTGAATTTGAATTTGAATTTGAATTTGAATTTGAAATTGAAATTGAAATTGAAATTGAAATTGAAATTGAAAAATCGAATATAAATAAGCTATAATTAAATGAAACATACTATAAATTTTATACAACAAGTAATATGTGATTGTTTATACTAATGGGAACTAAATGTTCACACTTTTTTTATACTAATCCACGAATATACGCTTCTTCCCTATAATAGGTGATTGTTTGGAGTAGCTGTGATGGGATATCCTAAATACAAAGAGTGGATGGGTGAGACAAATAGATTAGAGGATGTATTTCGTATAGGTGCTAATGAATTTGTGAAATACGCAAAGAGATGTCATAATGATGAAGAGTTTTCGTGTGCTAGGTGTGAGAATGGAAAGGTGTATGATTAGGGCTAAATAATATTATTTAGCCCTAATCATATGATTCAACCTGACTCGGGTTCTTAACATAGCATTAAACATAAATAAAATGAAGTTAATAAATCAATATGAATATGTATTTCTTTCCTAATCATTGGTGTTAAATCTCAATTGATGGTGCTTCTTTCTCTAACTCCTCCCTTCCACAACTAGGGGTTTCTCCTTTGGTTATTCTCTCGATTTTTATGTTTATTAAATGAACTAAAAACCCTCTTTAATTCTTTAATTTCATAAGCCCATTTTGGGCAAATCTCAAAGCCATCAAATGAGTCCAAAATACTACCCATATGCTTATAAAAATTAGCCTAAAAGCTACCCAACCCTAGGTCCCAACTTAACATGTTACTAATAGAAATGTTAGGATATTAGGATCCTCTCAATCTTTGTTTAATGGTACACATCTCGGAATAAAAAAAATACCAATTTAAATCAATCCATAAACATAAACATAAACATAAACATAAACATAAACATAAACATAAACATAAACATAAACATAAACATAAACATAAACTTATTCATATTACATAAAAAATTTAATTTAAAATCACATGGTATTACACATGTACCTCTTCTTTGGGTATGTTGACCACATTTGGAGCCTTAGTTGCGTTAATATAGTGACCAACCTCCTTTATCGAAATGACGATGAAATTTGTGTCAAATTTTATTGTGATTTTATATCCCTATAAAATATGGGCCAATATTTAAGAATAATCCAAGCTTAGGGGAGTCCTCCTTCTCCACACATTGTCTAAATCATAGTTTGTTAAAGATGAATTGTGGGGGATATTTCATCTTATCGGTTCCTGCAAAATACAGAAGAGTAAAAACATTACGATGATTAGCTGGTAATTACAAGGCGAATCATTGGTCATATGAACTACACACCTGTTGTAGTTCCACTCAGGGTGATAAAGAGAGCCCGTGAAGTGTGTCTTTTTATGACCTTTTATTTATCATGAGGATCCATTCAACCAACCGTTCAGAAATTTTTTAATCCTTAAGATGATAAAAGGGAATATTGGTGTGAGCTCGCCACTTTTTAGCAAAACCTAATCTCATTAAAACTGATATAACTCTTAAAGATTTAATTTATGGCAACCAAGCCCATTACAACCCTAAAGAAATTTCCATTACATTGAACATAACGACTCTATAATGGTGGGGGGTTACCACCATAAAGGGGAGTATGGTAAATCAAACTCCCCCATAATATTTGCAACCATTTGTAATGAAATTTCCCCATTTCATTGATTAGAGATGTTATAATTATCTTTAGGGATTTTTACCGGGCATATGGTATATATCTCAGACTTACATAAAAATTTTGATAGAGAAAACATATATCTTACAAACCATTCTTGAAAATCAAGACGGAAAAATGATTTTTTTGGAAAAAAGGAGAAAAGTGATGCGTAATATAAAGTATGATTAAATTTATCACAAAATGAGCATCCACTACCACGCAAATGAGGAAGCACATACGACAAAGGTGTCGGCTTGTCATCATGATTTCTACCAAGATTCTTTCTATCAAAGAAATATCTGGGGATAAATTCATCTTTCCTCTCTAGCACAAAAGATCTAGAATCATGTTTCTTTTTAATCATTTTGAATTTGATATAAAAAGATTATATATATCCTTCCTTGTAACACAATGTGTGAGAGAATGATTAAGTGAAAGTTTTTGATCACTTTCCTTTTTCTTTTTCATTTGAATATTATCTTTCACTTATTGTTTCCTCTCATTCTTTTTCAAAATTAAGGAATCGGTACCCTTTGAATCATGTGATGAACCTTCACTCGCTGAATTAATTTAAGAAGAAGATAACTTAGTTTTCAAACTTTAAATGAGCCAAATTCATTTTTCAAAGACTTTAATCTCTTCTCAAGTTCACTTTAAAAAAAATTCGAATAAGAAGCACTTTCTTCACTTTTTAAAGTTCAAGAGTCAAATAACTTATCTCTTCATCAGTAACCTTGAGTTTTTCTAAATTAATTCTTAAAGAACTATTTAGTTTTCTCAAATCAAAATGTGTCCTCTCAAGGCAATGATATTTTCAAATAACTCACCCTTCTATTTTTTAATCATTTTCAACCTTTGATTGGTAAGTTGGTTAGTCTTATCAAACTCTTTAAAAGCTTCTTTTTCTTATTCACAAAGTTTTCTTTCATTAGTCAATTTAACATTCAACTTTTTTATTTTGAGAAGTTTATCATTTAACTCGTCATTATTTTGACTCAATTATTTGACACATTTGACATAATCACATTTATCAAAGTCATTCTTAATAGACTTTGATTTTTTGAAAGAATGAGAATATTTATTTTTCTTCTTTTAATTTTGGATTTCACTTGATTTTTCCTTTGATTAGGGTTCAAAGCATAAGGCTATATATACTATGAAAATTAAAACAAGAAAAATCCATCATCAAATATAAAAACTAGATCTACTCATGAGAAAACAAGATCTATGAGGAAAAACACAATGATCACACAACAAGTGTAGGTTCAACTCTAGCACTTGAGTGCAAAATCAAGAGCACCTTACTGTGATAACAATTGAGGATGCGTTTTTATATCACAAGTGCTCATCCTAAAGCAAATCTAGATGGGCAAAAATATGTTCGATTAATATGGATAATTTTTTATTTAAAACGAGATTGCATTCAAATTCAATTAACTTTTCACGTGAATTTTTCAGGTAATGTGATGTATGTCTTGAATTAACCACACAATAAGATTAATTAGATAGATCTAGAGAGAATAGTAAGAAAATAACACTTGATTCCAATATTAACCAATTACACTAGATATAGATGTGATATACGTGTAGTGTGTGATCATAGTGTGAAATTGAATAAATAACAATCATAAACATTCCACAAGACATATTTATGACAAAAAACCTCCTTCCAAGGGGTAAAAAATCTCGATGCCCTCCAATTTCTATATCTACTTAAAAAGAATTTTATTGAAATCAAGAAGGTACCTCTCGCTCATGCCCCCATGAGTAGTTACCTATAGACTTTGAACTTCCCCCATAGAGGTATAAAAATCCTCTCAGAGCTCTACAAAAAGAATGAGAAACTCCGCTATTCTTCTTGGAATCATGCCAGGCTACAATTTCTCCAATGAATCAAGGAACCTCTATTTTTAGAAATAGGAGTGATAGATCATGCAATTCAAAAAGTAATTATTTGAATTGAATAGTATAATATAGTTCTGGACTACAAACACTCTCAGTTCAATCACAAAATCAAATATCAAGACATAGATCTAAGTTTGAATAATTTTGGAGGGACCAAGTAAATTTTAGGAAAAGAGAAGCAAGAATAATTCTCAACCTCGAAAATAAACTTAGTGAAGTTTTTTAATTGTTACATTTTCAGATATTTTGAAATGGGAGGAAAAATGACCTATCTATAGAAAAAATTCAAAATTTATATCTGCAATGTGCACGGTTGACTTTTATCAGCGCACAATTTTAGGTAGTGCTAAAATCAAGGCACAATCATGCTCACGGGGTAAAACAGATCCGTAAGAATGGGCCAATATACCATGCGAACATTTAAAGGCTAAAAATATAACAAGCCTTTAAATTTCACAAAAACACTATGTCAACTTCCAAAAAGGGTTTTACAATACTCTGATTAAAAGAACCATTTGTCCATCCAATTTTAAAACACACATTTTGAAAAATAACGTCCACTTGTGTGTAGCCATATGTCAATTCACAAAACTAAAAAAATGATATAATCTTTGAAGCATGTGACGACGGAATTATTGTAATTATTGAGTGGTGTGACAACCTGCCTACTAAAATAATAGGTGGCCAACCCAATACTCTAACAATCATAGGAATCATAGATGGTCCATTCTCAGAATCAGTGTCGATTAAAATAATAGTACGAGATAACCACCAATCATTTTAGAAAACGGGCTGTCATAAAAAAATTTGCAAGCAAAAGAAAAATACTTCGACAATCCCATTTGTAAAAACGGTGGATATCAAAAAATAAACGAATAAAGAATGACAGTATAATAAATAATCACCGAATAAGCTGTCGGTGAACAGACCAATACAATTAATTACACCGAGTATTAAAATTTAATATAACAATAATAAAAAATGAATGAAATGCTTGGGCAACACGCCCGAATAAATAAACTGAACATAAAGAGAGTACAAGAGATAGAGGCGTCTAACACAAATAACCTACAACATCCGCAATATGCCGTAGCTCCATGACAAGCGGAAAGGAAATGTAAATACGGGTGTCCATGCGGTAGAGCACCTGTACGGGAAGGAGTACGTGAAGAAACAAAGAAATATAGACAGGTCAGGGCCCGGTTTGATATGATTCCCATGTGACTAAAATGCATGACAGTTAAGTGCATAATTCTCTCGCAATTAACATAATATTTCTCACCTCTCAAAATAAAAGCACAACCTAGTGCAATATCATGAGATGCTCTAGTTAACCCAAGTACTAATGGCTAACTTCTCCCCAGTCTCAACACTATGCCCAATTCGTGCGTGGGGTGTCTCGCAAAGCAAAATCCAGACAAGGAACCCCCCGATACACTACTACTTAGGCAAGGTTGATCATCGAGATCCATCAGACCCTCAGCACATAATAAATATATATATATGCATGAATGCATATGCATGGGAGGTCACATCTACAACTATTCAAGGGGATATAAATAAATTCAGTCATCATCTAAAGGCACAATTCCTATTTTCTTTAGGAAATACATGTATGGTAAATTCATTTTATCAAATGTTTACCAATTAATCTCATTTCAACAACTTCTTTACCAATTTTATTTCCTTTCTTCCATCCAGGAAAAATACATTTTTAAAGCAAGTTTTATTATCATAAAAATGCTGTACCTTTTTATAAAATCCCACTTCCCTTCTTCTATCCAGGAAGTGTAATTAAAAGTCATTTTTATTATCATAAAAATAATTTTGCATACCATGTTCTTCCATCTCCCTTGTTCCATCCGGGAAATGTATCTGAAGCCAATATATTTAACCCATTTCCCTTTTTCCATCCAGGAAATGTAAATAAAGCCATTTTATTATCATAAAATACTTTAACAAAATCTAAGACCGCCCCTCCGGGTTTTCCCACTAGACGCGCGCCTAAATGGATATCATCTTCCAGGGCCCATTAAACAAGACAACCTGGGAACCTAACAAACGCCAGGAAGCGGCCATATGCCTGCGGGAAAGTCAAGACCACACCCAGAATCTCCTACCCAACGCAGTATAATAAACGCCCATATGGCCTAGGGACTATATCCACCCTGCATTCATTAGACATGGGTCTTCACCATGCGCGCGTAACTTCCCTTATGATAGCGATTTAGGGAGGTGTGTAATAATAAATTAACATATATGAAAATATTTACCTTTTTCCATTTTGAAAACATCCACTTTTACATTCTCAAAAACCATTTGTACTTATTCATTTAGTACCATATTTTATAATATGCAATTCTTATTGTTAGTGTCATATTTTATTAATGACCTAAGACCCTAAGCGCTATTATCCTCAAACTAGCCTCCAAGAGTTCAGATAATTTCATAAACCATCAAAGTGAGTCTTCATCAATAATAGACTCCCAAAAGTCTCCACATTCTTATTTTATCTCCAATTTATTCTTAGGTTAACTTCCTATTTCAAACGGATATTAACCTACACAAACTAGCCCTTGGGTAAACCTAAGTGTCCCCTATTCACTTAGGACATTTGTCTACCCAAAAAACCCTCTAGGACTCCCCATTACTTCCCAAAGGAAGGCTCCTAAATTCCTATCTTAAAATAAAGAAGCTAGAGGAAACTAAGGAAAATAAAGGTAAAAAATAGGGGACCGATCGACCGGTCAAGGGACCGCGGTCGACCGACCTTTCAGATTTTGCCTAACCAAGAAATAAGTAAGCTCGTTTTGGCATGACCGGTCGACCGGTCCTGGGACTGCGATCGACCGCGCCTATTAGGTCCTCAAAAATTCCTTTTTCTTTAAAGCCAAATCCAAAACCTACACCCTTTATTCTTACAATTTCTTTACTCTAATCACCCCACAACATAACCACTACCATTATACACTAAAATAAACCCTTAGGATCACTCAAATCTCATCAACAACAAGATCCAAGGCTAAAACATCAAAATCTTACAAAACCTAGCATTTTCTCCAAATTTTCCATTTACTCAACAATCACACAAATTATTCACATTAAATCATATACTAGCAAGTAAGAAACTTGCCTCGAGGTTGTAGTCTCGGATCCTCCTCCGGTAGCAACGAAATCCAGCCTCAAATCTCCATTTTTCTCTCTTTCTCTAGGCTTATGTCAAAAATGAAGAAAATAAGAGGGGTGGGGGAACTTATACGGGTCTTAAAACATAATCCCCCTCTTTTAATTGTTAATACACCACTAAAATGACTCGTAACCACTTAATTGAGTCATAACCTCTTAAAAATGCCAGAATCTCAAAAATTACAACTGGGCACTTATTTCGACTATCTCGACTAGTCTAAAAATAACCACACCCCCTATTTTGGCATTCAGAATAAAGTGAACTATTTTTGTGTTCCAATATCATTTTGCTTTATTAATTTTACCCAACTTTAAATATAGGTCATAACCGTCGTTTTACATATAACGACGCAATAAAACACAATATAATGCTATTTACCTTCTCATAATGGTAAATAGGCAAAACGTAGTAAATATTATCCCTAAATCTCACGGGAAATAATATTTACTCCAACTTTCCCTATTTTATAAAATTAGCCCATCAGGCAAAATAATTTAAAATAGTCGGCCAAAAGTCTGGGTTGTTCCATACTCCCCCCCTTTGAGGGGAATTTTGCCCTCAAAATTCAGGCGCAACGTATAACCATATAAAGGTATACTATTCTAAACTACCATTCTATCATTCTTAACAAACCCCTCGGTAGTGCGACGTCCCCATTGGACCTTGACTAAGGTCATTACTATTCGATCTTAGTCTACAACATCGTGCTCTAACATAGCACCAAATCGTTCCTCACGAACTATCGATCCTACCGTTCTACTACGGAAGGAGATACCTACACATTCCCGAAACACGTTATACCCTTGCCAGGGAATAACCATACTAACACTACATCGCTCAACCCCAACACTACTTACTTCTATTTGCATTGGCGTAGCCCTTGAAAGTATGCGGCTCAATGATCCCAATCGTTAAAGAAATATTCTCAGACCACTCCAAGCCCTAGAAATATATTGTCCGCTGGTTCCATTCAACGAGTATACGAATTTCTCATCCGACTACATAAGGCCACACACACGGCACCATATTTATAGGAAACAATCCGAACTATTATACGAAAATTTCGATCCATAAAAGCTACTACTCCAATCCTTCCCCGCTCCACCACTAGTCTTTTCACACTAGTGGGTGAATCGGTCAACCACGGACGCGAACTCTCTTGCTATAGCGTCCCCTCAATTAAGTTCGTTCCACTTGGCATTCCATGCCTTACTAATTTCTCCGATGGTTTTCTACTCGGCGCATCTACTACTCCCATTCGCATTTTCTTAGCGAAAGAGAATATCCACTTGATAGTCCTTCATGAACTCCAACTTCTTGCTTTTGAAAAGACCAAATTCCTGCCCAGGAAGTAGTGCCTTCATTCTTTAGGGCAAATACTACCGCTATGAGATCTATATCCAGCGGGGGATAATTCTTCTCACAGAATTTAAGTTTGTGAGTCGCATAAACAATGGGTCCATACTTCAGTATTAATACTTCTCGTTCCTGGCAGAGACTCGTTCGTTAAATCCACTCTCGATCTTAACAACCCGAGTGCAGGAGTGAAAGTCAGCTCATCCTTCAACTCCTCCAAAAGTTAGGTTACCGACGTAACGCTCTATCTAAGGGAGGCCCCACCATTTATGGCCTAACGTTCCGAATCACTCGAGATTCCATAATTCTCCTTCTAGGGACCAAATACTACTTAGAGTTAACCCACAAACCTATTGTGGTCAACTCCCTACCACCTTCCTAAAATAACGTCTCATGCCCTAAGGGCCTAGCGTCCTAAGAATCCTAAAGTCGATATATATTATATCTAAGTCGTATAGGTATTATCCTAATGATATCCCTAGTGTCCAAGACCTTTCTCAACTTCCGACATTCGCTCAGGTTCATGCGTGGGGCGTCTCGCCGAGGCAAAATCCAAACAAGGAACCCTCCCGTTACACTACTACCTCGCATCGTCGGTTGTCAAGAAGTAACGGTCTAAGACACATGATCGGGATCGCTAAGACTCTAACTAGTAACTCTAATAATGCATTTATACCATAACAATCAACTGAGGCATTTACTTTCTGTAGGATGTCACATTTACTTTATCCCAATATACACACATACATCTTTTTAAATGGCCTTCTCATTAAGGCATAACAATAAATTTCAATCCAACTTTCTTATTCAAGTTTCCCCCACATCGATAAGAGGGAAGGACTATTATAGTGCTCATATCTCGCACTTTAACTCAGCCCTTAATCACTCAATTACGTGATTCTCGACTAAACCTTCCAACCCAGCACTCAACCATAAAAAGAAAGAAAAGAAAGAAAAATAAATATAGCATCTCTCCACTCCCAATGTCGTTAAGGTTCATGCACGGAGTGCCTCGCAAAGAGAAATCCAAACAAGGAACCCCTCCGACACAACCCCCTTAACTTGTTGGTCATGGAGATAAAGCAACATCATACACAAGCAAAGCAAGTAAGAAATCAAATAAAACAAACAAAATAAGAAATGAAAACTACCTACATACCGTAAACCACCTCCATAAAGTCTCACCTTGTATCTAGGAGAGATATTATAGAACAACTAGCTCCTTTCTAAAACTAGAAATAGGATAGCCTCGCGATTTATTCGCTTGCTATCGAACCATCCAATTCATGGATATTCCCACACGTATAACACATATAATACGAGTTGTACATAACACACATATATATATAAATTGCCAACACCCTATTTATAACGAGTGAGGAAAATATAGAACTTCCCTTCTATAGAAGCCCTATAAATACACCGATAGTGCCACAAACTCAATATACACACCCGAATCTAGGGTAAATACAATACTACTTCATCTTATCATTAGGAATTCCCCACCCTTAACTAAGGTGGAATTCCCACAAACATCCTTGAAAATCACCCTGGCCACTACCACTGGTTCGTATACACAATATTCTAGTCTTATAAGAACCAAAATACTTCAATCAATCCCCCAACTAGGCATCCCATTCTTGTCGGTTATCTTCAATCGACAAGATCAAAACGAGTAGTTCCCCTAGCTTCTTCAGCAAAGAGAACATTCTACCGGCCTCCCCGACCTTAGTTCAATGAGTCTTCCCCGGGTGGATGTCCACCGTTGGGGTCTCACGAACACTACTTTTCTAAAAGTGTTAGCAACACTTACTTGTGAGCCTATCATTTCCATTGAGAGGATCTCTCTCTTCCTTGTACCAACCTTATTTCAGTGCACAACTTCCTTAACCGTAACACCCTTTATTCCCTGTTGGCCTCTAATCGAACCTCGCGTGAATACTTGAAAATCTACTTTATCATCATTCCTGACATCCCATAGAAACTCGCTGTTGAAAATATCTAACGGGTTTCTCTATGGTCAAAACCTCCCGTTCCACCCAAATGAGGCGACTACCATATCCTCCACTTTAATCTCACTCCAATAGGTGAAAGATTTTACTTCAATCTTCGCACCTGGGAACTTCTATACCCCTCTCTAGGCCAAAACTCTTGGGCCTTATGTTCTCATTGAATGAGATTACACTTCCTCCATCCGACCACACTTCAACATGTAGTACTTGTCAAGGACTTCTCAACTTCAAATTAACATCGCTTGGAATCCCAAGCTTAGCACCACTCTCTACTGGCAGCGCTACTTGGAAAACTATGTCTACTGTACTCAGTAGTCATGGTAGCAATATAAACTAATGCTACAAATGGAGCGGCCTCTAAAGCGGCCCTCATCCCCGACTACCACTTAAAATTCTTAGTAATCCCATCTCATGACGCCTTCATAATGGTCTTCCCTGACGTCCTTCATCTGACGACTTACTGGTCTCACACGAACGCGTAAAAGATATTTGGGGTTCTCATACTATAGAAGGAGAACGAAATCTCACAAGAGAAATCAACGATCTTAATCTTAGGGCTCTATATCAAATCAGAAGTAATGCTAAAAGTGAAATACGTCCGTATGAATTCCTAAGGACTCTAGAACCTGATGCTCTGATACCATTTGTGACAACCCGTTTACTAAAATAATAGGTGGCCAGCCCAATACTCTAATAATCATAAGAATCATGGATGGTCCATTCTCAGCATCACTGTCGATTAAAATAATAGTACTAGATAACTACCAATCATTTTAGAAAACGGACTGTCATAAAAAATTTGCAAGCTAAATAAAAACACTTCGACAATCCCATTTGTAAAAACAGTGGATATCAAAAAATCAACGAATAAAGAATGACAGTATAATAAATAATCACCGAATAAGCTGTCGGTGAATAGACCAATACAATTAATAACACCGAGTATTACAATTTAATATCACAATAATAATAAATGAATGAAATGCTTGGGCAACACGCCCAAATAAATAAACTGAACATAAATAGAGTACAAGAGATAGAGGCGTCTAACACAAATAACCTACAACATCCACAATATGCCGTAACTCCATGACAAGCAGAAGGGAAATGTAAATACAGGTGTCCATGCGGTAGAGCACCTGTACGACAAGGAGAATGTGCAGAAACAAAGAAATATAGACGGGTCAGGGCCCGATTTGATATGATTCCCATGTGACTATAATGCATGACAGTTAAGTGCGTAATTCTCTCGCAATTAACATAATATTTCTCACCTCTCAAACTAAAAGCACAACCTAGCGCAATATCATGAGATGCTCTAGTTAACCCAAGTACTAAGGGCTAACTTCTCCCCAGTCTCAACACTATGCCCTATTCGTGCGTGGGGTGTCTCGCAAAGCGAAATCCAGACAAGAAACCCCCCCGATACACTACTACTTAGGCAAGGTTGATCATCGAGATCCATCAGACCCTCAGCACGTAATATATATATATATATATATATATATATATATATGCATGAATGCATACGCATGGGAGGTCACATCTACAACTATTCAAGGGGATATAAATAAATTCATTCATCGTCTAAAGGCACAATTCTTATTTTCTTTAGGAAATATATGTATGGTAAATTCATTTTATCAAATGTTTACCAATTAATCTCATTTCAACAATTTCTTTACCAATTTTATTTCCTTTCTTCCATCCAGGAAAAATACATTTTTAAAGCAAGTTTTATTATCATAAAAATGATTTACCTTTTTATAAAATCCCACTTCCCTTCTTCTATCCAGGAAGTGTAATCAAAAGTCAATTTTATTATCATAAAAATACTTTTGCATACCATGTGCTTCCATCTCCCTTCTTCCATCCGAAAAATGTATTCGAAGCCAATATATTTAACCCATTTCCCTTTTTCCATCCAGGAAATGTAAATAAAGCCATTTTATTATCATAAAATGCTTTAACAAAATCTAAGACCGCCCCTCCGGGTTTCCCCACTGGACGTGCCCCTAAATGGCTATTATCTTCCAGGGCCCATCAAACAAGACAACCTGGGAACCTAATAAACGTCGGGAAGCAGCCATATCAGGGCCGGTTTTGAGGGGAGGCGAGAGAGACGACCGCCTCGGGCCTTCGATTTTCGACGCATTTTAGGGGCCCCAAAATTTTATATATGTATATATATTTATAACGTCATTTTCCAATTGTCCAAAAAAACAATATGTTGAAAACTCGATAGATAAACATTTAAAGTTGCCACAATTCTTAAAAATAAGTCGGCATCTTTTCGGTAAAAAAATCCTACAATATATAAATTAATAAAAAAATTCTTGTTAAATATGGGGCCCCCAATTCAAGATTTC
Source organism: Sambucus nigra (assembly GCA_949130495.1). Taxonomy (NCBI): domain Eukaryota; kingdom Viridiplantae; phylum Streptophyta; class Magnoliopsida; order Dipsacales; family Adoxaceae; genus Sambucus; species Sambucus nigra. The sequence goes on along the minus strand of OX422212.1, from coordinate 357,098,685 downwards.
GCCTCGAACCCCTAAAATCTCCGGACCGGCCCTGAGCCATATGCCTGCAGGAAAATCAAGACCACACCCAGAATCTCCTAACCAACGCAGTATAATAAACGCCCATATGGCCTAGGGACTATATCCACCCTTCATTCATTAGACAGGAGGCTTCACCACGCGCGCACAACTTCCCTTATGATAGCGATTTAGGGAGGTGTGTAATCATAAATTAACATTTATGAAAATCTTTACCTTTTTCCATTTTGAAAACATCCACTTTTACATTCTCAAAAACCATTTGTACTTATTCATTTAGTACCATATTTTATAATATGAAATTCTTATTGTTAGTGTCATATTTTATTAATGACCTAAGACCCGAAGCGCTATTATCCTCAAACTAGCCTCCAAGAGTTCAGATAATTTCATAAACCATCAAAGTGAGTCTTCATCAATAATAGACTCCCAAAAGTCTCCACATTCTTATTTTATCTCCAATTTATTCTTAGGTTAACTTCCTATTTCATACGGATATTAACCTACACAAACTAGCCCTCGGGTAAACCTAAGTGTCCCTTATTCACTTAGGACATTTGTCTACCCAAACAACCCTCTAGGACTCCCCATTACTTCCCAAAGGAAGGTTCCTAAATTTATATCTTAAAATAAAGAAGCTAGTGGAAACTAAGGAAATAAAAGGTGAAAAACAGGGGACCGGTCGACCGGTCAAGGGACCGCAGTTGACCACCCTTTCAGATTTTGCCTACCCAAGAAAGAAGTAAGCTCGTTTTGGCATGACCAGTCGATCGGTCCTGGGACTGCGGTCGATCGCACCTATCAGGTCCTCGAAAATTCCTTTTTCTTCAAAGCCAAATCCGAAACCTACACCCTTTATTCTTACAATTTCTTTACTCTAATCACCCCACAACATAACCACTACCATTATACACTAAAATAAACCCTTAGGATCACTCAAATCTCATCAACAACAAGATCCAAGGCTAAAACATCAAAATCTTACAAAATCTAGCATTTTCTCCAAATTTTCCATTTACTCAACAATCACACAAATTATTCACATTAAATCATATACTAGCAAGTAAGAAACTTGCCTCGAGGTTGTAGTCTCGGATCCTCCTCTGGTAGCAACAAAATCCAGCCTCAAATCTCCATTTTTCTCTCTTTCTCTTGGCTTATGACAAAAATGAAGAAAATAAGAGGGGTGGGGGAACTTATACGGGTCTTAAAACATAATCCCCCTCTTTTAATTGTTAATACACCACTAAAATGACTCGTAATCACTTAATTGAGTCATAACCCCTTAAAAATGCCCGAATCTCAAAAATTACAACTGGGCACTTATTTCGACTATCTCGACTAGTCTAAAAATAACCGCACCCCCTATTTTGGCATTCGAAATAAAGTGAACTATTTTTGTGTTCCAATTTCATTTTACTTTATTTAGTTTACCCAACTTTAAATATAGGTCATAACCGTCGTTTTACATATAACGACGCAATAAAACACAATATAATGCTATTTACCTTCTCATAACGGTAAATAGGCAAAACATAGTAAAAATTATCCCTAAATCTCACGGGAAATAATATTTAATCCAACTTTCCCTATTTTATAAAATTAGCCCATCAGGCAAAATAATATAAAATAGTCGCCCAAAAATCCGGGTTGTTACAAGTGGCTTACATGATCTTCAAATTCAAAAGTCCATCTAATCAAAATGAACGCGCCTCACTCAAACATATCAACCCTATATGGCTTGAATAACTCAACGACTTAAATATTTTGTTATGTAATTAAGCCAACTTTTATATATAATAATTATAATACAAAATTACATTTTCATAGGTTCCATAATGACTATTGAATAACCCTTAAAGTACTTCCTCAACTTTTGAAAAGTGATAACTAATGGGTTTTCCAACCTTTTGAGTGTTAGGTATATGTTTTATGCATGGATGAAGGTCTTGATAACGTAGTAAATGAGTGAGTGACTTGTACCCTCATCACAAACTAAGTTGAGCTCACCGCATTGTCAAACACCGTGAGATACAGATACAAGGTCTCCTGTCAAACGATGGTTGTATCTTTAAAATAACTATTTATTTCCTTCAACTTATTGGAGAACTTATCATTCCACATGTGCCTTTTTTCCTTATCCAGGACTTAAAATAATGGTTTATGACTTTGAGACGAATCAATTCAACCAAGATAATATTCGAGTGAGCTTCTAGACTTCCCTGATTCTAGTAGGTGGTTGAATAGACCTAAATGTTTTAATCTGGTAGCAGTTAGACAATATAACTCCTTATCTCATCATTTGAGTAACTTAACTGTACTCAACCAAAAGAATTCTTAGAGGAATTAAGTTTCATCTTTAGAGGCATAGGATCTCAAAGTTTGTTTTAGGTCTTCGAAGTGATCACCCTTTTTCTTTTTTTGAACCATCATATCATTTATATAAAATATATATTTTTCTGTAAAGATGATTCTAGAACATCTTGGTCATAAGTCTTTGTTAAATTGGATTTGTATTTTTTATATTGAATGGCATGGCGGTGGAGTAATAAATCCCCAAGGTAGTGATAAAGAATGTTTTTTACCGATCTGGGTCGAATAGAGAGATCTGGTGGTTACTAGAATATGCATATAGAAATATCATTTTCTCTTAAATGGAAGCTATATCCCCCAACTAGTCAATATTAGTAAGGGGTAACTTTCTTTGGGACAAGTCTAGTTTATGTCAATGAAATCAATATAGACTTTTCACTTACCATTACTCTTCTTTATAATGAATAGGTTTGACAATTAATATAGGTTTCGTACTTCATTAATGGACATTGCATCCAAAAGTTTTGACCTTTTATTTTACATCCTTGGCCTTCACAAGAGAAGTTCAATGATTTTTTTGCGATAAAGGAGGATATGTCGAATCAACATGCAACTTATGATACTTGATATCTGGATTTATACAATTCATGCTACAGGGCTGCCATGAAATATACTTATTAGTTTCTTTTAAAAATGAAGATTTCTCCTCATTGTTGTCTTTCGATAACTATGTCGTAATAAAAACACTTATTCTTTGGTAAATCTGCATTAAATCCCCTTCCTATCATGCCTTTAAGATCTAATTCACTGGTCTGAACCTGATATCCCCCACTCTTGGTCGCCCATACTTTGGTTAGTATTTTATCGTGATCTCATTTCCCTTGGGGATCCATGATGGATTAATTTCTATTTTGTGAAAACTATCACACAAACAGGAACATTCATATTGAATTATCAAGAAATATAAATATTGATTTTGCGAAAGCGTACCTGAATCCATGACAGAAAGTTAAAATATTTGAGTCTGAGGTCTTATGCTCTTCCAAATCAACACTTTTATCTCCTCTCTAAATTTCTCTCTGACAATGGGAATCAGAAGATTGGTGTTGTGTGATCTGGGGACCATGACCCCTATTTATAACACAATCGTGTCTTTTCATATTTCGTATATTTTTATTTTAACCCATCATAAAATAGAAATTACGCTTGTCTTTACACAATAAAACCCACACTTTAATAATACATTAGTAAGGCCCCAAAACTTAAATTAATCACTTTAATTAGCCTACTTTTATTTGATAGCCTATAATTCATATTTATTTTATATATAAGCCCATATATTAAATTTTACTCTAACAATCTCCCACTTGGGCTATATATATATATATGTAACTTTATAAATTTGAATTATACTTTATGATCTCATGAATTTTAGCTATCAAAACTTTATGTATCTTAACAATCTTATCCATTAATTGCACCAATATAGAATCAAAGCGATTGTCATTACATATTTCATAAGTAGACCCATCAATGATCACATATATCAATGCAACTAATGACAAAGATCAAGTGTGGATGTGTAGCATGGAAATTTCATGCCATGTGATCTTGACATGCCTATTTCCAACTGCTCCTCCTTAAACCTTAGTGAGATCAAACCATATAAAGTCAGAGTGAATATAAACTTACTACTTTACTGCAATAAATAACCATAAAATATCCGTTAGATCAAATATGTCTATGAAAGCATATAAAATACAAACTCCCACTAAACTGACATATCCTGAAAAGAAATTACACCCATATGGGCAGTGTGCTCATGAAAGACCTTGGGTGGTAATTCCTTAGTCAGCGGATCTGCAATCATGGAGTTTGTTCAAATGTTCTCGATAGATATAAGTCCACTCTGAACTCTTTCTTTTACAACTAGGAACTTAATGTCAATAAAATTTGACTTTGTAGAACTCCTGTTGTTGTTGGAATACAGTACTGCTGATTTATTATCACAAAATAACTTAAGTGGTCTTTCAATGCCATCCACAATACGCAGCCCCGTGATAAAATTTCGCAACCATATTCCTTGATTGGACGCCTCATAACAAGCTACAAACTCAGCTGCCATGGTGGAAGAAGCTATAATAAACTTCTTAACACTCTTCCACGATACAACACCTCTAGCAAGTAAGTAGATATAACTTGAAGTAGGTTTCATGCTATCTTGGCATCCAGCAAAATCGGAGTCAGAATATCCGATGATCTCTAACTGTTCTGACTTTCGATAGGTGAGCATGTAGTCTTTTATTCTCTGTAAGTACCTCTTGACTCGCTTGGCTAATATCTAATGATCCTTTCCAGGATTACTTAAGTATCTTCCCAACATGCCAATAATGTATGCAATATCCGGACACGTACATACTTGAGCATACATAAGACTTCCTACTGCTGACGCATAAGGAATATTTTGCATCTCCCGAATCTCAAAATCATTCTTGGGACATTGACTGAGACTAAATTTATCTCCTTTAGCTACATGGGTGCCACTTGGTTTACAATCATGCATGCCAAATATTTTAAGAACTTTCTCGATATAGCTCTTTTGTGATAAACTAAGTGTACTCCGATAGCGATCTCGGTGTATTTGTATAACCAACACAAAAGAAGCATTACCAAGATCTTTTATCTCAAATTTCTTTGAAAGAAATCTCTTGGTTTTGTGCAACGTACCTATATCGTTGGTGGCAAGCAAAATGTCATCAACATATAAAACCAAGTAAATATGCTTACTCCCATTGAACTTGTGGTATATACAATCATCAACCAGATTCATCTCAAAACCAAACGAGATGACAACTTGATGAAACTTGTAATACCATTGACGAGAAGCTTGCGTAAGCCCATAAATGGATTTCTTTAATTTGCAAACTGTTTTCTTTGCATCTCCCGACACAAAGTTTTCTGGTTGCACCATATATATTGTTTCATCAATGTCACCATTGAGAAACGCAGTCTTAACATCCATCTGATAAAGCTCAAAGTCAAAGTGCACCACAAGTGCCATTATTATCCTAAAAGAGTCTTTTGATGAAACTGGAGAGAAAGTCTCTTTATAATCGATGCCTTTTTTCTATGTAAAGCCTTTAGCGACAAGACGGGCTTTGTATCTCTCCACATCACCTTTCAAATCCCTCTTGGTTTTAAATATCCATTTGCAACCAATGGGTTTTTTATTTTACCTTCAGGTAATGGGACAAGATCCCAAACGTCATTGTCCTTCATGGACTTTATCTCCTCATTCACGGCATCAATCCACTCTTGAGATTTAGAACTTTCCATGGCTTAACGGAAGGTGATCGGATCATCTTCCACCGCACCACTGTCAAACTCATGTTCTTGGAGAAATACAATGTAATCATCTGGCACATCACTTCTTCTTTCTCTAGTGGATCTCCTTAATGGCATAGGTTCTAGAGGTGGTAGAGTTTGTTCTTCTAGAATGGGAGATTCTTGGATATTGTTTTGATTAAGATTTGCTTCTTAAATAATGTCAGGAATTGGATCCTGATCAATTTTAATAACAGCTGTGGGAATATCAACATATTCCTCTTAAAAACCAAAATCCTTAACCTTATCCCCTTCGGTAAACTCAACATCCTCAAAGAACCGGGCATTTCCAGTCTAAAAAATTATTATGGTAGTAGGATCATAAAATTTGTAACCCCTAGATCTTTCAGAGTATCCAACAAAATAACAACTAACTGTTCTGGAATCCAGTTTCTTTTCATGTGGCCTATAAGATCTCGCTTCAGCTGGACATCCCCAAATATGAAGGTGCTTCAGGTTAGGTTTCTTGCCTGCCCAAAGTTCAAAAGGAGTTTTAGCAGTTGCTTTAGTTGGTACTCTATTAAGGATATACACTGTAGTCTTTAATGCTTCACCCCAGAGTAAATCTGGTAAGTTAGAGTAACTGATCATACTCCTTACCATGTCTTTAAGCGTTCTGTTTCGCCTTTCAGCAACACCATTCATGCTTGGAGAACCTGGCATGGTGTACTACAGGACGATACCGCACTCCTTTAGGAATTTAGCAAATGCTCCTGGGTGTTGTTCACCTGAACCGTCATACCTACCGTAGTATTCACCACCACGATCAGATCTAACGCTTTTAATCCTTTTGCTGAGTTGATTTTCAACTTCATCCTTGAATGCCTTGAACACGTCCAAAGATTGGGACTTTTCATGGATGAGATAAAGGTAGCCATAACATGAAAAATTGTCTATGAATGTGATAAAGTATTGTTGACTGTTCCATGAAATCGTAGGGAATGGCCCATAAATATCTGTATGTATCAGTTCTAAGATGTCTGTATCCCTATTAGCACCAGATCTCCTTATGTTTGTCTGTTTTCCCTTTATGAAATTTTTGCAAATTTTAAAATCTGAAAAAATCAAGGGAATCTAGAATTCCATCTGACACAAGTCTTTCAATTCTCCTTTGGGAGATGTGACCTAATCTCTTATGCCATAATTATGCAATATTCTCATTGGTTAATTTTCTTTTAATACCTCGAGTACTTAATTGCAAGGTTTCATGATATGAAGCAATAGTATCAAGCATATAAAGGTTATCTACATAAGATAAAGAACCAGTACCAACCAAATTTGAATTATGAAGAAGATTAAATTTACTATTTCCAAAGGAACAAGTATAACTAAATTTGTCCAATACAAAAATAGAAACCAAATTCCGTCTAAATGACGGTACGATAAATGTCTCATTCAAATCCAAATAAGTATTAGACTTCAATAATAACCTAAATATCCCAATTGCTTCAACTTCAACCTTCTTGCCATCACCCATAAAAATGTATCTTTCACCATCATTTGGCTTTCGGCAACTCAGGCAAAACCCTTTATAGACACACTGATGTGAGTGGTTGCACCAGAATCTATCCACCAAGTGTGTTTAGCTACCGAAGTTAAATTAACCTCAGAACAAACTATGTTAAGAAGTGTACCTTTCTTGACACGCCAAGCATGATAGTTGGTACATTGCTTCTTCCTATGTCCCGCAGCTCCACATAAGAAACAACCATCAACAGTTTTTTTTATGCGGTTTCTTTGGATATGGAACCACTACAGCTTCTTTATCCTTCTTTCTTTTCTTCGCCTTGTCCTTGGAAGTACTAGCCAAATGAGCACTTTCTGTCTTATCTTGCTTCAGTCTTTGGCTTGAAAGGTCATGGGTTCAAAACCCCTTTGGCTCCAGACTTAAAAGGTCATGGGTTCAAAACCTCTTGAGATCCTTCATAATTTTCATCATTTAAGAGGCTTAAATATGAAACACCAAGATTCGAACCTTTAACCTTTCACTACCATCAAATCAACCGCTAGTCCAAATTTCATGAATTTGATATCGTTGGAATCGTAATGAAACGAGAATATTTCTGAATTCAAAAATTTTCTGAAGTATTAAACCTTTTTGAAAAATTATTTACAGCCAAAAATTAATATCAATACCTTCCTGATATATTCTCAACAATTCAACATAAATTACCTCTGATACCATATGATGGATTAATTTCTATTTTGTGAAAACTATCACACAAACAGGAACATTCATATTAAATTATCAAGAAATATAAATATTGATTTTGCGGAAGCATACCTAAATCCATGACAAAAAGTTAAAATATTTGAGTCTGAGGTCTTATGCTCTTCCAGATCAACACTTTTATTTCCTCTCTAAATTTCCCTCTGACAATGGGAATGAGGAGATTGGTGTTGTGTGATCTGGGGACCATGACCCCTATTTATAACACAATCGTGTCTTTTCATATTTCGTATATTTCTATTTTAACCCATCATAAAAATAGAAATTACGCTTGTCTCTACATAATAAAACCCACACTTTAATTATACATTAGTAAGGACCCATAACTTAAATTAATCACTTTAATTGGCCTACTTCTATTTGATAGCCTCTAATTCATATTTATATTATATATAAGCCCATATATTAAATTTTACTCTAGCAATCGACTCCTACTTGGGACAAATGGCAATATTAAACCATTATCAATGAGAAACTTGTTTCCCATAATCTCCATCACTCTAAAGTTTGTGATGTGTTTTATAGGCATATAGTTCGTAAACCAAAATCACATTAGGTACTAGGTCTTTTCTTCTTCAAAAATCTACATCGACGTTCAATTCGGGTCTCCATCACTGAAGGTATAAGATTTATCTATAATAGTAGTCACCTTGGTTATGTTAATTAAGCTTGTACAAAATCATTTCCAAAACCGAGTGTGTGTGTTGTGATATATATCATAACCATATGCACGAATATTTTTATGTATAAAATGTATAATAAAAGACTTTGGCTTATTATGAGGAGGTCCTATTTTCCACTAAAACTAGGCCCTTGTGTTAGTTTGTTGTGATATTGGTTGTTTACTCTTTGACAAACTCTCTAGATGGTTCAGTGACCTAGCTCGCTAGAGGATCACCTCAGAGAAGCCCTGCTTTACTCCAAAAGGGTTGATCTTCACTGCCTGTAACCCTCTTTGCAATCAAAGGGACTTTCCCTAATGGTTACTACCCACCCTTCCTTGCAAGAGGTCGGGGCTTCAAGTCCCTTCCCGCTCCCGCTCCCTGGGACTTGAACCTTAAAAAAAAAGAAAAAAAAATCTTCGCCAGTTTGGGGAATTTTTAAGCCTGTTTTGATACTTGGATTTGCTGAAGCCTCCCTTAATAAAGTACCTTTTTCTTTAGCAACCTCCAAAGAAGGCATATGATGCGAATATTTTTTCCCTAAAATAAAAGATCAAATCCTATTTTAGGATGTGTAAATATGATGATTGGATGTCATAGCCTTTACTTACTCTATCACACAATAATATCATGACCTACTAGCTAATCTTGTGTTTTGGGTCATACATTAATTTTTGATTTTTTGTACTTTAATACATTACTAATTACTGATTTTAGACTGAAATGTATTTTAATTGAAAAATTAGACTTTGTCAAAAATCGTTAGAAAATCTGCTAACTTTAACTAGCATCTAACATATTAAATTAAAAGTAATTTAAAAAACTAAACAAAAGAAATACATTTTAGTTTAAAAAAATAGAAAACCATAAAAATAAGAAAGAAACCAGAAAGAAAAAAAATATCTCTTCCCATAATCCTCCCCTCCCATCACCCCACCTCCACCCCGACCAACATCCCCCCAACTCCCCGACCACCACCCACACTTCCCTCACCACCCCGTGCCTGACCCCAAACCGCCCAACACTACTTCCACCTCCTCTTCCCTTCACCCACCTTCAATTACCTTATTCATCACCACCGACCGCCTTCATCATAACCACACCAGTTAATTATCCTTCATTCTTCATCACCATCGCCTCCACAGAGCCACTAATAAAACTTTCACATCCTCTTCACCACCATTTTCATGAATCGATCAAATATATAACAATTCATAACCTCTAAATCGAAATCCAATTTCAAACTAAATAAAAAACCTCCAAATCCGCTTTCAAATCACATAAAATTCCGATTGCAAATTGAATCCAAACCTTCAAATTTTCTTTAAAATCTCAAAAATGGAACACACATCAGTTTTAAATTCGAATAAAAAACCTCAAGTATGCTTTCAAAGCAAACCCATTTGCAAATCTAAACCCATGTAGAGAGAGAGAGAGAGAGAGAGAGAGAGAGAGAGAGGTGGGTAGTGGGGGTTGAGGATGAGGAGAGAGTGGTGATGGCAGTGTGGGTGGTGGGCGAGGGTGTAATGGTGTGTGGGGACGGAGGAGATTGTGGAGGATGGGATATTTTTTAAAAAAATTTCATGGTTTTTGAGTTTTTGATTTTTAAATTAAAACGCATTTTTTCTTTACTTTTTGACTTTTTTTTTTCTCTCTCTCGTTATTCATTTTTTATTTTTTAGACTTTTTAAATCATTTTTAGGTTAAAATGCATGTGTCAATTAAACATAATAATTTTTTAACGATTTTGGGCAAAGTCTAATTTTTCAATTAAAATTTAAGCCCAGAATCGTGAACCTCAGGCTGGACAGGCTTAACCAAAGCCAATGCGTGGCTAGTGGGGTAGCATGGTACAAAATTATTGTTCTAGATATGCATAGTTAAGATATGTGTATATTTTGTATTTTGTTTGCGGGTTGGATGCGTGTAGGATTGAGTGTATGGGTGTCCAATCGTGACATTCTACGGATAGACATATATGAGACATATTTTATTTTACGCATTTATGCTTCGTCGGATTTTGAGGACGAAATTCTTGTGCTAGTGGGAAAGTATGTAAAACCCTATGTTTTTAAAACATAAAAAACTGTTGATAATTTAAAATTTCGAGTAAAAATAAATTTTTTAAATTTTATTATTTTCATATGTAAAAATGTCAATCTTGATTTTTTTAAAAAAGATACCTTTATCGGAATTGAAATCGGAGTCAAAATAGGAGACTTTTGCATTTATAAAGTAGGGGGAAGTTCGGATATCAGGGAATCCGAACCGGTTCAGATGGAGGGGCGAACTGGTTCGCTTGCACTATTATGCAATATTGAAACTCTTTAATTCTAGAGTTGTGTAGGACTAAAATTCTTATTTATATAAAAACATAACGTGACAGGTTTAGGTTTAGGTTTTTTAAAATTGATTTTAGCCTTATCGAAAAGTAAGAACCTCCTATAATTTTCATCCTCTTTTTTCTTCCATGTCTAGACCTTTAAACTCAACTTTCAACTGAAGATTTGAATAATTTAATCAAGATTTCTCAAGATCGTCCAAGAACATGTCTTTCTTATTTTTTTCGAGAGGAGCACAACCATCAAATCAGATTCTTCAAATGCACTTTACCAACATGAATACTTGTATTGTTCCCCTTTGGTATTATGCATTTTAAATGTTGTCTAAACACTAATAATTATTATTTTCTTAAAATCAATTAGAAAGACATATTAGAGAAATTAAAACTAAAGTTTAATACTTATTTGATTCAAATCTTTAATACTAATTAAGATTTAAATCCCTTGCATGCTTAGATTATAGGTTGGAATTCTGTTAGAATTTAAGACGTTCGCATGTAGAATAAAATCGTAGGGATGTTATAAATTGACTTCGACATGTAAAACTATGTTAATTATGTGCATCTTGTAAAGTAGAAATATATTATTATATGCTCTCAACGATATGTATGTGAATAGAAATCCAAAATTGATGAGAAAACAAATTGTTTTATTTAATGTTATAATTAAATGAACGTAATTTGGATTAATAGTGATCTTGCGATTAATTTAAAGAATTATTATGATAAGTTGAAAATATGCCATATGTGATTCGTTAATTAGATTAATAACTGACACCGCGGGGATAATGGGATTGTTGATACCAAAATTAATATGCTGATGTGGGCGAATAATACGAAGACATTTGTCAATCTACGTGGCATAATAACAATGAGGAAGTTCATTTCCCCGACCAACTCATGTTCCCTACGAGTAACGAGGACACACCGAGGAGCTTCAGCACTCCGAGGTACTCTAGCGCTCCGAGGAACTAAGGCGGTCCGAGCTGCATCTCGGCCGTAGCATAAACTGCCAGATAATCAACAGTTCAATTATTCATTGAATGTTTATCATCTTGATGCACACGCTGCATTAAATGTATTACCATTTCATATGTATATCATTTAATGTATCAACCCTTTCATGTACAGCCTAAGGGCTATAAATACCTTGTATCATCCTCATTTGGGGGGAGGGGAATTTCTTGATAGAACTTACAATCGAGAATTTCCAAACACTCAGCAATAATATAACAGTGGATGTAGGCCATTCTTATAAGGCTGAACCACTTTAAAAATCTTTGTCTCATTTTATTTATCTGTGATTGAATAATTAGAGCGATCTAATTTTTTACATCAACAGACCTTTTAACATATTCCAAACTGTATCAACGTAGTTGGTCGACGAGGAAAAAATATTCCAAACTGTATCAACATAGTTGGTCGATGAGGAAAAAATATTCCAAACTGTATCAACGTAGTTGGTCGACGAGGAAAAAAATATTCCAAACTGTACCAAGTATAGTTGGTCGGGGATAAAAACTCTCCCTAACTATAATTGGTCGACGAGCACAATTTAACAACCTTGGTTGGTTAGAAAAATTTTAAACATTTTTATACTCATTACTTTATTATTAAGTGATCGAGCAACATTACTAATACTTGTAACTTTTTTATTACCAAGTTGGTCGATGAACAACACAATATTGTTATCTTTTTAACTTATACATATGCACAGATGTAAAGTAATTTACAAGACAATAGCAATTAAGATTGCGAACAAAAATGAAAGTCTTTCATTAAAATAAAAAACAAAATACATTGAGAATGAAAATGTATACTAACTATTACATTGAGATTCCTACTCTATTGGTTTCTTTCCCTCTTCTTTTGAAACAGGTTCCTCGCCAGCAGGAGGATCATCCAAAGCATAAGGGGAGTTTATGAAGTTTAAATCTTTCAGCATTCTGATGTTCATCACAGATGGTCTGTCCAAGCAGCTCTTTCTCGTCCCCGAGAACCTCTTGCTAGTCCTCGAGCAGAGGTAAAAGTCAAAATCAGCATCTACAGCACTGAGATCTTTGCTACTACTGTCTCGACGAATAATGAAGAAGAAGTTGTGTGAAAATGTTTCGAAGTCCACCACTAGCTTGGTACTAATCAGATTGAAGAGTTGGGTTCAAAAGCTAGTATGTTACTCGATAAAGTATTCAGAGGATCATAAATTAGAAGAATCAAGCACGTGAAGTTAGCACTCAGTTACTCTGCACAGGAGGCAGTTGGCCAGCTAGCAAACCAATCAACATACTTGAAGATTATGACAAGCTACAAGCTACAAGATGCATACTATAGCATGGCTGTATCCAAATTCCCAGGGGTGATACATAGCACACGGAGTTCCTCAAAAGAAAGATTAGTAACCATCGATCAGCCTGCATCATATGTCGTCCAGGAGATAATGCACTTTATGTTAAACAAATAAAGAAGGTAGATCAAGAATTTCACGAGCACCGAGCAACACTGCAGAATAAATACTCCATACTTTCAAGTAAACCATCAAGCATGGAGCATTGGGGGCTTCTGTTAACGCAAAAATTCTCCATCTACAAGGACCAATCAGAAAAGGACACATGTCATCCTACGTGGTAATATTCGACACCCGAGGAGAGTTGGTCGGCATCCGAGGAGAGTTGGTCGGCACCCGAGGAGTGTTAGTCGGCATCTGAGGAAAGTTGGTCGGCACCCGAGGAGTATTAGTCGGCACCCGAGGAGAGTCGGTCGACACTCGAGGAGTGATAGTCGGCACCCGAGGAGAGTTGGTTGGCATATCAACCAGGAAGATCAAAGGATAACTATGCATTTAATGTGCATTAATGAAGATGGCAGCGCATTTAATGAGCCTTAATGTACATTTATACTGTAGATGACAACACATAGCATACCAAGCAATTCAACAATTAGATTCGTTGAATGTAGACATAATGTATAAATGTCTACATTCAATGAATCTCTTTATCTCCCATCACTATAAATACATGTATTCCCTTATCCAAAAGGAGATCCAAGAGAGGAAAGAAAACCAATAACCGAGAGACACCATACACAAGATCCACACCTTTTTCTCTCTCTACCACATTGTGCTGTTGTAAACCCCTGGGAATAAAATAACAGTGGACGTAGGCTTTTCCTTATAGCCAAACCACTTTAAAAATCTTTGTCTCATTTTATTTATCTGTGATTGAATAATTAGAGCGATCTAATTTTTTACATCAACAGATTGGCGCCGTCTGTGGGAAACGACTGTTGCTATCGTTTTTCACCAAAAAACATTTATCATCAATGGCAGATAATCCAGAATCCAGTAATCGAAATGCTAGAAATCCTCCAAATCCATCTGCATCCCCAGATCTGGCTGGAATTATGACGAATCTGGCTGAAGGACAAACCGCCATGCAAGAGACAATGAGGCAACTCATTCAAACTCTTCATGGGGGTGCACCTACCCATTCAAGGCAAAGGAGTGATCGTGGGCAATCGCGATCCAGGCGTACTGGGTCATATCGTAATGAAGAATCTAATGATTTTTCTTATCAACCTGGGCGAACTTCATCGATACGGGCTACGGATACAGATCAACATATCACCCTCTCTCCGGAGAGAACCAGCGCCCTGGAAAGATTAAGCAGGGTGTCTCCTTTCAGTCAGTTAGGGCCAAGGAGAAATATGAGTCCACCTAGAGCCCCATCGAGAAGTTTTCGACCACCATCAGGTTTGAGAGAAGGATCAGCACAATCACGACCAGCTACTCGTCGAGATAGATCTCAGGAAGCTACGTCAGAACAATCAATTGCTCGGACTAAGTGGCCCGAGGAAGGAAATGAAGCATGGAAAGGTTCCATTCAGCGATTGGAGGATAGACTTGGAGAAATGGCTAAAGAAAGGAATCCCTTACAGAGAACTTTTGTTCAAGGGACACCTTTTGTGCAGGCCATTGTGAATTTTCCTACACCATCGAAATTCAAAGCACCTGTAGTGACCCCTAAGTATGATGGAAAGACAGATCCTGTTCTTCATATAGAACAATACCAAGTTGCTGCCGACATATATGCCGTCCCCGACAAGATGAGGTGTAGAGCATTCTTGGGAACTCTTACCGGATCTGCACAGATATGGTACAACAATCTTCCTCGGGGTAAGATTTCGACTTTTATTCAGTTAGCCGAGTTGTTCATTGGCAATTTCTGTTTTGGAGCAAAGCCAGTAAAGCGAGTAGCGCATTTGTTAAGTGTTAGACAAAAATCAGGTGAGAGTACTAGAGACTACATAACTCGTTTCAATAACGAGAAGTTGGAAGTCATAGATTACGAAGAAAAGACAGCGATCACTGCTTTGATGAGTGGATTGCTGCCTAACAAGTTATACTACACTTTGGCCAAAGATCCACCTAAAACTATGTCGGAGTTGATGGCAAAAGCGGCCAAAATCATGAATGCCGAGGAGGCTATGGCTGCGAAGAAGAATATGGATAAAGAAACCAAGGTGGAGGTTGACAAATCTAAGAAGAAAGAGCAAAAAGGTAATGGTGGTGACAAGCACTCCAAGAATAATAGGACGTCATGGGAAGTCCTAAAAAAATACGATAATTATACTCCATTGAAAATGGGTATCAATCATGTTTTGGAAGAAATCAAGAATAACGAAGAAATCAAGTGGCCAGATAAACTGAGGACCAATCCTGACCTGAGGAATAGGGCCAAATATTGCGAATTCCATAAAGATCATGGCCATACGACTAAAAATTTCATAGCCCTTCAGAACGAGATTGAAACGCTCATCCGAAGAGGAAAGTTGTCAAAGTATGTAGATCGCATAGGTGAAAGGAAGAATGATGATAGAACTAGAGATCGTTCCAGATCTCCTCGTCGGACGGAGGAGAAAAAGAAAAGAGATCATGACGATGATCCAGATGAAGACCCCGATCTTCCAAAAAAGCCAAGGCAGCCTGAACGAGAGGTATTTTCCATACGTTTTGGTTCATTTGATTGTAATGTCATTACAGGAGGAGATGCTAGAGGGGGAGACCTTACTGCAGAAAGAAAGGCTTATCTCGGAAAGGCTCAAGCCTGCTCATATATTCAACGAATAAATCTTGCCGAGGATGATCGTCCGAGGAAGGGAAATTAAGAGAAACTAGTTATTGGTTTTTCAAAAAACGATTTGGCAGGTGTTCTTTACCCTCACGACGATCCTTTGGTGATCAAAATGAGGATGAAAGATGTGGTGATTTCAAGGGTGTTGGTGGACAATGGTAGTTCGGCAGACATCATGTACTACTCATGCTTTGATAGCTTGAATTTGAAATTATCTCAATTGGAACCTTATCACAGACCCCTTCTGGGTTTTGCTGGAGAGAAAGTTTTTCCACTTGGGACGATCAAGTTGGACATATTCATTGGAACTTGGCCTGCTTGTCGAACAGAAAGAATACGCTTCTTTGTGATGGACAAGAATGTGCAATCAGCCTACAATATCATCATGGGAAGAGTTGGTTTGAAGAAGTTCGAAGCAGTTCCATCTACAGTGCATCAATGCTTAAAATTCCCAACAAACTTCGGAGTAGGAGTTGTGAAAGGTGATCAAAAAATAGCTCAGGGATGCTATTATTCATCTGCCGAGAAAGAGGAGCTTGAAGAATCAAGGAAAAAGACTACTACCTACCAGGTGGAGGAAGGTACAGAAATTGAAACTCTTGATCCCAGGGATGAATCCCAACTTGTAAAAGGACAGGTGGTAGAATCTACAGAAAATGTTATTCTGGACGAGGAGCACCCTGAACGAGTAACCCAGATAGGTTCGTCGTTGGATTCTTTAATAAAACATGAGTTGATAACTTTCTTGAGAAATAGGAAGAATACTTTTGCATGGAATCACGAAGACATGCCAGGAATAGATCCAAACTTCTTATGTCATGAACTCAATGTGAATAAGGAGATCAAACACAACTCAATTAAGAGACATGACATTTACCATTGAGTGAATCTCTCTCTCTCTCTCTCTCTCTCTCTCTCTCTCTCTCTCTCTCTCTCTCTCTCTCGTGCAGCCCTAATTAGGGTTGCATGGCACTCTCTATGCACGGCTCATTTGAGACTAATAAGCCCCCTGATCCCATTAACCCGTGGCAAAAGTCTTTTGCTAGTGTTGTAAAAAGCACTAATCCAAATGAGAATCTTCCCTTGCTACAAGTTTCCACCCACAAAGGAGAGCCGGCCATTAAATTTTCATCTGAAGATATAGAGAAGCTTTCTCAGCCATTTAAACTATCCATCATTGGAAAGTTTTCTCATGGTAGGCCTGTCATTGAAAACATTCGCAAGAACTTAGCCTCCTTGAACCTCAAAGCAGCCTTCCATGTGGGGTTGATTGATCATAAACATATTCTTATCAGGCTTTACAATGAAGAAGATTTCGCTAGGCTCTGGATGAGGAATACCTGGTATGTTGGGAGATACCCGATGAGAACCTTCAAGTGGACTGCAGATTTTTGACCTGATAAAGAGAGTTCTTTGGCCCCTGTATGGATCACTCTTCCTGCCTTACCTGTCCACTTTTTCTCTAAATCATCTCTATATTCTATTGCCCAGGTAGCAGGAAAGCCTCTACAACTTGATGGTTCTATAGCAAACTTAAATCGCCCAAGCACTGCTAGGGTTTGCGTTGAATTAGATTTATTGGCCAATAGACCTGACAGGGTCTGGATTGGTTGTGGCACGAGTGGCTTCTGGCAACACATTGAATATGAAAGTGTTCCTTCGTATTGCACAGACTGTTTTAAAATAGGCCATAACACCTCTAATTGTTTCATTTCGAACAAGAATCAGCATACAACCCAACTTGCACCCATTAATCCCCTTTCTAAAACCCCACAAGATCAGTTGAGACCCAAGCCTAATCCTCAATACTTACCTAAAACCTCTTTGCCTAGCTTTCCTGTTACAAACAGCAACCAAATTATTGGGCATTCCACCCTCACCCCTATTGTCCCTATGCCTTCTACAGCAAATATGATTGAGGGGCAATCCTCTAAACAACTTGCTATTTTCAATGGCCTTTCTACTGATTTACCTTCTGATCCTCAAATTCCTGGTCCCAAGCCTGCTCAAAAACCCAACATCCATCAAATTTCTCCTAACAAAATTCCCAGACAACCACCAAATTTATCCTTAACTGACCCCAACCAAAATAATTACCAAATCACTCCCCAAAATATCTGCTCAAACCTGGGCAACAACACTCATAACTTCCTTTACAGAAATCAAGGTAAAGATCTGGATGATCATGACTCAAAAATCCTGGATGTTCTTATGCTTTCCCCCAAAGATACAGCAAGGCCTAAGAATCAAGATCATGAATTCTTTGCTAATATCTCAACTTCGGACAATGAATATTCCCCTGATGCAATTGATGTTCCAATGATAGAGGAGCTAATCATGTTCTCAGAAAATATTGGGAAGAAACTGGCTAAAATAAATCTGAAGGAAAATGACCAAATCAGTATAGATCAGCCTCAAAAAACCATGACAAAGAAAGGCTCCTTTATTCCCATTGACCCTATGTTCAGGAGGCTCACCAGAGGAGCCTTAAAGAGTTCAATAACTTCAACAGCAGCTGGTTCTCAATGATAAATTTCCTCGTTTGGAATATTAGAGGCATTTCCAATAAACCTTCCAAAAGAAGAATAAAAAAGATGTGTCACAAGTATAAGCTTCCTTTTTTTGCTATCTTGGAGCCAAAAACTAATTCCAATCAGATTGAAGTTCTAAGGAGAGATATTAATTTTGAAGGTGGGATCTCAAACTCTAATAGTAAAATTTGGTTTCTATGGAGGTTTGGTTTTTATTGTGAGATGATTCTTATGGATGATCAATCCGTGTTGGTTAAATTGCAGCATGCTCTGTTGCCAAACTCTGTGTTCCTCTCTATAGTCTATGCTAAGTGCACTAAATCTGAGAGAATTAATTTATGGAATTCCCTCATGATTCACAAAAGTTATGTTGCAGATTATCCATGGCTCATAATGGGTGATTTCAATGTTGTCTCTAGAAGATCTGACAAGAAAGGTGGGGGTAGGATTAATGTGAGAGTTGTTGAAGATTTCAACTTGTTTACCTCTAATGCAGGCCTCATGGAGGTTAAGTATTCTGGTTCGAATTACACCTGACATAACTTTAGACACAAGGGCAAGGTTTGGGCAAGGCTTGACAGAGGCTTAATTTCTCCCTCTTGGAGTTCTACTTTCCCAAACTTCTCCTTAGTGCATCTCAATAAAGCCTGCTCAGATCACTCCCCTCTCTTATTCTCTATCAAAACTCAGCTGGATGAAGGGCCAAAACAGTTTAAATTTCTTAATTTTTGGTGTTCGAAACCAAATATTAATGATATTATTGTAGGATCTTGGTCCAAACCAATTACTGGTAACCCTATTGCTCTCTTTTCTTCTAAACTTAAAAGATTAAAGAAGGATCTAACTAACTGGAACAAGGAAAAAAACTGCCATGTATCTGATCAGGTGCAAAAATGTGAGCTTGAGTTGAACATTAAAGAATGCTCTTATGAGCAAGATCCTTCAGATTTCAACAGAATGGAGATGTCTAAATCCCAGGCCCATCTTCTTGGGGCTTTAAAAATGGAAGAAGATTTTTGGCATCAAAAACTGAGGGGAAAATGGTTGTTTGAGGGAGTATCTAATACAAGATTTTTTCATGCTTCAGTGAGGGCCAAACACTCTAGGCTTCTTATTCACAAGATTAAAAATCAATCAGGGGCATGGATTGAAGATATTGAAGGCATTAAAAAGGAGTTTGCTTATCACTATCAAGACATCTTCAAAGCAGACCAGATTGAAGAGGAAGAAGGTATATTGGAGGCCATTTCTGCTAGGGTCACTCACACTCAAGCCATGGATTTGGATGTATATCCCACTGAAGATGAAATCCACAATGCTATCCTAGAGTTGAATGCTAATAGTTGTGCAGGACCTGATGGTTTCAATGGTAATTTTTACCAAAAATTCTGGAAATTCATTAAATCTGACCTCATAAATGCAGTGCTTTTCTTTTTCGCAGGAGGGGTTCTTCCCAATAGCTGGACTAGTACCAATATAGTCCTTATTCCAAAAACCCAGGCCCCCAAAACTTGAAATGATTTCAGGCCAATAAGTTTGTGTAATTTTTGTTTTAAGATTATAACAAAAATTTTAGCTTCAAGGCTTGCAAACATCCTTCCCTCTATTATTGGGCCTTCTCAAGCAGGTTTTATTAAAGGCAGGCAGGTATCTGAGAACATTATTTTAGCTCAAGAGATGATGTCCCTCATTGGTAGAAAGGCTCATGGGTAAAATGTGGTGGTTAAATTAGATATGTCTAAAGCATATGACAGAGTTTCATGGTTATTTCTCACAAAAATGATGAGAAAATTTGGGTTCTCAGAGGTATGGATTGACAGAATATGGAGGATAGTTTCTAATAATTGGTTTTCTCTTCTCATTAATGGTCAGGTTGCAGGGTATTTCCAATCTTTTAAAGGCCTTAAACAAGGAGATCCAAAACTCCACTCAGAATAAATCTAGTAAAGGAGGAGGCTATAAAGCATTCTAAAGAGATCAATGGAAAGTTATACTGGACTCTCACCTCAAATGGAGATTTCACAACAAAATCTGCTTGGCATTCAATCAGGAAAACTAGAGTTTCATCTATTTTATGCAAATCCATATGGAATAAAGATATTCCTCCCAAAATCTCTATATTTCTATGGAAATGCTACCACCATATTTTACCTATAGATGAATATCTCCAGATGAAAGGGATTCTCACAGCTTCTATATGCAGATGTTGCAAAAACCAATCAGAAACTTTCAATCACCTATTTATTGATGGCCCAATAGCTTCAGAAGTATGGTTTTTTTTTGCTAACATCTTTGCCATCAAACTATATTCAGGTTCTTTCAACCAAATGCTGCTCTCCTGGTGGATAAGGACTTCCAAAGTTGATTACATTCAATATCTTCTCCTTTTGTTTCCAGGGGTCATTCTTTGGGAGATTTGGATTTCTAGAAATCAAAATGTTTTTGAAGGAATCATTATGGATAGTAAGAAGATTATCTCTAATGTCTTCAAGCTAATGCATATGTGCTCTTCAAATATTTATTTCAAATCCAAATCTATGGCCTATGTTAATGTAAAAGATCTTTTCAGCATCAAATCCGAGCCCAAACACAATGTTTGCTTTCTGGTCAAATGGTTAAAACCAATCGGATTTCAATTCAAACTTAACACAGATGGGGCCTCCAAAAATAATCCAGGTGTGGCTGGCTCCGGAGGGATCATCAGAGATCAATGTGGAAGATTTGTTTCAGCGTTTTCTTCCTTTGAAGGGATTATGTCAAACACAAGAGCTGAATGTGTTGCTATTCTCAATGGTCTCAAAATCTGCAAAGATCTCAACTTAAGAAGATTACAGGTGGAATCTGACTCTCAATTTATTATCAACATCCTCAAGGGTATCATTCCAAAGCCTCCTTGGTCTCTATTGGACATTCTGAAAGAAATTAAGGACTTAAATTTGGACATCTCCTTCACTCATTGTTGGAGAGAGGCAAATAAGGTTGCTGACTGCTTGGCCAACCATGGAATTGAGGATAAACAACTCAAAATCTTCTCTTCAGCTAAGGATCTTCCCAAATCCGCCATTGGTTGCTATAGGATGGACTTACAAGGCATTCCATCAATTAGGCTTCTAAAGTAATTTATCCTTTTTATAAGTTAGCTCTTTAACTCTTGTAATGCCGCCTTGGTAGGGCTTTTCTACCTTTCTATCAATAAATTGGGGGTCTTTCTTTGAAAAAAAAAAGAAAAAAAGAATAAGGAGATCAAGCCTGTGAAGCAGAGTGTTTAGTCCCGAGAAGAATCAGGCCATACAAGAGGAGGTCGAGAAGCTCCAGAAAGCTCAATTCATTGAAGATGTGAAATATCCAGACTGGTTAGCAAATGTGGTGATGGTAAAGAAGAATAATAATAAATGGAGAATGTGTGTTGATTTCACTGATCTCAACAAAGCATGCCCGAAAGATCATTTTCCATTGCCCAGAATAAACCAGCTAGTGGATGCTACTTCGGGACATGAGCTGCTCAGCTTCATGGATGCATATTCTGGCTATAACTAGATCAAAATGAAACCTGAAGATAGGGAAAGTACTTCTTTTATTACCCCAAGGGGAACTTATTGTTATAATGTCATGCCTTTTGGTTTAAAAAATGCAGGTGCAACATATCAGCGACTGATGAACAAGGTTTTTTCCGAACAAATCAGTTGCAACATGGAAGTCTATGTCGACGATATGCTAACAAAAAGCAAGAAAGTTGCTGATCATCTAGTTGACTTAGGTCAGACCTTTGATCAACTAGATAAATACCAAATGAAGCTCAACCCGACGAAGTGCACCTTTGGAGTACGAGAAGGAATGTTCCTCGGATACATCGTCAACCAACGAGGAATTGAGGCAAATCCAGAAAAGATCAAAGCTCTTTTAGGGCTGCGATCCCCAACGACGAAGAAAGAAGTGCAGAGTCTTACAGGACGAGTTGCAGCGCTCAACAGATTTGTATCCCGAGCAACTGATAATTGCCTCCCATTCTTCAAAACACTTCGAAAAACTTTTGAGTGGACTGAGGAATGTGAGAAGGCCTTTCAAGACTTGAAAAAGTATTTGGGATCACCTCCATTGTTGTCCAGGCCAATAACAGGAGAGAAGTTGTATTTGTATCTGGCAGTATCAGAGAATGCAGTTAGTTCAGCATTGATCAGATTGGAGAATGGAGTCCAGAAACCAATCTATTACACAAGTAAAGCTTTCTGAGGTGCGGAAATCAGGTACCCAAAGCTGGAGAAATTGGCATTGGCATTAATTGAAGCAAGTAGAAGAATGAGGCCATATTTCCAGGCCCATACCATCGTCGTTTATATGACATGCCATTGAGGCAAGCCCTTCATAAGCCAGAAAAGTCGGGAAGACTGATGTACTGGGCAATAGAGCTCGGTGAATATGATATTATGTATGAACCCAGATCATCATTGAAAGGGCAGGCTGTAGCAGATTTTATAGCAGAGTTTACATATCCTGATACCCCCGAGGAACAAAAGTTGCTCGCTGACCAACCTGTGGATGTTACAGGGTCAACAGACATAAATCCAAACCAACTCCGGTTGGTAAAAGGACTTGTGGATGTAGAAGGATCATCAACTTCAAACTAAGACCAGCTCTGGTTGGTAAAAGAGCGAGAAGAGATGATCGACGAGGAGCGAAAAGTGTCAGGGGAGGATGAAAAGAATCAACAAATATTTCACCGAGGAACTCTATCAGATAAGGAATTTGAAGACGGGTTACCCATATGGAGATTATATGTAGATGTCTCATCTTGCACAACAGGTTCTGGGACAGGAATTGTTTTGAATACTCCAGACGAGATTGACATGGAATATGCTTTGCGATTCCAATTCAAAGCCTCCAATAATGAGGCTGAGTATGAGGCCATGATAGCAGGTCTTAATTTATCAAAGATTATGGAAGCGCAACAAGTGATGGTATTTAGTGATTCTCAATTGATTGTGAATCAGATGATGGGAACATATGCAGTCAAAGGAGAACTAATGGTCAAGTATCATGCAAAGGTGATGGAATTGTTGGCAGAATTTGACGCCATTCAGTTGATCAGAATACCCAGAATAGGAAATGCACAAGCAGACGCACTGGCCCGACTAGCATCAGCTACTCGTACCGAGCTACGAAGAACAATACCAATTAAAGTACTGGAAAGTCGGAGCATAGATGAAAACTTGACGATGAATGTTATTACCCTTGATTTAGGACCATCTTGGATGGATCCCATCAGGGCATATATTGAAGAAGGAGAATTGCCAGAGGACAAGCTCGCGGCAAAGAAATTGAAGTATAAAGCTGCTCGGTATGTATTAACTAATGGTATTTTATATAGACGAGGAATTATGGCAGGTTTGCACAGATGTGTACATCCCTTCGAGGTGAAAGAATTGATTGAAGAAATCCATGAAGGGTCTTGTGGAGCTCATGTAGCAGGTCGAACACTTTTACAAAGGGTAATGACTCAAGGATACTATTGGCCGACGATGAGGGCTGATTGTATAGCCTATGCTAAGAAATGTGACAAGTGCCAACGTTTTTCCTCTATCCGACGAAATCCACAAGCATTGTTGACACCAATAACTTCCCCTTGGCCATTTGCCATGTGGGGAATTAATTTGGTTGGACCACTGCCGACCACCCGAGGAAGATTCAAGTACCTCGTCGTTGCAGTGGACTATTTTACTAAGTGGGTAGAAGCTGAGCCGCTTATTGATATGACATACGAGAAGGTATACCAATTTGTCTGGAAGAATATCATCTGTCGATATGGTCTCCCTCATGCCTTCATCACAGACCATGGAACCCAATCTGATAACGAGGAATTTGCTGCCTATTGTCATCAGTCGAACATTTTGAAGGTTCATTCAGCACCAGGCCATCCTCAAAGCAATGGACAGATTGGAGTGATGAACAGAACACTACTAAATGGTTTGAAGAAGAGGCTAAGTGAAGCTAAAGCTAATTGGATTAATGAGCTACAATCAGTATTGTGGGCGTATCGAACAACTCCCCGAGCAGCGACTGGAGAATCACCATATATGCCGGCGTTTGGAAGTGAAGTTGTAATACCTGCCGAGTTGGGTCTCCCAACACATAGAGTGCTGAATTTCAATTCCCCAGTCAGTGACTTGATGAGAAGATTAGATTTGGACATGCTCGAAGAGGTCAGAGAGGAGGCAGCCATTAGGAATGCTGCTTATCAACAACGAACAACTCTTTTCTACAACAAAAGGGTGAGGAAATGCGATTTAAAGGAAGGAGATTAAGTTCTAAAAAAGGTAATTCAGAAACACAATAAATTGGAGGCAAACTGGCATGGGCCTTACCGAGTTACAAAAGTTGTTCGACCAGGAACCTACCGAATAGCAACTCTAGAAGGAGAAGAATTCAAGAATGCTTGGAATGCTTAACACTTCGCAAGTATTATCAATGATGTAAAATGTACAACGGTTCCATCAATATGAATAAAACGATGATGTTTTCACCATTTCCGTCTCCTTTGTTTGAAAGTTTTTCGGGGAATACTAGTGTTGTACACTACGCTACTCGACAGCAAAAAGAAGAAGATAGTTCAAACCCACGACCAACTCCGGTTGGTAAAAGGGCGAGACCAAAAAATATACTCCTTTGGTTAGGAGGCGTACACTAGCGTGACCAACTAAGGTTGGTAAGATAACTAGTGGACAAATAGTTCGAAAGAACCAAAAAATATACTCCTTTGGTTAGGAGGCGTACACTAGCGTGACCAACTAAGGTTGGTAAGATAACTAGTGGACAAATAGTTCGAAAGAACCAAAAAATATACTCCTTTGGTTAGGAGGCGTACACTAGCGTGACCAACTAAGGTTGGTAAGATAACTAGTGGACAAATAGTTCGAAAGAACCAAAAAATATACTCCTTTGGTTAGGAGGCGTACACTAGCGTGACCAACTAAGGTTGGTAAGATAACTAGTGGACAAATAGTTCGAAAGAACCAAAAAATATACTCTCACATTCCAATTTATGTTGGTCGGGAGGTAAGATTATTACAAAAATGCTTCAAAAATACAAAAATTCCAAACTGAACCAAATATAGTTGGTCGGTGATCAAAACCCACTAATTGTAGTTGGTCGACGAGGATAAATTATTGACCTTGGTTGGTCGGACGCATTTTATGAACATTTGATAAACCAAATATGGCTGGTCTGGGATAAAAACCTATCAATTGTAGTTGGTCGACAAACACAATCTAACAAGCTTGGTTGGTTGAAAACATTTTGAACATTTTATACTCATTACTTTATTATTAAGTGATTGAGCAAACTTGATACTTGTAACTTTTTATTAAGTTGGTCGATGAACAACAATATTGTTATCTTTTTAACAGATACATACTTAGTGTTTAACGCAGGATAATAGCAGTACTAATTTGCAAACAGAAAATGAAAGTCTTTCATTAAAATTCAAAATAAATTACAGGTTACATGAATGTACTAACTATTACATTGAGATTCCTATTCTATTGGTTTCTTGCCCTTTGCTTTTGAAACAGGCTCTTCGCCAGCAGGAGGATCTTCCAGGCAAAGGGGAGAATTAATAAAGTTCAAGTTCTTCAGCATTCTGACATTCATTATTGAAGGTATGTCCATTAGATGCTCTGGACGAGATACTTCGATCTGGGAATGAAGACTGTAGTCACCAAGGTCTTTTGAAATTAAGCTCCGAGGAATGGAACGAGCTGGGATCCATTCCATGTCCAATTTATAAGGTGGTACAGGCAAGTCTAGTAACCCAGGAGCATGATAATCCCATAAATAATGCCCTTGCTCCAATTTTAATACACCCAGGGCGTTCAACCACCCCTGCTTATAACCTTCATTATTGGCGTGTTCAATACGAGCATCCAAATGACAAAGGGCCTCATTATAACCTGCCATCCAGAACTCACGAGGTTGTTTATGGAATTGGAAGGTTAATCTATCCAATTGGTCATGAAGGTTTTTAGCAAAAAGGTCCTTGGTATGTAAAGCAGACTTTGTCGCAGTAAGTTGATCTTCCAAAGATAGGTTTTTCTTGGACATTTCAGACAGAGCACGATCTTTTGCATTCAATTGGAACGCTTGAGTTTCCAAAGTAGACTGAGTACGAGCCTCTTCAACATTACGGCTAAGAACTCTTGATCGACTCCGAGCAGCGATTGGAGAACTTTGCTCCTCGACAACATTTTGAACAGCTCTTCCTCGCCCATGAGAACTTCTTCCTCGTCCCCGAGCAGTCACAGGAATAACGAATCTTCTTAAGTTATCCAATTCTTCCCTTAATTTGGCATTCTCAACCTCTAAGAACGAGAAACCTTCATCGGTAACTGGTACTAAAGCAGTGGAAAATGACGCTGCAGATTCATACTGTGCCAGCTTTTTCTGCAAATTATTGTTCTCTTGTTCTAGCAACTCAGCAATCTGCCTACAGGCCTCAACTTCACCTTTTAAAGTTCTCTCCCTAACATCGTATCCAGCAAGGATCTTTTTATGGCCTGTTTCCGAAGAAAGCTGTTGATATCTATTTTCAAACTCCTTGTGCAGCAAAGCGGTCGATTCATTGTGTTGATGTTGTAGATCTTCTAAGGTACAATGAAGTTCCTCGATCAATTCATAGTAGGCCACGTTGTTGGCCACAGCTCGGTCGAGTAAATCCTTCAAGTACCGATAAGCCTCAATTGCTTGTTCTGAGGCATCATGGCCAAGGATGTCAGTAATTTCTGATACACTCAAATTTGTATGACCTGCTTTATAATATTCATGGCATTGTTGCATCATATTTGTGTCATGTGCAGATATCAGTTCCATTCTAGCCACAAACTAATGATGAAAAGAAGACAACAGTCAACAAAAACAAATCATCGACAACAGAGATGAACAAAGATGTATTTTATTAGATCACAAAAGGATTACATTGTTTAATTACAAATAATGAAAGATAGAGATGATACCGAACAACTTCACACCTTTTCCTTGTCTCCCAATACTTTCTCAGGAGGCTGGGACGAGGAGCTTGGTTGCTCGGTGGTAACAGCAACTTGATCAGCCTGAGTTGAAATTTTCTCAGGAGGAGGAGGCATGAAAGAAATGTCCTCGTTGGCAGAAGATATAGATACAGGGACTTGATCACCAATGGCTATGGAAGATTCATCAGAGATAGGCTCATCTTCTTCTTCTTCCACAATTGGTGGGGGAGGACCAGGGAGGTGTAGCTGGAATAGCCCAGAGTCGTCCTCGATCTTCAATTCCTGTAGGACAGCTACCCAACCATCTCGAAAGTATTTCAATTTCCCGTATTGAACTTGGGATGTCATCACAGCAATCCCCTTGTCCCATCCTTTATCCCAGCCAGCGCTGAAGGATTTTTTAACTGCGAGCTTTCTTTTCAGTTTCTCCAAGGAGAGCTTCACATCCAATTCTTCCTTTTGGCCCTTGATATCTCGCAGGGTGGACAACTCTTCCTCTGCCTTTTTCAGCTTATCTTCAAGCTCTCCAAAGTTCTTGAGCTTGTCGTTATATTTCTGCTGCTCGACCTCTAAACTTTTCACCTTATCCTCCAAACTCTTGGACATCTCAGCCATCTTCACCTTCTCGGCCTCAACTATAGATAACTTTTTCTCCCATTCAGATTTGTCCTCGTTATATTGCTGACGAGAATCCTTCAAAGAATGGGTTAAACCCAGCAGAGCATCCTCTACACCTGATGAGGAGCTGGAAGCTTTAATAGCTTCGTCTTTCTTCACAATGTTATTAAAATAATTCACCAGCTAAACAAAGGAAAAAATAACAGGTCAGTACAAAAATACAAGTATTCAAAGAAAGAAAGGAAATTCAGAGTGTGAGAAATTTACTGAAGCAAGGTGACGAGTAGCAAGGGATGTCAGCATATCCCTAGAAATATTTTCATCAATTCATTGAACCTCGGGTATGATCCAAGTTTTTACCGAGCTCATGGCAGAGCTCGGAGGAATGATGGTTGGAACACCAACACCACCAGCTGGTAGAGAAGTGATGGTTTCAGTCAGATTGGTAGTTTCAGCCACATTGACTGAGGACGATTTCCTCAATCTCCTCAAAGGAACTTCAACATTTTCAACCAAGGAAGAGCTCTTGGTCGGAGAGATAGCAGTCATCTCCACAGGAGCAACCTTCTTACTCGGAGCCACTGGGGGCTTCTCGACAGCTTTGGAAGGTGCAACATCCACCTTCTTAGTCCCTTCTGGGACATCAACTTTGCTTTTCTTGGCCTCAGCAGTAGAAGTAGTGTCATCAAATAGAGCAGGAGCTCAAAGGAATATGAGATTCTGGATCAGAGTCCTCAGGAATTTGCACTGGATCACTGGAGCTGACCACAGGGCGAGCAGTAAAAGAAGACGTATAGCTCTTGTACTGCAACAAGTATGAGGCAGGCCTGATATGCTCGTCTGCAACCTTCTGATGCAAACTCCAGATATGTTTTAATTGCCTTATATTAACTTCTGATTCCTTAGGAGTTTTTCTCTTGCTGTTAACTGCAAGAAAAAACAATTTGAAATGTCAATCATGCATTTATTCAAACATGATGAAGTCACAATTTCAAGAATAAAATAAAATGAAAATAACCTATCCCATTGCCATATGGGGGGCATTTGGGACCTTCATACACTCTGTCTCCGACTAAAGGAGCATGTTGCCAATTTTTGAAAACTAACCTATGTTCAAAATAATCCCTGTTGGCATCAGGGAGGTTGACTACTAAAGCTCTATTCAAAAATCTAGTTTTTAAATAATAAACGTTGTCTAAAACAGCCCATCTATAGCAATACATAATCTCAGGAATTCCTATGCGAGTTCCATGAGTTTGATTTAATTTATGCACCCCATTAACTATTCTCCATGTATTGGGGGCTACTTTTGCAGGAACAACATCGAAATGTTGGCAGAATTCTAAGCATAAAGAGTTGGGTGGAAAAGAAAATCCACACTCAGCAATAAAAAGGCTGGGGAACCAATGTCCCTCAGCCAAACGAAAATAATCAAAGGGCTCAGGAAGATTTTCCAGAGTTACCCAAAACGGAATGGATAATCAGAATGAAATTTTTCAATAGATTCAATAATATAAACCATGGTGAATAAAAGAAGAAGGAAGAAGATCTTACAGGAATAAAGGAGGTCTGTTGACAACGAACGAAAACAAGGATGAACGCACAAGAGAAAGAAAGACTAGAGAATTCGAAAAACAAGAAAATTGGAAAAAGTAGAGGACGGTATAATTATTTGGGAAGTTTAAATACTGTGCATTGGGAAATGGCGAGAGAAATGATTACCAAAAAGAAACTATCGAACTTCCGGCGGCTAAAAGGACAAAAAGGGCGCAAAGATCGAAGCGCTCGTAAAAATTCGAAAAAAAAGGCGGATTCTGTGAATTTGGAAATAAATTCAAATACGATGCTCCTAAAACCCAGGAAGATCATTCAATATTGCCATATACCGAGAAAGAATGTTCCATACTCCTCAAAGTTCGAAATATGAAACATTGGGGGCTTCTGTTGATACCAAAATTAATATGCTGATGTGGGCGAATAATACGAAGACATTTGTCAATCTACGTGGCACAATAACAACGAGGAAGTTCATTTCCCCGACCAACTCATGTTCCCTACGAGCAACGAGGACACACCGAGGAGCTTCAGCACTCTGAGGTACTCTAGCGCTCCGAGGTACTCTAGCACTCCGAGGAACTAAGGCGGTCCGAGCTGCATCTCGGCCGTAGCATAAACTGCCAGATAATCAATAGTTCAATTATTCATTGAATGTTTATCATCTTGATGCACACGCTGCATTAAATGTATTACCATTTCATATGTATATCATTTAATGTATCAACCCTTTCATGTACAGCCTAAGGGCTATAAATACCTTGTATCATCCTCATTTGGGGGGAGGGGAATTTCTTGATAGAACTTACAATCGAGAATTTCCAAACACTCAGCAATAATATAACAGTGGATGTAGGCCATTCTTATAAGGCTGAACCACTTTAAAAATCTTTGTCTCATTTTATTTATCTGTGATTGAATAATTAGAGCGATCTAATTTTTTACATCAACAGGGATTGTTGGGTAGTTATTGCTTTCACCTTATTTTTTAAGTTGCTTGCTAGGCATGGGACTAGTTGGTAGGCCTTAATTATCGGTAATGCTTTCAAGGTATGAAACTAGATAGTGTGGGTTTTTACGGATGGATGATTTCGGGGTGGGGCTAAATTATACGTTGTTTTCGTTGGATCATGAGCTTAGGTGTGAGGCTAGGTAGTTACCATTGATATGTATTCTTCCTAATTGATAGGCTAGGATACACTTTCATTTTGGAGACCTCTAGGTATGGGAGTAGGGGTAGTTTGAGGATTTATGCTTGTTAAAAGGGTGGGCCAATGAAAAATATTGAGAACTCGAGAAAATTGATAATTAATGCCTAAGATAATAAACGGGCATTAAAATTAATTTACGTCGTGAGTTTGTTCAGAACTAATGATAATTGGGTTGACTGGCTATAGCGACGTGGGATGTGTCTTGGCATCATGAGTATGTGCAGGGATGACAGATATCAGGTCGACTGGATATAATGACGTATCGTGCGTGTAACCTCACGAGTATGTGCAGCGCTGATAGAAATTAGGTTGATTGGCTATAGCGAGGGGAATGGATGTGATGTGTTGGAACTTAAGTGCGCCAAGAGTGTGTGCAGGACCAATAGAGCGGTTGACTGGCCATAGTGAATTAGATAACTAAACTACGTAAGAATAAGAGCTAATGCTTAAATTATATGTAAGGACAAAGTTCGTCACACTTAGTATATCGTATACCGCTACAAGTTTGTCGAAGCATTGGAAAGCGCAAATCTACAATTGACAATTCGAATTTCAAGTCAACTTCAACAATCATGCCCAATAAGGAGGACTTTGGTAAATATGATCAAGTTCCATTTACAATTTGTATAAAAAGTTTTGGGATTTTTTTATAAAAATTAAAATAGTTTTCCTTTTATGAAAAATGATTTTTGAATTATTTTAAATGGACTTTTATCTTTTCAAAAATATTTTTATCATAAAAGATTTTTGATAACTGTTCTCAGATTCGTAAGAGTGTTGGTTTCTAAGTCTCCAAATGTTTTAAAACTTTGTAAAATGAATCTCGAGATTTGTGTCTGGTCGTTCAAACGAGATCCTATCTCATTCGAATGAGACTAGAAGTCGTTCGAACGACATGACAGTTCGTTCGAACGAGAAGTATTTTTTTTGACACGTCAACGCCTTAAAAGTTTTATAAATAGGGTGTCAGACTTCGTTATTTTGTGTGGAGAAAACACTGGTTTTAACAGAATACGTTTTTAGTATTTTTGGTTTATTCTCCATCACTTTGAGGGTTCAAAATTTGTTTTTGCAATTCACAAAATCCCAGACTTTTTATGTGAGTTATTTTGTGGAACCTAAAGCATAGTTTTGCTGCTGAATCATAGGTACCTTGGAAAGGTACTGGGCTGATCATAGGTGCCACTTGCGGGAGGAACTGGGCTAATCGACTGCGTATCATATGAAGTGCTTCGGTGTTCCTGGGCTGACGACTACGAACCGACACCTACGGGTATTTCGTAAGTCAAATTGTATTTTCGCTGTAATCCGATTGTAAACCTTTCCTTTACAAATTATAGTGGGAATAAAAGGTTTTTACCTTACGAGGATTTTTTCTTGAAATTTGTCTTTGTCAGCTTACTCATCACATGATTTATTTTGAGATTTGAATTGTCACATAGATGCATGTTTAGGGGCTGATTTAATTAGTGTTTGGTTTGAGCATATTTTGACATCCAATTAAATAAGTTTGAATTGAAAATTGCGAATCAATATTGCACAATACCTTTCACAAATTAGTATCAGAGCATGTTACGCTAATTTATCGCGTATTCCTATTTTCCGCAAACTTATGTGATACTGATTTATGTTTGAAAAATCTGATTTTAGAAAGTTTTTCGCAATGTTTCCAAACGAGAACGTATATAATCGAATGCCTATTTTTGATGGGTCCAATTATACCTATTGGAAAGCTCGTATGAAATCCCAGTTAAGAGCCATTGACGAAGAGTTTGGCTGCTTTGTGAAAGAGGGTGGACTCCTCCCACTGACACTGCTAATAACATCACCTCTTTTAAACCTATGTCAGATTGGACCGAAGATGATTTTAAAATGTCTAGTTTTAATTCTTGTGGTTTGAGTGCTATTTCGAGAGCCGTCACTCCCGATGAGTTCCACTGAATTACGGCGTGCACCACGTATAAAGAGGTATGGGATGTCTTTCAATTGACACATGAGGGTACGAACGCGGTTGAAGAATCAAAGTTACAAAATTTGGCCACCCAATATGAGACCATTGCCATGTCTGAGTCTGAATGTTTTGATGAGTTTTATGCACGTTTGTCTGACAATGTTAACTCGAGATTTATTTTAGGTGAGCCTATTGATAACATGCGTGTCGTTAAAAAGATTTTGAGATCTCTTCCAAAACCTTTCATTCCTAATGTCACTGTTTTGAATTCATTGGGAAAACTAAATTCACTTAAGTTCGAAAAGCTCATAGGATACCTACAAACTTATGAGATTGACATGTTTCCCCAAACCATTAAGGCTAAGGATAATGGCATTGCTTTAAAGACATGAGTTATGAAGAAAAAATAAGAGAGAGTGTGTGAGTCTGATTCTGAGGAAGAGTTTAGCATTGACGATGTGGCCTTCTTTGCGAAATTTTTTAAAAAGTTTCTCAAAATGAACAAAAATAATTATTTCAATAAAAAGTCATTTGAGAAAAAAAAGAAGAAAAGGTCACGAAGAGCAATGAAAAAGAGGGTGAGAGAGAAAAATAGGAAGAGAGTGTAGATGATGATGATGTGTTTCGAATGTCAAGGCAAAGGTCATAGGACATTTGAGTGTGCTACTAGGTTTAGGAGAAAAGGGAAAAAAGTAGCCATGCCCGCCACTCTTAGTGATAGTGAGGGAGATGATGAGAATGAAGAGTACGAAAAGGGTTTAGGACATGGGATGTGGGCAACTTTTTCGAGTCGTATGAGTGCACCCACTTCGTCGCTCGACGATAGTGTCCATGAGAGTGACGACGATGAGTCAAGTGTTTCTAGTGGAGATGAGAGCGAGTTTGAGCATGGAGATGAAAGTAATCCCCAAAAACCTTTTAGGGATTTGTACATCGAGACCTTAAAAATAAAGAAGTATAATAAAGATTTAGGTCATCGGGTTTTAGATTTAGAGAGAGAGAAGGAAGTTTTAAGGAGGGAAAAGCGTGAGTTGACCGACACGGTGTCTAGTCTGACTACCCATGTATCCCAACTCAAGAGTGATCTCGAACGTGCCCGAGAGGTTAAAGTTCCTTTAGAGAACGCATCTAAGAAAGTTGAAAAGATGGTTTTTAGTCCCGTTTTGGGTGGTGATGAGAGTTTAAGAAAAGGTCATGACGGTGCGTCCACTTCTTCTATTGCACCCAAGCCGGTTCCCACTTTGGTGATTGATTCATGTGATTATCATCCCAACCCACCTAGGCGTCCCATTCCTGTTAGCAGAATACGTCCTAGAATTTTTGAAAAATTAATTCCTAGGCCGATTTCTGTTTGCTCCTATTGGAAAAAGAGAGAACACCTTAGGGAATTTTGCTTTAAGTTGGGTTTCGCGCCATATCATGCCACTTCACATGTCCACGTACATGCATCCACTCATGATACTTTGCTTGCACATAATGATAGAGAGTTGGCACATAGTTACGAGAAAGTAAAATTTTTGATTAAGACTTTACATGACTTAATGGAGTTGTTTCAAAAGGTGTCACCATCTTTGTAGAACTCCACCGCACTTCCCGGTTGAGCTCTAGACATGTTTACTAGAATAAGGTGACTTACATGACGAATTTTTTGCCTATTGCTAGTATGTACCATTTGTACCTTATTTCCCTTTTTATTTTGGTACTATTTTAGCACTGTTTGGATCTGTTTGCTCATTCCAGAAACTATTTTTATGAAATTTTCTCACTAGACAAAACTGCATGTCATTCTGTGTAATCTGGAAAGTTTCTGATTTCTCATTCTAACGAGTTTGCATCTCACTCGAGCGAGATCACGTGTTGCTCGAACGACATGGCATATCGTTTGAACGACCCCTGGAATTTTGTTTGCAGTCCCTGTTTCTTCTTGCTATATGTTATTGGTACTGCTGGATTTTTTTTTAACAGTGTTTGAAAAAATACAAAAATATTTCATTTTTTAGAAAAATATAGAAAAATCCAAAAAGAGTTTTGTATTTTGTTTGCACCGTATATGAATGCACACTTAGGATGGCCAAGTCACAACTTCATGCCATATCCATGTGACTATTTGATAGTGATTTGAGATAATATGTTATGTCATTCATGTGCTTTGCAAAGTTTGGAGTCTTTGAGCTGCTATAATGTTGCTACCTACATGTTTGACTCACTTTGTCCTTTATTGCACACATACACGGATTTGTTTGACTTTTGTACTTATCTATCACATGTTGGTTGAGTGTTTTCGCTTCAATTCTGTCTATTAAAGTGAATCAAATGCGATAAAACAAGATAATAAAAGGTGTGTATATTTTTACCGTTCGCCGTGAGTTTGTGTGAATTTTATAAATGGTGAAGGGCTACGAAAGGTACACATTTATCCTTTGCGATTAAGCCTCCGTTTAAATTGGACCTAAAGATTAAGGAATTTTAATTATCCGGGGTCCAAAGAGGTTGAAAAGGGCCCAAAAAAATTGCATGACAACAAAAGGAAATATATGCCAATTATGGGCCATTAGGTTTATTCACTAACGGCTTTGCACGTCCTTAAAATGCATCAAATCGTTTTGGACGTTATTGGTTTGGAAATCATTTAAACTTTGATTTGTTGATATGATTAAGACGATGCCATCGAAATTCAATAATTTTACATCAAACGACTCTTTTTTATGTTCATTCGTTCGGAGTACACTTATGCATATTGCACATATGATATGATTGAGTTGATTTTTCTATCGAATTTGTCACACACTTTCATTCCATTTCCATGATTTGGTTATCTGAGTATAAATTCATGGTGAGATTTTTTTTAACATCATATTTTTTGCATTTTTGTATGAAAATTTTGAAAAATCAAAAATAGTTTGTTCAGTTTCCCATGACACCTTGATTTTCTTTATGTGATTTATTCTTTTCCTTGTCTATTTCGGATAAATAAAAAGGGGAAGAACTAATTATGATATTATGGGGGAGTTTTAAGTACGACGGAAATTTGATTATGCTTTCATGTTTATGATTTATATCATTTCAAACTCGATACTTCACGAGATTTTTGCTTTGTCTCATGTGTGTATGTACAATTGAAGATTCTTTGAATTGGACACCCTAATGAGAAAAGCTTGGAGATTTGAAAAGTTGACTGTTGAAGCGAAGTTTGAAGACTTGTTCAATTTATCTTTCCACGTTTGAGTTTTTGGGAGGGTAGATTTGTATAGGTCATATTTTGATTGATAATTCGGATATTTTTATTTTATACCTGCACAGACATAGGGGGAGATTTGTCAGGACATAGTCCGTCACACTTAGTATGACGTATACCGTTACAAGTTTTTCAAAGCATTGAAAAGAGCAAATCTATAATCGACGATTCGAATTTCAAGTCAACTTCAACAATCATGCCTAACAAGGACAACTTTGGTAAATATGGTCAAGTTCCATTTACAATTTGCATAAAAAGTGTTGGAATTTTTTTATAAAAATTAAAAAAGTTTTCCTTTTATGAAAAATGATTTTTGAATTATTTTAAATGATTTTTTATCTTTTCAAAAACATTTTTATCAGAAAAGCTTTTTGATAACTGTTCTCAGATTCATAAGAGTGTTGGTTTATAAGTCTCCAAACGTTTTAAAACTCTGTAAAATGAATCTCAAGATTTGTGCATGGTCATTCAAACGAGATCCTATCTCGATCGAACGAGACCAGAAGTCGTTCGAACGACATGACAGTTCGTTCGAACGAGAAGTCTTTTTTGTTGACACGTCACTGCCTTAAAAGTTTTATAAATAGGGTGTCAGACTTCGTCATTTCATGTGGAGAAAACACTGATTTTAACAGAATATGTTTTTAGTGTTTTTGGTTTATTCTCCATCACTTTTGAGGGTTCAAAATTTGTTTTTGCAATTCACAAAATCTCAGACTTTTTATGTGAGTTTGTGGAACCTAAAACATAGTTTTGCTGGGAGTTTTTCTGCTGAATTATAGGTACCTTGGAAAGGTACTGGGCTGACCATAGGTGCCACTTATGGGAGGTACTGGGCTGATCGACTACGTGTCATAGGGAGTGTTGAAGTGTTCCTGGTCTCACGACCACGAACCGACACCTGCGGGTATTTTGTAAGTCAAATTGTATTTTCACTGTAATCCGATTGTAAATCGTTCATTTACAAATTATAGTGGAAATAAAAGTTTTTTACACTGCGGGGATTTTTTCCTGAAATCTATCTTTGTCAGTTTACTCATCGCATGATTTATTTTGAGATTTGAATTATCATATAGATGCATGTTTAGGGGCTGATTTAACTGGTATTTTGTTTTAGCATATTTTGATATCAAATTAAATAAGTTTGAATTGGAAACTACAAATCAATATTACACACAGCCTTTCACAAATTGGTATTAGAGCAGGTTACACTAATTTTTCGTGTATTCCTATTTTTTGCAAACT
Organism: Sambucus nigra; assembly: GCA_949130495.1. NCBI lineage: Eukaryota > Viridiplantae > Streptophyta > Magnoliopsida > Dipsacales > Adoxaceae > Sambucus > Sambucus nigra. The sequence continues at coordinate 357,061,245 of OX422212.1, read as the reverse complement.
TGTGTGATATTGATTTTTGTTTGAAAAATCTGATTTTAGAAAGTTTGTCGCAATGTTTCCAAACGAGTACTTATGTAATCGAATGCCTATATTTTATGGGTCCAATTATACCTATTGGAAAGCGCGTATGAAATCCTAGTTATAAGTCATTGACGAACGAGTCTAGCTGCTTTGTGAAAGAGGGTGGACTCCTCCCACTGTCACTGCTAATAACATTACCTCTTTGAAACTTGTGTCGGATTGGACCGAAGATGATTTTAAAATGTCTAATTTTAATTCTCGTGGGTTGAGTGCTATTTCGGGAGACGTCACCCCCGATGAGTTCCGCCAATTATGACGTGCACCACGTCTAAAGAGGCATAGGATGTCCTCCAATTGACACATGAGGGTACGAGCGCGGTTCAAGAATCAAAGTTACAAAATTTGGCCACCCAATTTGAGACCAATACCATGTCTGAGTCTGAATGTTTTGATGAGTTTTATACACGTTTGTCTAACATTGTTAACTCAAGTTTTAATTTAGGTGAGCATATTGATAATATTTTTAGATCTCTTCCAAAATGTTTTATTCCTAAAGTCACTGTTTTGAATTCATTGGGAAAACTAAATTCACTTAAGTTAGAACAACTCGTAGGAGACCTACAAACTTATAAGATTGACATGTTTATCCAAACCATTAAGGCTAAGGATAGAGGCATTTCTTTAAACACTCAAGTTAGGAAGAAAAAGAAAGAGAGAGTGTCCGAGTCTGATTCTGAGGAAGAGTTTAGCATTGACGTTGTGGCCTTGTTTGCGATTTTTTTTAAAAAGTTTCTCAAAATGAACAAAAATAATTCTTTCAATAAAAATTCAATTGAGAAAAATAAAAAGAAAGAAAAGGCCAAAGAGAGTAATGAAAAAGAGAGTGAGAGAGAAAAAGAGGAAGAGAGTGGAGATGATGAGATGATGTGTTTCGAATGTCAAGGAAAAGGTCAAAGGGCTTTTGAGTGTTCTACTAGGCTTAAGAGAAAAGGGAAAAAAGTAGCCATGCCCGCCACTCTTAGGGATAGTGACGGAGATGATGAGAATGAAGAGTCCAAAAAAGGTTTAGGACATGGGATTATGTAGATTTTTTGAGTCGTATGAGCGAACCCACTTTGTCCCACGTTGATAGTGTCCACGAGAGTGACGACGATGAGTCAAGTGTTTCAAGTGGAGATGAGAGTGAGTTTGAGAGTGGAGATGAAAGTAATCTCCAAAAATCTTTTAGGGAATTTGTACACCGAGACCTTGAAAAAAAAGAAGAATAATAAAGATTTAGGTCGTCGGGTTTTAGATTTGGAGAGAGAGAAGTAAGTTTTAAGGAGGAACAAGTATGACTTGATCGACACGATGTCTAGACTGACGACACGTGTATCCTTACTCGAGAGTGATCTCGAACATGCCCTGGAGGTCAAAGTCCCTTTAGAGAACACATATAAGAAAGTTGAAAATATGGTTCTCAATCCCATTTTGGATGGTGATGAGAGTTTAAGAAAAGGTCATGACGGTGCATCCACTTCTTTTGTTGCACCCAAGCCGGTTCCCACTTTGGTGATTGATTCACGTGATTCTCATCCCCACCCACCTAGGCGTCCCATTCGTGTTAGGATAACACGTCCTAGAATTTTTGAAAAATTAATTCCTAGGTCGGTTTGTGTTTGCTCCCATTGCAAAATAGAGGACACCTTAGGGAAGTTTTCTTTAAGTTGGGTTTCGTGCCACTTCATGCCGCTTCACATCTTCACGCACATGCACCCACTCATGATACTTTTCTTGCACATAATGATAGAGAGTTAGCACATATTTGCGAGCAAGTAAAGTTTTTGGTTAAGACTTCACATGATTTAATGGAGTTGTTTCAAAAGATGTCACCATCTTTGGAGAACTCCACCGCACTTCCCGATTGAGCTTTAGTCATGTTTACTAGAATAAGTTGATTTACATGATGACCCTTTTGCCTATTGCTAGTCATACCATTTGTACCTTGTTTTTCCTTTTATTTTGGTACTATTTTTGCCCTGTTTGGATCTGTTTGCTCATTCCACGAACTGTTTTTATGAAATTTTCTCACTGGACAAAACTGCATGTCATTCTGTGCAATCTGGGAAGTTTTTGATTTCTCGTTCTAAAGAGATTGCATCTCTCTCAAGAGAGATCACCTATAGTTCGAACGACCCCTGGAATTTTGTTTACAGTCCCTGTTTCTTCCTGCTATATGTTATTGGTACTAATGGGTGGTTTCTGAACAGTGTTTGAAAAAATACAAAAAGATTTCTTTTTTTAGAAATTTTTTAAAAAATTCAAAAAGAGTTTTGTATTTTGTTTGCACCGTATATGAATGAATACTTAGGATGACCAAGTCACAACTTCATGCCATATCCATGTGACTGTTTGATAGTGATTTGAGACAATATGTTATATCATTCATGTTCTTTACAAAGTTTGGAGTCTTTGAGCTGCTATAATGTTGCTACCTACATGTTTGACTCAGTTTGTCCTTTATTGCATACATGCACGAATTTGTTTGACTTTTGTGCTTGTCTATCACATATTGGTTGAGTTTTTTTGCTTCAATTCTGTCTATTAAAGCGAACCAAATGCGATAAAACAAGATAATAAAAGGTGTGCATGTTTTTACCATTTGCCGTGAGTTTGTGAATTTTATAAACGGTGAAGTGCTACAAAAGGTACACATTTATCCTTTGCGATTAGTCCACCGTTTAAATTGGACCTAAAAATTGCGGTGAAGGGCTACCATGGTTCCATATTTGTTTATAGTTTCAGTCAAATACTTATAGTTGGATTATTTTATTTGGATTTTATATTTATTTGGAGTTGAATTTATTTTGAAAATAGCATGGTGATGAAATTCTCCTTTACATGAATGGTTCCATATTTGTTTATGTTGGATAAATTTGATTACATCTTGTGAATTTTTTTTTAATGTCTCATATTTCTATCACGTGCTGAGAATGATAACTTTTTTAGTGACGTCCGACGTATTTTGACGGTGGCGGCTGGCCACCCTACTTGCCAGAATGCGCGGGGTGTTACATTAAGGTTTCAACCACTTTCTTTATATATATATATATATATATATATATATTGTGAATATGTCTCTAACTCTAATTTTGAGAATTTCTTGAAAAGCGGTTATGACTAATTAAACATGTTAATACATTACTACTCTATCTTGGTAATAAAATTATAATAACATTAGAATAAAACCTGTGCGATGTACGTGCGATGTATAATAAATATATATAATAATAACTATAAAATTTAGAATAGATCATAAATTCAATATCTTATTTTAAAGACATTATAAAAGGTTAATTTTTTCATAGATAAAACTTGTCCATTATTTTTAAATATTTTTATTATATAAAAACTTTAAAAAAAAGTGTATGTATTTTATATAAAAAAATTTATACATATTTTTATTTGTTTTTAGTTTTAAAAACTATATGTTATTTATCGATACAAAATTAAATTTTTTCAATAAATAAAACGTTCAAAATATTTTTATAACCAAAAGCTTTTGTTTATATTAAAAACAATTTTGAATTTTTGATTTTTTTTAAATTAAAAAATATTTTTATAAAGAAAAACTTCTAAATAACTGTACGTATTTTATATAAAAAAATTATTCACATGTTTACATGTTTTTAGTTTAAAAAACTTTATGTCATTTATAAATAAAAACGTAAAGTTTTTTCTATAAATACAATGCTAAAATTGTTTTTATAACTAAAAACCTTTTTTATTTATAAAAAAATAATTTTTAATTTTGAAGACTTTTTTTTTCTAAAAACAAAACGTTATATAGATGTAGTAGTATTAGTAGCATATTTTAATGTGATTTGAGTGGACAATGGTGAAAAGAGATTTATGAAATCTAAATTATGTTGGATTGAGAAATTAATTAATAGAGTCTAGAATAGATAATATTTTTAGTTTTCAAGAGACTTTTGATTTATTCACCTTTTGATTTCAAAGAGATTTTTGATTAATCCATTTAGGTGAAAGGGAGTATTAATTTTACGAGTAGGGAGACGTATATAAGTAGAGAGCATTAATTATCATTTACACATCTAATACTATCGCATTAGAGGTATAATATAGATTATTTGAATAGACATTTAATTCTTTTTAACCAAATGAGTTTTTATTTCTAGTATGTGACCTTCTAGTTTAATAAACTCCTCGCCTCAAATTTATAGTCCTTATATAAAAACAATTATTTTAAAAAATATACCCAATTAATGATAGCAAAACATAACTTTTTTAGTTTCGAGAAATAATGGTGAGTTAATTACGTTAGAAAAAAACAAAGAGAATTTTTAATTTGTGATGTTCCAAAAAGAAAAGGAAATGATCAATGCATATCTCTCAGAAGTAAAAAGTTGCGAGTTCAAAACTCTTACGTGTAGAATTTTACGAAAATTTGAGATTCGACTTTAATTTTTTATATGGATGTTGTGAAACAAGTATTTATTTGTTATTCATACAATATCTTGTTTATTAATTAATTATAGAAAAAATCAGAAATATTAATGCAAAACATGATGGATCAAATATACAATTCATGCTAATGATTCTTACGAAAGTTAGCCGCAGTCTATTTAAGAACAACTTCACCTTATTACTGATTTTTACGACTAAATCAATGACTCGATGTCTCATAGGACAAAATGATCTTCAACACACATAAAACATCAATATCTCTAGCCCACAAACTAACAATGTATAAGAGTCTGTCACAATAATATGAATTATGAACTAACTTTACGAGACACTTGTATCATTTTGTTCAAGGGGATGGGCGAGAGGGTGTGGCAAACACATGTATTGGTTGTTCAAAGCCCGCACAATATATATCATGTTCCCTTTAAACACCTAGGGTTCCCATTAGGGCTAAACCCAAATGTCATTGTTGGTTCTATTAATTTTTCATCCTCACATTCTTTGTTGATGAACCTTTTATATTAATTAGTTCAGGAGTAAATGAGGTACTATAAAATCATTTTTTTTTATTGATTTGTTGTTTAATTTGAAAAAATGAGTATACCAAGTTACTTACCTTATGGAAAGGAACACACACATACTTGGTTTTGCAACATTTGACACGTGAATTTTGCTTTAATAATAATTCAATATTGATCAAAGCTCATTTTATCAAAACATAAAATTATGTAGTAAATACGCAAGTTTTCCAATAATATTGACTTGATTGGTCATTAATAATATGATCAATATCTAGAATGATTGTGTGTAATTTTGTGTTAGTTTATGTGGAAATGAGTTATAAACAAAATTGATGAATAATTTCGTTGCATGTTTTATATCTCAGGGTGTGTTTGATTACATAGTTAGAAAATGATTGAAAAATAGTTCATTTATATGAGAAGTTGAAAAATGAGAGGAGAAAAGTAGGAGTGGTTTGGTCTAACTTTTGAATTTTTCCATGAAAATCAATTCTTCGGGCGATGGATAAAAATTATTTTTCATGGAAAATTATAAAACTATTGAGTACTTTTCATATTTACAATTATTATTTTCGTCGAATGTATTTGAAATCAAAAGCACCACAAAAGTAAATAATTATCCAAACCAGGTATTTTTCATGGAAAACAAATCCATGTCAATCAAACGGATCCTTGTTTTTATGTTGTGTAAAACTTTGATTTTTGAAGTGTAGGCAAATATGGTACAAATACGTGTAAAATGAGTCTTGGTAAAGGAATTTGAAAACACCAATGTACATTAATTGTTTGAGAAAAATGATTACGATTTTGAAAAGTAGTTGTTGTATAAAATGAGGGCATATGCCGCCTCCTCAAAAGACAAAATACATGAAGTTGTCAAACATTTTGTACACTTATTGAAAAAAGGTTCGACCCTTATATTCAAGAGTCATATGTGAAATTTTAAGAGGCAAACCCACTAAGTTATCGTGCTTACGACATGTAGAGTTGGCCCCCGAATATGTAATTACTTAGAGAAAAGATTATGAGTGGATTCTAAACTAGCCCCATGTACTACAATATAATTAATTTTTTTCATAACAGCCTGGTATCATGATTCATTTAGATAGCCAGAGATTTACGTCCCACATCGTCTGGGTGAGCAACGATTTATATATGTACTGATTTACACTCTTCCAACACCTAGATTTTTTTAGCTCAACTAGAAATACATGTGGTTGGTAATTGAACATGTTAGATCTTCAAACCTCGTTTACACAAGTATGTGGATATGAGTTGAAATAAAACCCCATACCACTTTGTGTGGCGATCAAAGTGAAGACAATATTGATGATGGTAGAGTGATGTATTACAATGTTTTGTTTTACGATATGTCATGTCGTAGTAAAATCATGTTTATCGAAATTTTGAATAATAAAGTTTTGTGAATGGTTGATGAAGTAATAGTTTAAGAAAGTTCATTCTCTTGTAAAAAATGATTTTTTGGATAAAAAAGTAAATTTATCATAAGACGTTGATTTGGTACATTAAAAATGACAACTTCTAAAATTTGTATACGAGTTAGTAGATATTTATATGTATGCTCAAATGTAATACTAAACGTTTTTTTATTGTGATAGTGATTTTATACATGGGTATTTCCAAGGGCACCGCAAAAATTGCTTCAAAATACCACAACTCTTTTTTACTCCAAAATACCACTTCATTTTAATATTTACTTCCAAATACAACAAAAGGGATACCACATATTTAAAGTATTAAAATTCATTTACACACTTTCCCTCCATCTCTCTACACATTTGAAACTTCAAACCTTTCATCTTCAAGTAAAGATTAAGCTAATCGGGTTGGCACATTGAACAAAATAACCTTTCATATTCAAATGAACTAAATGAGTTTAACCTTTTAATTACCCTATTATATATATATATATATATATATATATATATGACTGTTTATGATTTTTATTTACCACCCAAACCCAAGGTTACAAACGAACCAACGAAAGCTTCCAAACAATCTTATTGAATTATTTGATTGTCTATTTCCACAAAAGGTTTGAATTGTATGAATTCAATACCTTGATTATTGAATTTTGTTTGAACTGTTTGAACGAAAGCTCCCAAACGTCTTTTGAGTTTTTTTTTTCAATCAAAACGAACCCCGACTTGTTTAATTTTCTTAACTATCAAACTAGGGTTTCAATCGGTATAAATAACACGAAATAATTGTACCGATTTGTCATGTTTATGAAGAATCAATGCAATCATAGCTAGGGTTTCATTCGTCATGTTTACCCCCAGAATATTAGATTTTATTCGCTATGTTTATGTTGAATCCTCACTACACATTTGTTGTGAACATAGAGAATGAACTATCATATGTCGGCATATTTATACCGAATCCTCACTACACATTCGCTATGTTTATGATGAATGCACATTGAAACCTGAATGTTTTATGTGTTAATCACTCACTGTTATGACTTATGCTTAGATTTCAATATGTTAAGCACTCTTTCCATGTTTAGGTTTCAATGTGCATCTATTGTTTACCTTTAAATGTGTGATCCATATAGTTTCCCTTGATAACTTATGACATGTTATTAGTATAATGGGATACATAATGATTAAGCTTTGATATTAAATAAGTACTCGATTATGCTTGCTTATCAATGTAAGTGGAATCATCTTTCACTTATGTTTACAACAATACATGACTTATGACTTCACAATGTTTATGACTTATTTTTACAACAATACATGGCTTATGTTTATGACTTATATAAACCACAATAGATGGCTTATTTTTACAATATTACATAACTTATGTGTGTGAATTATGTTTACTACAATACGTTAGTTATTTTTATGACTTATGTTTACAACAATACATGACTTATGTTTATAGATTCTATGTAAAATGCCATATTTTATTGTACTCATGAGTGTGTTAAATATTTTCATGAAGGTATACCATGGATAACCTACTATCCTACTCTCGTAAGAACCAGGATCCTGCCTCAGAAAGGAATCATCGAGAAGAGATTCATGCTCTGTCTATTACGACAGCTACTCCCTTAGAGGGCGATGTCCCAGATGTGATGTAGGTGGATGCCCCAGTGGTGGAGATGCTCGAGGAGATTACGGTGCATGATGAGGAGGTTGTGGTTCATGATGAGGAGGTTGAGGTTGAGGTTGAGGAGGAGGATAAAATTGAGGAGAAAGATGACATTGAGGTTGAGAAGGAGGGACATGATGCGGCTGAGGAGGGTCATGAGGTGGCAGATGGTGATGTCGAGCATGAGGATGTTGCTCCATCTAAGGGGGGTGTATTACCCTAAGGACCTGATACCCCGTTTAACGTTTTACACAAGGCCGCGATGACATACAATAAGAAGAAAAAGGTTCCTGAAAAGCAACTCTACCGCATCTTAGGGGGCCCCCGACGATCTCAGCCTATTAAAACTTTTCAAGAATCACATGGCCTATGGTATTTGGACCGGTTTAGTGGTAATTTTATTTTCATACAAATTTAAATCATTAACCTTTTATATAATTCATTACTTTGATAAATCTTGATAAATACTTTGTTTATATTGTAGGCAGAACGGGTGCATTTATTGTGCATCAATCACTAGACGAAGATGAGGGAGTGAGAATTCAGTGATCTTTCTCCAAGTGTACAAAAGTGGGTCCAAAGGGCTAAGTTGGGCGGGCTTATTACATTTATCCACCGTTCTATAGACTACACCCTTGTATCTGCGTTTGTCGATAGGTGGCATCCGAAGACCAACACATTCCATATGCCATTCAAGGAGATGACAATCACCCTCGATGACGTAAGTGTGATCTTGAGCGTTCCTCTAGTCAGATTACCTCTATATAACTCGCAACCCGTAGTTGAGTTGTGGTGGAGACATCGGGAGTGAGCAAGGATGTTGCCCTTGAAGAATATGGCGAGCATGATGTCGTCTAATTGAACTAGCTCATTGAGAATTTAAAGGAACGGGCGAAGTACGATAATGCCTCCAGTGCAGGTGCACAATTTTTCTCAACAAGTCAAAGAACAAGATTTTCGTGCTCTACCTTTATGTTCTTAGAGACTTGAATAAGGTGGGGAAACTATCATGGGGAATGAGTATCTTGGCGCCTTTGTATCGACAGCTGGGCCTTGCCTCTCGCTCAGGTTTGAGGCAAATGAGTTGTTACCTCTCTCTTATACAGGAAACTAATAATCAAAATTAATTATGTATGGTTATGTATGTTTATCCATTTGCCCCTTTATTTTAATAAATTCATAATATATGTGTTTTGCATTCATGGATCTATGAGCACTTCGTAGGGGTTGGTGGATGCATTGACATGGAGTTCAATAAAACCATGCCAAGAATTGCACATTGATCATTGAAATTTGCCTCTAAGAAGAATGCAATTCGAAACTAAATCAATTATCGCGAGCAGTTGGATGAAATGACTGTTGGTAATGTAAGTAAAGTATTTGGATTATTTGTAATGTTTTATTTTCACTTTGATATTTTCTGGCATTCAATTATGTATGGTTTTTATATAGGTCATTTAGGAACCCTACTGAGATGCTCGGGCTGCTTATCCATTTCCTGAAGCATCATGGTATAACGGGATTATGGTTTGTTTTGATGTGAGGGAGCCCTATTACCCGAAAAGATGCCTGAGACATGTCGATCGGCTGCAAATCATACAACGTGAGCCCATGAAACCCTTGAAGGACGATAGGGGAGATAAGGCGACTCGATATAAGGTCATATTCGATATGGAAAAATGGTACCACTAAAACTAGCAATAATACTTTCTATCTTAGAATTCTTGGTCGGTGCCCGTATCGAGTCTGGGGGACTATATCAGTGATTATATGGATTGGTTCCTATCCAAATCCCATCCTAGAGTCCAAAACCTCGCCTTTCACAAGGTTAGACAAAACTAAACAACTTTGGTAATTTTTATATTTTTACTGATTCTGAATGTGTTAACTACTTTATTTTTCTAATTTTGTTACTAATTTCATTTCATTATCTTTTCAATAGGCGGGCGAGGTACACAAGGCTATGAATTTAATGAAGAATAATATTAATGATGGCATTGCTGTAGATACGGATACATTAATTGCATGCAGTGTCCAAGGTTACGATATCCTTGGTTGAGTTAATTCGGGAGTTTATAGACATCTTCGTATGGAAATACACAGAGATGGAGGGGCTGCATGAGGAAGTAAACTGCCACAAGCTAAATGTAATGCCTTCATCCATTCCAGTAAAACAAGCAACGAGGACGTACAAGCCTAAGCTAGATTTGAAGATCAAGGAAGAGGTTCAACGCTTACTAATGGTAGGGTTCATCACACCGATACAACACCCACTCTGGCTATCTAGTATCGTCCCGGTGGGGAAGAAGGATAAAAACCAAATAAGGATCTGCGTGGAATTTAGAGATTTGAATAGAGCTTGCCCCAAAGATGAGTTCCCTTTGCCATCCATTGATAGCTTGATAGATGCAATGGATGGTCATGAGATGTATAGCTTCATGGATGGGTATGTGGGGTACAACCAGATCAAGATGGACCCCTCAGATGTAGAGAATAGGGTATTCAAAATTTCGTTGGGTAACTTCATGTACAGGGTGATGCTGTTTGGACTCAAGAATGCTAAGGCAACTTACCAGAGAATAATGATGGCAATTTTCCATTACTTCTTTCACAAGTTTGTGGAATTTTATGTGGATGATTTGGTCATCAAGTCAAGGAGAGAGGAGTCCCATCTGAGTGATTTGAGGAACGTGTTTTCCCATTACAGGAAGTATAAATTGAAGATAAATCCATTAAAATGTGTTTTTGGGGTGACAAGTGGGAAATTCCTAGGCTTTGTGGTTGATCGACAAGGGGTGCAAATGGACCAAGACAAACAGCGGGAAATCTTGGAAATGACATGTCCAAGAACGGCGAAAGAGCTGAAGAGTTTCCTTAATAAAGTATCCTACCTTAGGAGATTTCTATCTGGGTCAGCCGAAATAACACATCCGTTGATGCAACTATTGCGAAAGAACACAAAGTACAGGTGGGAGGAGGTTCACTAGGAGTCTCTCGACGGACTGAAGAAACTGCTCATTTCACCACAGACTATGGTTCCCCCAAAAGCAGGAATACCGTTGCAGCTGTACCTCACATCCACCTCAAGATCCGTGGAAGCTTTGCTGGCACAAGAGATCAACGGGTAAGAATGGCCAGTCTATTACCTTAACAGAATCATCCATGAACCAGAAGTCAAATACAGTAGCTTAGAAAGGCATTATTTAGTCTTAGTCTTTGTAGCGCAAAAACTTAGGCATTATATGTTGTCTTTTACAATTCATATTGTAACTAGATGTGATCCTATTAAGTATTGAATTGCAAGAACGATTTTGATTCGTAGGGAAGCTAGGTGGTTCCTCATTCTATCTGAATATGACGTAAAGTGTGTGGTGCCTCGTGCAATCAAGAGCCAGGCATACACTGATCTGTTGGCTATTTTCCCCTCAGGAACGTTCGAGCCACCCAAGAAAAATATTCCAGGAGACGATTTGCAGGCCAGCCACCTAGACGCAACGGCTGAGGAATGGACAATGCAGTTCGATGGATCTTTAACGAAAAATAAAGGAGGAGTAGGTGTTATTCTTTCGAAAGGAATGGATGAGATTTTCCTTTCCTAAAAGTTATACTTCCCTTGTTCCAATAACGAGGGAGAATATGAAGCATTGGTGTCGGGGTTGCTAGAAGCCCTTTGAAGGGGGATCCGTTCACTTTGCATCAAGGGGGATTCAAACTTGGTGGTTTAGCAAGTGAATAGAGAATACGCATTAAAACATATGAGCCTGGCGCCATACAAAATAATTATTTAGAGGCTCCTCGGCTAGTTCCATCGGACCAAGATCAAGAGACAGCCTAGAATGATGAACCGCCACCCAGACGCATATGCCACCATTGCCCAGAAGATGATCATGGGGAATGATGCAACTATCGTCATGATCCAGCGAAGAACCACTCCCTTAATGGTACAGTCAATCCTACCACTGGAAGAGGACGCATACTGGAGGGGAGAGATCAAAGGGCAATTAGAATCTGGGGAGGAGCGACGGGGCTAAGAGAATTAACCCAATACTTCACGAATAAGGGAAACCTTTACTTCAGAAATATAGGAGGATGGTTGTCGAGGTGCATCGGTCCGAAAAAGGAAGATAAAAGATTGAAGAAAATACATGAATCGAACTGCGAAACAACTGAGATACCCCTCTATCGAAGAATGCAAAGGGAGGGGTATTTTTTGCCTAAGATGAAACAGGATGCGGCAGAGCTACAACGGAAGTGTGACAAATGCCAGTTATTCTTTGAAGCAGCTGAATGTCACTTCGTGGAGGCTCAAACTGACTGGAGGAAGCCCTACATTGACTTCATTAAAGAGGGAGTTATCCCAATGAAGAAAATTGATGCGATGGGACTTCGTCGAAGGGCCCTGAGATTCTACGTTCAAGAGGGGCATCTTTATCGAAGGGGATACTTAAACAGGCCTTTGCGTTGTATCATGAGAGAAGAGGCATCGAAGGTCCTCAAGCAGGCACATGATCCAGCTCACATAGGAGGGGCCAAGTTATATGATCAGTTGATGACTTTGGGATACTATTGGCCAATAATGGAGAAAGATTCGGCTGAGTTCATCCGAAAGTGCAAGGCTTGCCAACTTCATGGAAATATGATCCATGACCCGTCAGTGGACTTACACTCCCTGGCAATGCCTTATCCTTTTCCCACTTGGGCGTTCGACCTGGTAGGGGCAATACACCCTTATTCAAGGGGGAAGATATGGATACTAGTAGCAATTGAGTGCTTCACAAAGTGGGCTAAGGCGATACCACTGAGAAGGGCAACAATGGGAGTGGTAAGCAACTTCATTAGAGAATACATCATTTGCTGTTTTGGGATCACAAATGTTATCCTTTCAAATAATGGAACCCCATTCGTCAATTCAGAAGTAACGATGCTAACAGACAAATACTCCATTATCCATCACACTTCAACGGTGGCATACCCAAAGGGAAATGGTCAAGTCGAAGCAACTAAAAAAACTTTGGTTGATATCTTGGCTTAAACGATGGAAGATTTCCCAAGATCATGGGATGACAAGATACCAGCCTTGTTATGGGCCTATCGAACGACTAAGAGGAAGCCTACAGGGTATACACCGTTCTCTCTTATTTATGGGGCTGAGGCGATTTTCCTAGTGGAGTTGAAAGTTCCCTTTGCTCGATATGCTTTGCGAAGTAGTATGCTCCCCCAAAGTAGGCATGTGCAGTTGGAAGCGTTGGATGTACATAAAGATAACGCGATGCAACACTTTCAAATGTATACGAGACAACTCTCCAGGGCATATGATAACTTAGTGAGACCAAGGAAGTTCATGGAGGGAGACCTTGTATTGAAGCAGCTGTGAAACATATTAGGGGGCTTCATCTACCTAAGTTTACAGCAAATTAGGAGGGACCTTTCATCATAAAGGAGGCACATGACTCACGTTATTGGTTAATTTCAAAAATCGAAGAAGATAAACCATTTAAGATCAACAATAAATGGTTGAAAGTTTATCATGTGTAGACAATTATGTTTAACCATGGATGTAATTGGTTGTTATGAATACACAAGTTCCTTGTTTTTATTATGATGAGCACACAAGTTCTTTTTATTATGGCTCAAGAAAAGATGAAAGAATTACAGTACTCCACACTTCACAATCTAAGCAAACAATTGTAACACAAAGAGATGGCATAGGAAGATACGTATCTTTCTCCATTTATAAACTTTGGGGCATTACAAAAGTGGGAGCTATCGCCTAAGAATTACATGAAAAAAATACATGTATAAGTTCATTCGCCAAGAAGGAACCATAGATCTGGAGAAGAGAAAAAATCTCCATGGAGTCCCGAAGAAGCTACTTGGCAAGATCGTTGAGAGTTAATAGATACCTCCAGCCTTGTCTGCGCCTGTGTGCACTCAATCAGGAGTTTCTCTCATTTCGATTTTATCGCGCGTAAAGCTTCTTCGAGGTCCCCCACCTCTTTATCAATAGTTTCAAGAAAAGGTGCTAGCTCGGCCAACTTGGCTTTCTCGATCCGCTGATCCTCCTGATGTTTTCATAAGAGATCCCTCTGGCTATCCAACTGCTGGTTCTTCAAAGTCTTTAAATGTGTGATGAGCGAGTCAAAACGGAACCCGTCACGACCCAATTCCCTCAAATAACCTAAGAATTGGTTGAGGAGGGGTCTGGTAACGCTTGTAGTCAGAGTATTGGTGATTTCAGTAATGAAGGTGGCCATGCCTTAAAGCCTATGGCTCATAACTGAGATGTTTGAACGTAGTCAGTCCACCGTGAAGGTCTCGGGATGATAGCTCATAAGTTTCTCAATTGCCAACGGTGGTTGGCAGGCATTTAGGGAGAATATTAGAGTATCATCAGGAAAAAGGTGGGAGGAGCCAAGTCAGACAGAGGAAGCTCGCACCCAGATTTGCTCTCCGCAGCAGCACCTGTCGTGGAACCTTGATCATTATGTCTAGATTCTTCAGAGGAGACGGGTTCACGATGTGGCGAGGCAATTGGAGAAGAAATTGGGGGAGAATCCTACCGAGCAACCTGAGAACAATTAGAGGAAAGAAAAGAAAAAAATCTTAACAACTGTTTTTGTTTTTAAGTCACCGATATAGGTGGAGTTTTTGAAAAATCTTAACAAGTGTTTTCGTTGTTCTGTCACCGATATAGGTGGCATTTTTTTGAAAAATATTAACAAGTGTTTTCGTTGTTAAGTCACTGATATAGGTGGAATTTTTGAAAAATCTTAACAAGTGTTTTCATTGTTAAGTCATCGATATAGGTGGAGTTTTTGAAAAATCTTAACAAGTGTTTTTGTTGTTAAGTCAACGATATAGGTGGAGTTTATTAAAAAATCATAACAAGTGTTTTTGTTGTTAAGTCACCGATATAGTTGGAGTTTTTGAAAAATCTTAACAAGTGTTTTCGTTGTTAAGTCATCGATATAGGTGGAGTTTATGAAAAAACCTTAACAAGTGTTTTCGTTGTTAAGTCACCAATTCAGGTGGAATTTATGAAAAAAAAACTTAACAAGTGTTTTCATTGTTAATTCACAAACACAATTGAAGCTCGAGAAACTGAGAAATACAGAGAAATTGGCAAAGTACCTCTGCAGCAGTAGGAGCGAGAACGGGAGTCACCACGAGGGCCATAATTGAATAAACCGTTAGAGGCGGCCTCATTGCCTTAAAAGCCTCAACGGGGCCCTTGGCTGAAGAAGCCTCAACGGTAGGCAAAATTCCCTCGCCAACATAAGGTACTAAAGATAACCTGGGGGCATCATTGGAAGAAGACGTTGAACCTTCAAAAGATGCCCCAACGAGAGCAGGAGCACCAACTTGGGCCTGGGAAGAAAAAAAGGCCACTTAGAGCAAAGGGTGGTGAGAGACTTGGAGAAGGATGCAAATAAAAAGCCAAGTGTTAGACACAAGAAGTAAACACAAAAGAATAAGGGGTAGGAATGCACCTAACTTACCCCCGTTATGGCACCAAAAAGAGGAATTGCGGTAAGTGGCCTTGTCAATACAGGAGGAAGGAGAATGCTAGCTATCAGTGATTCCACTTCCACCTAAAGCGGCCCAACATATTAGAAATGATAAACAAAACAGCGAGACAAATAAAAGATGTAAGGCTTGGAAAGAAATCTACCCGCGGGGCACTCTCTTTAATCACAACGAAGGGCAGAGGGACCTCTTGCTCTGATAGTAACTCAGAAGAGGCTACAGTATTAGCCTTTAGTTGACAGGGCATTTCAGCAGGCCCAATGGTGGTGGTCCCCGCAGAAGCTTCCTTGGACCATTGGGAGGACAATCTCCATGAGTAGGTAAGGCCTGTCATGAGGGAATGAGGAGGAGTGATATCATCTTGAGATATACCGCAACGCCCCCCCCCCCCCCCCCACGAAGTAGCTTACATGGGGACTGGGAGGATTAGGCCTTTTGTCTCCAACTCCCTGCACCAAAACATTTTCTTGGTAAGAAATGAGCAGATGCAACACACCTTAAGAGAAGGGGAATGAGAAATAACGAATGCACACATACCTCGAATCCATAGGGAGAACGAGAAGGTATAATTACTGGTGAAGGCGGAAAGGAGGCAGTAACAGAAGGTACTGGTGATGAAGGTTTCTCATGAGTTTATCTCTTCTAGGTCTTGGTATCCAGCGTCTTCTTCCGGGAGATTGTTACACCACCAGTTTCAGGTACCCTCGTCCTTCTTCTCCTTTTTTCCATTGGCTCCGTGGGATCAACCACAATTATGGGGAACGTACCCGAAGGAGGAACGGTGACAGCGCGCCATCGAAACTCAGCATGTATTCTGTCAACTACAACTTGCACCTGCCTCCTCAGCTCTTCAGCCATTTCTGGATACATAGGAGGAGGAACGGAGGCAATATGGAATGCCTCCAAAGGAATTTGCATTTGAACTTGGGCCTTAGACTTCTTGGACTTGGACTTCTTTGCCTTCTTAGCAGGTGGATGAGAAGGACCTTCTCTTGTGGTAGCTTTGGTCGAGGGGGAAGATGGTTTGGAGGTTGTAGCGGCCTTGGGTTTGGGCGTGGCAACATGGATCATGGGGCAGTATGGAGAAAGTTCACTAGGAGGCTCTTTGGGGGTTTGGCTTAGAGGTAACTCAACCCCTAGCACGGAGTTTCCCTTAAGACCTAGTTCAGAAGAAGAGAAGGAAAGGACTGGGGGATATTGAGGGGGGGACTGAATGTACTCACGGATCATTTTCAACTGCTCCAAATAGAACTTAGTGTCAAAAGAAGTGGATACGTCTCCCTTCCTAGTATCACTAGGAAAGGTGACACGGCCATCGATGGTGGACGTCACACCAAGCACCGCGGCTGCAGTATAGAAGGTGCAGGCTTTAGCGAAGGTGGCCTTTGAGTGGTTATCCTGGAACATAGGTCGAGGGGCCTCCTGATCAAACCCAAACTACTTGCTGAATCTATCAGGGTTGTAAGGCTCTGAGGTGTATCCCCATTCAGTGTAGGAGGGGAGAAACTCTGGGGTAAAATGAAGCACTACGACTTGCGAGGGATCTTCTACAATCGGATGGAACTTGACCGTTGTGGCTGCAGAAGAAAAGAAGCCCCAATTATGGGCAAGGGTAGACTCACTATATAGCCTCGTTATGAAGGAGTCCAACTGATCAAAATCCTCAATTCCCTCCTTTCGACTTTGCTTCTTGTGAAAACATAGAAGGCGTAGGGGCTTAATAATGCCCACGGGTAGAGGAATAGACTTGGCGACGATGGCAGGAAAATGGGTGTAAAGAAATCCCGTTAGAATAATGGTGTTGGAAAAATTGGCTAAGTTGTAACGACCCAGTGATCGTGCCATGTCTAAGTGGGTTCGATCGAACCAGGTGTACAGGGAACCCAAAGCGATGGCAGCCAAGGGAAGGTTGAACCCGCTGGCCAAATGAATGGAAATATTTATCAGATCCCTCCTGGGATGAAAGCAATAAAAGTATATAGGCTGGTAGTTCCATGGATGTACCTTTACCCCGTCCCGTTACATCACTGACATCCTTCAGCGTCGGAGCTTCAAAAAAATAGTTGATGAGGGGGAAAATGTGGCTTTGTTTGAGGAACCCGTGCAACGACGGTAAATATGATCTAGCTCATCTTGATCAGCAGCTTCTTCGGCATCCAGAGCCTCATCATGGTAGGTGAACTCACCCATGGGCTCAAACCCAAGGAGCTCACAAACGTCCTCCAGTGTAACGGTGAACTCCCCCCACACAGCGAAGAAGGTGTGGGTTGTGATGTTCCATTGGGAGACTATCACTTGTAATACCGCGTTCTACTTTGAGAGGGTGAACTCCCCGAATCAGTATGCGTGATGAAGCCCAACCTTGGCAAGAGCACCAGCGTGATAACTCTGCATGTGTGTGTGCTAGGCAGTGAAATGGGCTGGTGACGCCCCAGGTGTTTCGAAGTCAATTTCAGAATAGGGGAAGTCACCACGGTCTAAGTGGAAACGCAGAGTCCCCTCTGGGGGTAGATAGCCCCACTTTGATGAATCTACTTCCTCATCACCCAATAGTAAAGGGTCGAACTTGGAGGAGAAATGGCAGGTCTTGCATGCCTCAGAAAATTTATCATCTTCTTCGCAGATGGGCACCCGATAATAGAAGCGTAGCTGCTCTTGATGAGAAGCATTCAGGGCAATGGCGCTAGGGGCGGCAGCAACACCGAAAGTGGCTCAGGGAGCCTGGCTGAGTGGTGGTAGCAACCTTGGAAGCACTTGGAGAATCCATAATAGAGTGACAATAGATGATATAGTTGGATAGGAAAGACTAAGAATAAGGAGGGAGAAGCACAACCGCAGGTGGTGGTGCAAAAGATGAGAGAAGGAGGAGAATGAGTCAAGAATGGGGCAATAATGGAGGTCGCACAGAGTTTCTCTCTCTACAGAAAGCAGGGAGCTTGAAGAAGATGAAGGAAGGAGAAGGGTTTTGAAATAAAAGAGACGTTTGATGGGTTTTAAACCCGACTTTTGAGTTTCCCACCATCGCATGTGAAAAGGTCGCCTATAATCATTTTAAATGAACAAGTGGCACATCGGGAAGGGTCTTGACAGTTGAGAAGATAGTGTCACATCATTAATGAAGTGACGCTTAGGGAAAAGAAGGGGGTTGCCTTCTCAAGCAAGTTTGAGTTTTGGAGTCAAAATTTTTGTCGGACATATCCAATGACTCCCCACGAAGGCAGTCCCCCAACGATTCAAAAAAGATACGATGTCCCCTCCCCATAAGTCCAAACGTTGTTTAATTTGTAACTCAGTTACATCGGGGAGAATACCTACTTTTTCAAACATAGCAAAGCATTACAAGAGAGAATTTCACTTACCAAGAGTCCAAACGAGTATTTTAGAAGGTTAGTAGGCCTTTCAGGAGAATTTCAAATAATAAAGCTAGAACGGTTGAGGCTCAACATGAGGAAAAAGTGGCGATGTCCCATCGCCCAAGCCCCAATAAGTCATGGCGCTTCAGCTCAGGTGCATCGGGGCTAATTTTACTTTTTTTAGGAGATTATGGCATTACGGTTCTAACAAATAGAGGAGGCAAGAATTTTTCACACAGAGAGGGTTCATCGGATTGAGAAGTTTCGTGCAGACATTTCTTGTTCCCACAAATCTCTCCACAAAGGGGTAAATGTAGAGGGGGATTGAAGGAAATCCTGAGATTAGGGATAATTCCCTGATTATCAATAGTGTTTGAGATTAAGAAAGCGTGGCAGCTCAAGCGTTGTAGCTCAAGCGTGGCAGCTCAAGCGTTGTAGCTCAAGCGTGGCAGCTCAAGCGTGGCGACTCAGCGAGGCAGCTTGACGTGGCAACTCATACTTTATCTCGTTGTATTAATCATATTATATTTCTGTTTATGTTGATTATAAGCTACAACAGTTTTAATGATGTAACGATAATAAAAATGAGTTTTAGTGTGAGGTCAAATAGTACTCGCGAGAGACCAGGCTTGGCAGGGCCTGGGAGAGCTTTCATGCTCTATCGAATGACCTCGCTGTGGGAACTTTAGAGGGACTTGGTTTGGAGTATTGAGAAGTGACTCACCGTTGGATCTTGTCCTGACCATCTTAGATACACCTGGTAAAACACCGAAGGACCCTGACCGTGGAACCCCGGGCGGAGCAACTCGGAGTTCCATCGGGCGTTAGGCTGTGAACCAAACAACCCTCTACTTAATGTCACATCTATTATAGGTGATGTCACTAGCCAGCTAAACAATATCAGACATGCACTTGAGTAAACCACCATGGTATTTGGGACTGTCAGGCAGTTGGTGAGCCACCTCTGACTACCCCCTGACACACAGTGGTTAGGCAAAAGGCATGTCTTGGCATTTAATATTTTTAATGTGGAGACAACTAGTGCATCAGGTATTTAATGTTGTGACATAAAGTATGAGGGATGTCTTTCACAGTCTTAAATGACTGAGTTGCCTCGGGGATGGTGTGGGGGGCTATTTAAGGACCCCAACCACCCTTGAGGAGAGGATGATCTTTTTGAGAGTCTAAGAAGTTATTATTAGAGAGAATACACGATAGAGAGAGAGAGAGAGAGAGAGAGAGAGAGAGAGAGAGAGAGAGAGAGAGAGAGAGAGTTATTACAAACCAGAGGTCTTATTCACCCACCATTATCATTTTATTAACGAAGCTTTTAATACGTGACAGAGATCCTTGAGTGTTTGGTGTGTTTGTCTGCCTACCAAGGTGTATCTAGGGTGCTTACGTCTCTCTTCCTCTAGCTAAGTTACTTCTAAGTTCTGTACTACTTTTCTGAGTTATACACGAGAGATTTGTGAGATTAAACCAAGTCTTATCTTCATTGAGTTTGTGTTTGGGTCTTCTATCACTAATCCAAGGGTTTGGCTAATTAACTTATCATCACCATACTTCCAAGGGGTTATGCCTCCGTCTATAATCTAAAGTACCCTCTTACAGTTTGTAATGTTTTATTTTCACTTTGATATTTTCTGGCATTCAATTATGTATGATTTCTATATAGGTCATTTGGGAACCCTACTGAGATGCTCGGGCTTCTTATCCATTTCCTGAAGCATCATGGTATAATAGGATTATGGTTTGTTTTGATGTGAGGGAGCCCTATTACCCGAAAAGATGCCTGAGATAAGTCAATCGACTGTAAATCATACCACGCGAGCCCATGAAACCCTTGAAGGACGATAGGGGAGACAAGGCGACTAGATACAAGGTCATATTCGATATGCAAAAATGGTACCAGTAAAATTGGCAATAACACTTTCTATCCTAGAATTCTCGATCGGTGCCCGTATCGAGTCTGTGGGACTATATCAGTGATTATATGGACTGGTTTCTATCCAAATCCCATCCTAGAGTCCAAAACCCCGCCTTCCGCAAGGTTAAACAAAACTAAACATCTTTGGTAAGTTTTATATTTTTACAGATTCTGAATGTGTTAACTACTTTGTTTTTCTAATTTCGTTACTAATTTCATTTCATTATCTTTTCAATAGGCGGACGAGGTGCACAAGGCTATGGATTTAATGAAGAATAATATTGATGATGGCATTGATGTAGATCCGGGTACATTAATTGCACGCAGTGTCCAAGCTTAAGATATCCTAGCTGCGACCATTATTGGTATATATTATCTAGTGACAAAAAAGTTTTGGCTTCATTCGCTATGAATGTAGAGAATTAGTGCATATGTCTCGGTATATTCATAGCGAATTTAATTGGTTCGGGGTAAACATCCCTTACAGTGGATAACGTAACAACAAAGGCTTGACTTCATTCGCTATGAATATAACGAATTAGTGCATTTGTCTCGGTATATTCATAACGAATTGAATTCGTTCGAGGTAAACATCCCTTACAGTGGATAATGTAATAACAAAGGGTTGGCTTTATTCGCTATGAATATAGCGACTTAGTTCATTTGTCTTGGTATATTTATAGCGAATTGAATTAGTTCAGGGTAAACATACCTTACAGTGGATAATGTGACAATAAAGGCTTTTCTTCATTCGCTATGAATATAGCGAATTAGTACATTTGTCTCGGTATATTCATAAAGAATTGAATTAGTTCGGGCTAAACATCCCCTACAGTGGGTAATGTAACAACAAAGGCTTGGCTTCACTCGCTATGAATATAGAGAATTAGTTCATACATAGTTCAATTTACTTAATTTCAAATCTAGTTCATACATAGTGAATTATTCATACATAGTTCAAATCTAGTTATTTCAAATCAAGTTCAGTTCACTTAATTTTATGTTATTTTAATTAAATACAACCGTATATCAATGCAAGTTGATTTCATCAAATACAACTTCAATCCATCTCATACAACTACATTTCATACAAGTTCATGTCAATTGTACTTCATTTACATATACAACTCCAAACTTCACATGATTTCATAAAATAAAAAACATCTACAACTAGTTGATATCGATAGGTTGATCGTTGGTTGCTACATCCTTTGGGCAGATTTTCTGAAACTCCGTTACATGTTATGCGTATTTTTTAATACAAGGTTTTGCTTCGGGCAATGAACAACTATGCCAGTGACTTGCTACCGGGGGAATCGGACAACCGCACTTCAACTTTAAAGCTACAAAGTGATTCCCGCAAACATGAGCAAACCATAGATCTCGCCTTGGGGAACACAACCCGCAACACGTTCATTCATGCGTGCTCTTGATCTGTGATAAAAATCGTGGGACATGCAAACGGATCGAATAGGGATTCCAAATGTCTCCATGCCCACCGATAGTTCTCCACCTCATCCGTTGCTAAAAAAGTGAAGGTAATATTAAAATTCCTTCCGCACAATGCTATACCAACCACCTCGAATAAATGCATCTTGTATCGATTGGTCTTGTACATATAGTTAACTATGACAACGGACAAAAAACACTTGGCCAGTTGGATTGAGTTAGGATGAGCCCAAAAAATATCTTCCGCTTCTATGGCATACTCATTCGTTTTATAGTAATAAAGGTAATGCTTATTCCCAAGCAACTTTATTAACTGTTGCATCGTCATTCTACTCTCTCGTTCAAAGATCCTCAACTTCCCCTTAGCGTTGTATATTGTTTTCATGGTCAAAACATTATTAACATCACGAATTTTTATCGTCGTTAGAATGGCGTCCGGATTTACCCCACTCAAGGACATCTCTTCAACATTGATTTTCTCCACCGAAGTGAGTCGATCGGTGTATGCATGTCCAACTAACGTTTTCGGTAATTGGTGATTGTGAACACTGCTAATGACTGACAACATCCAATGTTCGTTGTCAAGAGGAATGCCCTTCAACAAAAAAGGACAATTGCCTTTCGAGAGTCGGTGTCTCTCTTCCGACATTTTCCCCTTTGACTACTCCCTACGTTCCCATCATTCTTCCCGTGATGATCACGATACTCACCACCTCTCTCGCAACCCATGTGTAGACGTCTCTTACACGTTGAAGAAGGTGCGTCGAACTTGGTGATGACCATTACTATTTTAACGGATCGGGCATGCTCTGGAGTTCAAGCAACCAACTCTTGCTGAGTGAAAAATACTTGGGAATTAAGAATATAATTAATCAATACAATGTAATTATAATATATAATTATATTACATCACTAATAGACATTATAATACATGATCCGTAAAGAACGTCGCACTAACATCTACTAACACCGAACCACTTTCCCCGATATGGGGTATATCGATGTTTGCTAAAGCCTGATCAAATAACAAGGAATTGAAATCCATGAAGGCATCCAACATAGGTAAAATTATTATTAGGTGGGAATAAATGGAATTTGAATCACAACGTATTCACATTTAATAACAAGCTTGCAATGTAGTTGATAACATAATTACATTGTATATTTGAATTACATTGATAGTGTACTTGATAACATAATTGAAAACAGTCCCTATCTTTGTATTCAATTCAACATGAGTATACCGACTTTGTTTCACTAGTTCGGGGTAAAGGTGTCGATTAACAAAAGCTGGGATAGGGTGATTATAACGAACCAAGTATACCTGGTTTGGGGCAAATATGTCGAGTATGTGTAGCTGGTTCGGCATGATTATAACAAATGGTCTCAGTTCGGACAAAAAAATATAGAGTTGGCTCGGGAGGTTAACCCTGAATTTCTGTCTTGAAATCCAGGCCCCGATCTCGAACTAACTGTACATTTTCTGCATTTTTTCTAATTTTCAATCCTTATGAAAATACACACACACACACACACACACACACACACACACACACATATATATATATATATATGTGTGTGTGTGTGTGTGTGTGTGTGTGTGTGTGTGTGTGTGTAATGGGACCCAAAGTTTACCTAAAAAGATGGATATGTAGAGTTGTCATTTGCTTTTGAGGTGTTGTCACTGTCTAATGGTGAAATGCCCATTACTATTTGAATATTTAAAGAACAAACCCTAATTATTTAATAATGTTGTTGTTGGTGGCTGGTGGGGGACAAAAATTTAATAATGTAGTTTGGGGACCAATGGAACAACACTTTAATAATGTTGATGAAGATGGTTGGTTGGATTAATGAAGACAAATTTGTTGGGTGAAATAAAGGAGTGTAGTGGACATAGAAGGAAATGAAGAGTTTAGAGTGTAATTGTATTTTGTGTTGTAATTAGGTAAAAAAGTATTAGTATTGGGTGGTAAAATCTCTTTTTTAAACTTGTAGTATTTTATAGCTAAAACTGTAATGACCTTAGAAATACTCTTATATATTGGTCACAAAGAGATAAATTATATAAAATAGGCACTATATACCATGTCATTGTTTTTTTACACAACGAACTGATTTTAGCACTTTTCGAGTTCCTTCGAGTGAAATCGAATATCCAAAAATCATAGGCACAATACGCATAATAGACAATTTTTTTCTTTTCAACTACTAAATTAGGATGGCTTTTGATAAACCCACCATTCCCGTAAACAACCCCACAATATGTGGTTATTAAATTAAAAAGACTTGTAAAAGTACTTGCTTACCCCTTTTAACAACTCCAATCACGTGTATTGTTACAAGACTGAGATTAGGGTTGTCAATGGGTCGGGTCTGGACCCGGACCCGGACCCGATCCGTATAATAGGGTATGTGCATATTTTTTTGGATCCGAGATCCGAAGACCCGAATACCCGAATACCCGTTTATTAAACGGGTAGGGTCTGGATCTTATACAAAACCCGGACCCGTAGACCCGCCCCGAATTGTACATTATTATTTTGTATATATATACATATATATATATATATATATATATTATAAATTTATATATATTTATAAATATATCTTATCATTATATAACATGTAAGTATTATATATAAAATTATATTTATGTATATAATAAATATAAGTAATATATGTTTTATTTATACTAATAATATTCTACAATACATTACAAAATATTTTAATTTAAGATTAAATAATAAAGAAGGGGGATAAAATAAAATAAATGTACATGTTTGACTAGACCCGAACCTGAACGGATCCGGGTCTGGATCCAATATTGTAGACCCGATGAAGCCCCGGACCCGAACTCGATGAAGACCCGATTACACGGATCTGGATCTCCCTAAACCCGACTCGTTTCCGACCCGTTGACAGGCCTAACTGGGATTCTAGGGCATATATAGAGATCATTAATTTTTAGGGATAGTTATCTGTGTTTGAAAAAACTACAATAAACTCCCTAATGTTTGGAATTGGTAACAATCTTCTTTGCCATTTTGTTGTAGTAAGAGATACCCACCCCTCTCTTTCTGTTATTCTTTTTTTTTCCAGTCAGAATTCACAAAGCAAAAAACCTCAATAACGAAAAACAAAGAAACAAAAAATAATAAATTAATTGTTCATATATACATGCAAATAACATACAATTCAAAAGGATTGACAGTTCAATAATACCCCAAATATATAATTTCAAAACTCATCACATCAATCCACGAGTGAACAACTGAACTGCACTAATCCACAACTACTTAGTGATTCATAACAAATATAGCATGAGGTGGTGAGAGGGAGGATGGAAAATTAGTTTTGCTGGAATTTTTTTGGTTATTGTCCGATAATTTGGTTGTTGGTTTGAAATGCCCAAACTTTTATTTTTCAAGTCAAACCCCGATAGTTGGGCGGTTTAAAAGGGTCTCAGCCCAAAAATGGGGGCTGCGTAATTATGAGGGATGTAAACAGAAAAACAAGGTGTAAACAAAAACACCCCTAAATTACATTTACGACTAATAGAATTCATTTTGACCTCAATTCACTTACGTTTCTGCATATCCTTATCACTCATTTTGAACTCTGATTGATTTATTGAGGCGAATTGTAGTGCAAATTTGCCGATGGTCATTGTGACTTGTTTAGTAAACAGCGAACCTCTTATATGACTCATGCAACTTGCTAGAAAAATCAGATGAAATTTGCTACTTGAAATGTGAGTAACTTAGGACCTACCAACAAATGCCCCTTTTACTAAATTGGTAATATTGTTTTCTTAAAATGTTCGAAGTATAATTTGTCTATTTTTACTCAAATGATTCTTTTTTTGTGATCATTGTAAGAATATGGATTAGGTATGCATCAAGCCATGATGGTAGATTAGTTGACTTTGTCAAGTAATCCATCATTAGCTATTAGAATTACTAGGTTTGAAACAAGCGAGTTTTTGGTCTATTCAGTCTGGTATGATCATTTCTTCGATATTTCCGAACAAATATAATTAGAATTAGTGCTCTGTAATTTACTTTTTTACTGCATATAAGAACTAAAATATTGGAACATTTTTCTCCCACAAAATGTTTCAGTGTTACTTCATTCTACCAAAAAATGCACCCAACTCCGAATCATTAAGTAAAAAAATGACAATTTCCGCACGGCAATCCAACAACTGTAAGAAGAGCTTACAAAAAAACAGCTGAAAAGGCCTAAAGACAAGATAATTTCACTCCGGGATTTGTTTATTTAATGGGCGGTTATGGGACGTAATACAATTTAAAAATTACATGGGAAATTAACATAACAAAACTTTAAAAAATGAAACTAAACCCCAAAAAACTATTTAGTATTCTAATATACAATATACTGGGGTACATTTTGTTGGACTATTTCTGATGGCTTGATGCCTAGGTGGTGGTCACCTTTGACTTGATATTTATTTGTATTTATTTTCATCTAAAGTCTTAAAAAATTACAATTAATGCCTTTTACATTTCAAATAAGCAAGTAAATAACGCAATAACTAGTGATGATCCATGCCATTGATAGTCCGTAATAATGCCAGTTAGAATTTTGTTTGGGTGTACTTGTGGTTGACGCCTGGCGTGTGAACAGGAAATAATGGTTATTTGTTCAGAATTACAATTATAAAAGTATATATATTTTTATTGTGGATTAATGGTCATAAGGAAACCTATCATGCCATATATTTGTGTTGGTAATTACAATATTTGTTAAGCACTCATTGGATGTGTGTGAACTTAAACAGTTACAGAACAAATCTTAAATCAATTACTGCCGTCAATTTTCTTACATAAACTAATACTAATTTATTTTAAAAAGGATATAATTGGTAAGGTAATGTGCTATATCCACCCTTTCGATTTGGACACAATATTAGACTCTTTAAAATATAATCAGATCAGTCTATGAAAGAGTAATTTTGTATGGAAGTTTTTGTAACTCTAGCACATCTTCTACTTCTCGTTTGTGGTGAAAAGAAAGCTTCTAATAAGAGAATTGAAATTCAATGAAAAGGTTAAAAATGGGGGGTTGAATGGTCCAGATCCATGAGTAGATGGCCCAACTGCGAACTGATAGGAAGGGTACTTTGAGAGTGATGGACCCCCAACTACAACTTATGTAATTTTATGCTTCTGACATATGTGAGTAAAATCTGGCATGTGAGAGACATGGTCCCCTTTGCTATACCCACCAAAATGGCACCAACCAATCAGCTATCTTATGGCGCCTTTTGGCACAACATAGGAGTATGCAAGATTTAAATCACTCCAATGAAAACAACCGATCTAATTCAATTGAAATACTCACAAATTGGATTTGATTCGTACGAAATCCACTTTAATTGGATTGGTTCTGATTGTGTACATGCAAGAATTGATGAAATTGATCTAAACCAACAATATATATATATGGAGAGAGAGAGAGAGAGAGAGAGAGAGAGAGAGAGAGAGAGAGAGAGAGAGAGAGAGAGAGAGAGAGAGAGAGAGAGAGAGAGAGAGAGAGAGAGAGAGAGAGAGAGAGAGAGAGAGAGAGAGAGAGAGAGAGAGAGAGGTTCTTAAGTGAATCAAAATAATTAACTTTTTCATGAACCTAATAACACATTAAAAAATAATCCTTAATTTTCGTGAGAGTGCACTTTTGTTCAAACAAAGAAATTATTTAATTAAACACAGTTTTTCAATTAGTTCCTAAAACATGAATCTAGGTATGATTGAATATAATATAATCATGCAAGAATGTTCAATCACAAACAAACACACAAATGAGGAAAAATCTTCCAAATGGGCAAAACCATTTTTATTTTCAATATAATTTGTAAAGAACGGTTTACACGGATTATACTGAAAACATGAGTGACATACGAAATACCCTCAGGTGTCGGTTCCGATGTCGTTGGTTGGAATCTCCCGCAAGAACTCTAGATGGGCAGCAATGGAAAAGAGACGGCTTCTCCACAAGTTACTCCAAATGAGTAAAAACGATCCTTTGAAGGTTTAAAGATTCACATACATATGTAGGAATGATTTTGTGAATAAAGAAGGCATAAAATCTTAAAACACGAAGTCTGTTTTCTGGGTTTCAAATTGCAGAAACGTGAGCAAAAAAGACCTAGGAAAACGTGTAAAAAGTACACAAATATTTATACGAAAAGCGAGGCGGCGTCGTCGCTCAAACGAGATAGGCATGCCGCTCGAACGAGATCGCGCGACATCCTCATGGCGCTTGAACGATAGAGAGATGTCGTTCGAACGAACTTGATGACTGAGAAAAGTCCGCTTCTACACTTAGAAAAGTTTCTGCTTTTTGTTTAAACATAAATCAAACTTCAAAAAATATTTTCTAAAAAATTCCCAAATTTTTATGCAAATATAAACAACTCCAATAAACCATTTTACCAATAATGCGAAGTGGAATTGGTTGAGCAGCACATCGCATATAGCATGATTCACGTGTGAAAATGATGGATGCATGAATTCGGATCAAGGCCGTCGTGGATGATCGTGTTGACGTGCCGAATGTAGCGGTATCAGGCATACATACTGTGATCTAGGACAAATAGAAAATTTCTAGATTCTACCCTGGACATTTATAAAATTATGTCCTTACAAATCTCCCCCTATGTTTATGCCAGTACATACATAAAAAATTCGAATTATGCTATCTCCATAAAATAAATGACAAATAAGATAATATCCCTATTAAACCCTCAAAGTGAGAATACCAACTGACATGTCTTCAACCAAAATTCAACATCTTCATATCTTCAACTTTTCTCAAAGCTTTTCTCATCAGGGTGTGTAATCCAATAATCATCAATTTTGTACCTACACACATGAGAAAAAGCAGATACACGTGACACGCAATAGATTAAAATATAATGATATGCAAAAATTGAATCAATTAAGCTTAATCAAATCATTGATAAATCAACCAAACAATTATCCCCCATAATTCATTCTTCCCCTTTTTATGATGTCCCCAAATAGATAGATATGAGAAGCACAAAAATAAAAGCAAATGGAGAGTGTCACAAGATAATAAACCTTTTATTTTTGCATTTTTAACACAAAATATACAACAAAGAATCACACCATGAACAAACACAAAAACAACCAAGTCGATGATAGAGGAAATGTAGGGTTGTGATAAAATTCGATAGGAAAATCAAAGCAGACAAACATAACATATGTGCATGATGAATATCGGATACTCCTAACGAATGAACTCAACATCTTCCTTAGGTGTAAAAAGATGGAATTATAAGAAATTGACTCAATCAAATCAACAAATCAAAGCTCAAAGTGATTTCCACACCAATAACGTCCAAAACCATTTTATGCTTTTTCAGGACTTTCAAGGAAGTGCAAACCCGTTTAAATTCTCCAACCAAAATCCCTCAGATTTATATTTTGTTTAGAGGTGATCTAAATTCTCAAACATTGGAGAATTGATGGTGAAACCTAATGGCCCATATTCAGCATGAATTGATTTTTATTGCCTTTAAATTTTGCCGGGCTCTTTTAACATCTGTGGACCCCGGATAATAAAATTCCTCAAATTTTTAGGTCCAAGGAAACGGTGGCTTAATCGCAAAGGATAGATAAGTACCTTTCGTAGCCCTTCCCCGTTTAAAAAAAAAATAATCTCACCAAACGGTTTTTTCATGCAGTCCAATCTTGTCAAGTTTTATCGCATATGGTTCGTTGTGTAGACAAAATTGAGATGAAAACACTCAAGCTAGTATGTGACAGACAAGTACAATAATCAAATAAAACCGTGCATGTGTGCAATAAAGGAGATAAGGAGCCAAACATGTAGAAAGATATCACTAATCACATCTCAAAGACTCCAAACAATGTAAAGCATATGGATGCAATGATGTAGCATCTCAAATCACTATCAAACAGTCACGCGAATAATGGAAATGGAAGTTGTGACTCGGTTATCTTAAATTC
Organism: Sambucus nigra; assembly: GCA_949130495.1. NCBI lineage: Eukaryota > Viridiplantae > Streptophyta > Magnoliopsida > Dipsacales > Adoxaceae > Sambucus > Sambucus nigra. The sequence continues at coordinate 357,030,842 of OX422212.1, read as the reverse complement.
TCATCCATAAGAGGTATAAACAAAATATAAAAATCTTTTTGTGCTTTTATAAAATTTTTATAAAAAGAAAATCTTTTTGCATTTTTCAAAAAAATATAAAAAGCAAAAATAAGAATACAAATGATACGAACTAGCAATAGGAATCATATGATATGATCATGACAATGCATCCTATCCTAGACAAGGACCATCCCTTAGTCAACTGTGCAAATCCCTCAAAACTTCCTAAGACTCTCGAATATAAGGGCATCTAAAGGTTTCGTGAAAATATCGGCTAACTGAAGGTTGGTGGGAACAAAACTCGGGGATACGATTTTATCCTCAACTAACTGACGTATAAAGTGCTCACGTATCTTGATGTGCTTTGTGTACGAATGTTGGACCAGATTACAAGATATGTGTATCGCACTCGTGTTATCACAAGAGATGGTCATGGTGTCCTGTGAAATCCCATAATCCTCCAACATTTTCTTCATCCATAAGAGTTGCGTGCAACAACTCCCGACGTCGATATACTCAGCCTCCGCAGTGGACAAAGAGATGGAGTTTTGCTTCTTACTTAACCATGAGACAAGAGCAGAACCAAAGTAGAAACACCCACCATAAGTGCTCCTACAACCATCTACATCCCCGGCCCAATTGGCATTCTAATAGGCGGACAGACGGTCATCAGTATCAAAGGAATACCAAATATCGTAGGAGAGAGTCCCACTCACGTATTTAATAATCCGTTTTAGAGCGAGTATGTGTGACTCTTTCGGGGACGCCTAATATCGCGCACAGACTGCAACACTACAGGCTATGTCGGGATGACTAGCAGTCAAGTAGAGAAGACTACCTATCATACTCCGATATAAGGTTTGCTCTACGTCCTTGCCTAAAGTGTACTTGATAAGCTTGATCGAAGTACTCATAGGTGTAAGTGCATGCCTAACAGAGTCTAAACCAAATTTCTTCACTAGGTCTTTAGCATACTTGGGTTGGGAGATGAACATCCCATCCTCTAGCAACGAACCTGGAGACCAAGGAAGAACGTAATCTCACCTACCATGCTCATCTCAAACTCACTTTTCATTTCCTCCTCAAAGTGGTGAGCATGCTAGGAGCACGTGGATCCAAATACTATGTCGTCTACATAGACCTGGGCAACCAAAATAGCACTGTCATCACTCCTGACGAACAACGTCATATCAACTCCCCCTCTCTTAAATCCACGAGCTAAGAGATATGAAGTAAGCCTCTTGTACCAAGCACGGGGTGCTTGCTTCAAACCATACAAGGCTTTCCTCAGATAGTAGACGTGCTCTGGGTGCTTAGGGTCTTCAAACCCTTTTAGTTGTTCCACGTAAACCTCATCCTGTAGAATTCCATTTAGAAAGGCACTCTTGACATCCATCTGATATAGCTTGAAGCGCAGATGACATGCGATGGCGAGTAGTAAGCGGATGGACTCAAGCCTCGCAACAGGATCAAATGTCTCCCCAAAGTCTACACCATCTATTTGTGTGTAGCCTTGAGCGACCAACCTAGCCTTATTTCTGATTATGGTAACATTTTCATCCATTTTATTCTTAAAAATTCACCTGGTACCTATCACATTCGTCTCACTAGGTCAGGGGACTAGTTCCCAGACATTGTTCTTTTTAAACTGAAGCAACTCATCCTGCATAGCAGATATCCAGTGTTCATCCTTGAGTGCTTCTTTGTGATTCTTGGGCTCGACTTTAGATGTGTAGCAGACATGGCTAACAACATTCTCTAGCTGAGAACGAGTCTTGACCCCTAAAGTAGGATCGCCCAAAATGTCTGAAGGATCATAACTCCTGCGAACCCAAGTAGGTGTGTCCCCCAGAATAGGAGTAGGGTCCATCCTGGATGTGGAAAACACAGTGGGATCATCAAAAAGGGGTGTGTCATCCTCACTCAAATGGGTGGAGTCAACGAACGTCGAAGGTTCGTCATCTTGCACAGTAACATTTATTGACTCCATCACTTAAGAGCTCTTCAGGTTAAAAACCCGGTACGCTCTACTATATGATGAATATCCTAGCAATATTCCCACGTCGCTTCGAGAGTCAAACTTTCCTAGTTTCTCTCTATCCCTTAGGGTGTAGCATTTACTCCCAAAAATACAAAAATATGCAAGGTTGGGCTTCTTTCCAGTCCACAATTCATAGGGCGTTTTAAGTGTGTGTGAACGAAGGTAATCCCTATTCACCGTATGGCATGCAGTAGACACTGCCTCTGCCCAAAATCTCCTGGAAACTTTACAACCTAGAATCATAGATCTAGCCATTTCCTGAATCATCCTGTTCTTTCTCTCAACAATCCCATTTTGATGAGGAGTCTTCAAAGCAGAAAACTCATGTTTGATTCTAAAGCTATCACAGTAAAGATCTACTTTTTACTCCGTAAATTCAGTGTCGTTGTCACTACGCATTCTATTACTAGTGACTCCGTGTTGGTTTTGCAAGACACGGCACTTGGTCTTTAAAAACTCTACAACATCAGATTTCTCTATCAGAAAACCTACAATTGAATATCTAGAGAAATCATTAACCATCATTAGGATGTACGTATTACCACCCAGACTCTCAGTACGAGTAGGACCCATGAGATCCATGTGTATCAACTCAAGTACTTGTGAAGTGGTAATGGAATTCAACTTCCTATGGGGGCTACGAATTCGCTTTCCCAACTGAAAGGGTCCACAAACCGTGGAAGTTGTCTTTCCAAGTGTTGGTAAGCCACGTACTAGGTCCTTTTTAGCTAATCGTGTTAAATCTCTAACGTTCACATGACCTAAACGTTGGTGCCAAAGATTCATATGAGTGAGCGTGGCGCTGTTGCAGATAAGTGAGGATTTGGGAACAGTCCCATAGCAATAATCCTCTGTCCTCATCCCTTGCATTCAAAGTTTACCAGCTTGATTATAGACATTACACGCGTCTCGGTCAAACTTTACCGCAAAGTCAGCGTCGCACAACTGGCTAATGCTGAGAAGGTTTGCTTTCAAACCTTTGATGTACAAAACATTCCATAGCTTAGTAAATCATGGTAACTCTATTGTACCTCGTCCTACGATTCTAGACTTTCTCCCATCTCCAAAGGTAACTCTACCATCGTTATAATCCTCTTGGTAGGTACAAAATGAGACATCACCGGTCATTTGTCTGGATCACCCATTATCGAAATACCATTGTGAGGTATTATGTGCTTTGAGAGAGGCATGGACAACAAGGGACTTTTCATCTTTCTTAGGTACCCAAGAATTGGTAACCTTTTGTTTACCCTTGTTGTTGTTGGTTTTAGCCGGGATGAGGGAAGCATTCACTGACGACAAAGACATCCGTCGGAATTCCTCCATCAAACTCTGTGATATGGCGGCTAAAAACTCAACACGCTCTCTCAGACTGGTAAAATCATCAGTACGATGTGGTGGAGTAGTAGTACGTCGTGTCCGACCTAAACTATAGTAAAACTCCCTGAGGTGGCCTTTTCTTTTGTAGTAGGTACAAAAGTACACAGTCTTAGGCAGACCTTGGTTTGATTTTCTTGGTCGAACTCTCCTTCGTGGTTTTTGACGATGGCCATATGGAGTTGTAGTAAACTCATGAACTGGTCTAGGTGCTATTTGGGATATGGAGGCACCATCAAAACCTATTCCCTGCCTATCACCAAAACCTAAAGAGGGACCAAGGAGCATCTCTTCCCATCTTTCCCGATCTGTCCTCGATTTTAACCTTGACTTCCCATGCTATCTCAAGATCATGAGTAAGCTGGGCTACAAGGGCTTCAAATTTCCTCCGAGTATCCAGGAAGGAATGGAGCTCACTCGTAAGACTACCCACTTAATTATTCAAGTTACCTTTCTCTTTCTCAAAACATCTCTCTCTCTCTCTCTCTCCAAACAGTCTCTCTCTTTCTCTAAACTGAATTTCTCTCTCAACACAGGCAGACTCTCCCTCTCTCAAGGTCGTGCAGGTATAGGACTGTCTCTCTCTCGCTTCTTCTAAATTTTCCTCTAAAGCGGTGATCCTAAGAACTAAATCTTCGTTACGCTTTTTGGTTTTAAATGACTCAGTATATAGTCAGCATAGGCACGTTGAAGATTACTCTTGCTCTCACTTGCAGTATCATCCCCCTTACTCACATCGTTCTCACTGTCGAGGTGTCCCTGTGAATTAGCATCCTCATCATCGTGAGGAGCACTAGAAGTACTCACATGACTAGCCATGAATGTGATGAAGTTACACTCATGCGACGACTCGTCTCGAGAGTCCACCGACTCGACCTCACTGTCGTCACTAAGGGTAATATTAAGGATAACTTTGCCCTTTTATTTTCCAAGTCTGTTCACCCTAGTAGCACACTCAAAAGCTCTATGACCCTTACCGTCACACTCATAACATTTCTCACCGTCTTTCTTAGGAGTGTCTTTAAAATCTTTTTTATTTTTCTTTTCAAACTTATTTTTCTCAAAATTCTTTTTATCTTTGAAATTTCCATTTTTCTTGAATTTTAGAATTTTATTGAATTTTTTTGCAAACTGTGCCAAATCATCTAAATCATGGTCACACTCGGAATCAGACGTTTCTATCTCCTTTTTTCTAGATGACTCTACCATCTTTCTTTTCGACCCCCCACTCTTCCTATCTTGGGGATTAAGTACAATTCCCTTATCTTTAGCCTTGACAGATTTAGGAAACATATCAATTTCATATGTTTGTAAGTCTCCCACTAGTTCCTCTAATTTAAGCATGTTTAAATTACCAATAAAATTTAGCATAGTGACTTTAGGGATAAAACGCTCAGGCAGTGATCTTAGAATCTTTTTAACAACTCTAACATTAGGAATGTGTTCACCAATATTAAAGCTAGTGTATATAATATCAGATAATCTAGCATAGAATTCATCAAAACATTCAGACTTAAGCATGGTGATAGTTTCAAATTGTGTTGTTAAATTTTACAGTTTAGACTCTTTCACATCATTAGTTCCTTCATGGGTAAGTTGTAAAACATCCCATGCCTATTTTGACGTGGTACACGTCATTATCCGTCGGAACTCGTCAGGTGTGACGAATCCAGAAATAGCACTAAGACCCTTAGAGTTAAAAGATGACCATTTAAATTCTTCTTCAGTCCATACAGTCACAGATTTTAAATTAGTGACGTTGTCAACAGTGATGGAGGGAGGTGTCCACCCTCTTTCAACCAAAATCCAAACTCTTTCATCAATGGCTTTTAAAGCAGATTTCATGCGGGCTTTCTAGTAAGCATAATTTGTTCTGTTAAAAACTGGCATTTTATTATATAATTTCTCCATTTTGAACAAGCCCTTTTTCAAAAATCAATTTTTTAAAAATTGATATCTTTAGAAAAGTTTTGCGGAAAATTACACGGTATAATTTTGTAATTGTCTCTGATACCAATTTGAGAGTGCGCTTTTGTTCAAATAAAAAAATTATTTAATTAAACATAGTTTTTTCAATTAAATCCTAAAACATGCATCTAGGTGTGATTGAAGATAATATAATCATGCAAGAATGTTCAATCACAAACAAACACACAAATGAGGAAAAATCCCCCAAAGGGGCAAAACCTTTTTTATTTTTAATATAATTTGTAAAGAACGGTTTACACGAATTATACTGAAAACATGAGTGACATACGAAATACCCTCAGGTGTTGGTTCTGATGTCGTCGGCTAGAATCTCCTGCAAGAACTCCAGATGGGCAACAATGAAAAAGAGACGGCTTCTCCATAAGTTACTCCAGATGAGTAAAAACAATCCTTTGAAGGTTTAAAGATTTACATACATATGTAGGAATGATTTTTTAAATAAAGAAGGCATAAAATCTTAAAACACGAAGTCTGTTTTTTGGGTTGCAAATCGAAGAAACGTGAGTGAAAAAGTCTTAGGAAAACGTACAGAAAGTACCCAGATATTCATACGAAAATCGAGCTGGAGCCATCGCTCGAACGAGATAGTCATGTCGCTCGAACGAGGCCACATATCGGTCGAACGAGATCGCGTGACATCCTCATGTCGCTTGAACGACAGAGAGATGTCGTTCGAACGAGCTCGACGACTGAGAAAAGTTTGCTTCTACGCGTAGAAATTTTTTTGCTTTTTGTTTAATCATAAATCAGACTTGAAAAAATATTTTCTAAAAAATTCCCAAATATTTATGCAAATATAAACAACTCCAATAAACCATTTTACCAATAATGCGAAGTTGAGTAGTGAGAATGGTTGAGCAGCACGTCGCATGTAGCATGATGCACGTGTGAAAATGGTGGGTGCATGGATTTGAATCAAGGCCGTGGTTAACCCATTTGCCTTAACCCTAGACTTCAATCCACCATACCCAAAACCACCTCCTACCATACACCTTACCAACCTCCGACCAACGGCTGAACGACCTAACAACCCGCGAACAAGAAATCTCCAAACCACTGTCCCAACAACTCACAACCACCTAGTTTGACCTCTCACCGACCAGCAGACCTGAAATCCATACTGACCCAATACCCACCACACACACACGTGTCCGTTGCCCACTAACCCGATTCTAACATCTGACTCGCCAGCTACCTTCTACCCGAGCCACTGCCTAACCCATAACTCGACAACTGATTGCAGATTGGGGGGGGGGGATTGTAAGGTTTGTTAGGTGTGTGTATATTAGAAAAATGCATGCCACACGTGTGTTTGTTGCTTAACTTCTTATATTTTTTATTGGACACGCATGTCCCATGTCCGCATAAAGGAGGATGGCTACGTTAGGTAGCTGACATCCAACATAAAACTTTATTAGACCCTTATTAACATGAATCCTATGAATATATGCGCTAATACTAGGGCAATCCCCTTAAGCAATGTATTGCACCTGCCACTGAATGTCTCGAAAAATAGGCAAGGGGTGTTGCGCTTGCCACTGGGTGTCTCGAAAATGTAAAAAAAACGTGCCTGTAAACACCTCAAATTTCGACAATGCACCACTTTAAAATAGTATGCGCGGCTAAACCGCGCAAACCTTTGATATCCCGAAACACCTAGGATAAACTCCTAAAAATCCTCGGGCAACACTCAAGGATCACACATAAATCTCCTAGGATTTTTGAACCGTCTGGCATTCATTTCACATCCAATATTGGCATGCATGCAGTTGACCTGCACTACATCTGGTATCCCGGAACGCTTTGAACAAACTCCTAAAAATCCTCGGGAAGAACCTAGGGACAACCCATAAATCCCCCGATAATTGTATCCGAGTTTCGATTAACGGTTTGTATCCTAATACCCCGCATGTGTCCGAGCTACTCAATACTCAATCCCTCATAAAAAAAATCACCATACATCATCCAAGGATCACCCAAAAATCCCCAAAATCTTCAAAGTGTCCGCGTGGAGTTCTCACAGACTTCGCTCACAAACGCGCGCACCATCCCGACATCCTTCGGTTCCACCGTTTGACTTTATACATTTCATAAAATCTAATATTTTGTCACCAGGTTACAAAAAAGTGCCTAAAAATAGGGAAAAATGGACAAAATGATCAACTAATTGATTTATTATAAAATGCACAAGCTCAATTATTTAACCGATTGGTTAAATATCGCATTCAAATTATCAGTCACACGTCTCAATAAATCAGTATGTTGATCATGCTTTGACCTATCGATTAAATAAGGCACCCAGATTTTTCCAATAAAAAGAGACCCGCCCATTCGCAAATGGGTCCCAAAACCCAACATTGATTAGATTTTCGAAAAAAAGAAGTTCTCAACATTGATTTGGTCTTCCCAAAATTCTTCTTCTCGAATATCCTCCCAAGCCTCTAAAGTGAAGCTTTATACTCCCAAAGGAACCTTTCAAATTCCAGGAAAACATCATTCCCATGTTGGAATTTGGTATCCAAAGTTCCCACAAACGAACCTCTGCCTTAAAGAACGACCCCACTCCTTGAAGTTAGAATCCTCATTGAACCACAATTCACGTTCCAAGGTTAAACACTTATGACAACCCGCTTACTAAAAGTGAAAATAAAACGTTGGTATCATATATCTCTTTCTTAGCATCGCTGTCGAAAATATTTTTTTAAGTTACTAACCACCTAGTAATTTAATTAGACTGGTGCCAAATTTTATCTTTCATTAAATAACAATAAGTGAAAATAAATAATAATTAAATCATTAACACACTGATAACTGAATCCAACACGGATGAATAATATAAAAAAAGATGACCGAATCAACTATCGATTCAACAATAAAATACAACAGTAAACTGAAACAATAACCTGGATATATAAGGTCAAATAAATAAACTGAATACTAAATCCAAGGGCGACATGCCCAATTGAGAATGAAGGAATGAAATGTCTATAGCAAAATCTTGCAACTTCCACATGAGTTGCAGCTATGGCATCCTTGGATCGAATCCTCAAGCAGGCGTCCTTGTGGCTGGACACCTAAAATATTTTGAAAATATTTATCAAGCATTTAAATTGCAATAATTAAATATGCATGCACACTCTTCATAATTAAGCTAGTGTCACACTCGCTTGAGGTATAACTCACCCCTCATCTAATGTGCACACCTAACGTTTATCTACTAACCTTCCTAGTTAAGCAACCCACCCTAACTAGCCGTATCACACTTCTTTTTACCATTGTACTCTAGCCCGAGTACTCTGACTTTGATTATTAGGTTATCTACTCATTAACTTATTAATCGCTTCAACTATATTAACTCATATAACGTATCACACTAGTTATATAGGAACCCCCTTTTTAAATGAGATACCTTTCACACTAGTCATATAATAAATATATTCACACTTATCTATTAATCCCCTATATAATTATCTACTCATATTATATACGTACTAGTGTACTTACAATATTCACACACATGTCAAGCATAATAACCATCCATTCCCGAGCAATAAATCACCGGATGATTTCTCTAAAATGCTATTAAGTTCCAGGTATACATTCACACTTATGTAATAATAATTAAATCATTAGCACACTGATAATTGAATCCAACACAGATGAATAATATAAATAATGATGACCGAATCAACTATCGATTCAACAATAAAATGCAACAGTAAACTGAAACAATAACTTGGATACATAAGGTCAAATAAATAAACTGAATACTAAATCCAAGGGCGACATGCCCAATTGAGTACTGAAGTAAAGTCCCTACACTAGGAATGAATGAATGAAATGTCTATAGCAAAATCCTGCAACTTCCACATGAGCTGCAGCTATGCATCCCTGCATCGAATCCTTAATCAGGACCTGTGGCTGGACACCTAAAATGTTTTGAAAAAGATTTTAATATGGGTCAGAGCCCAAGTAAAATATTTTAAAAACATTTATCAAGCAATTAAATTGCAATAATTAAATATGCATGCACACTCTTCATAATTAAGCTAGTGTCGCACTCGCTTGAGGTATAACTCACCCCTCATCTCATGTGCACACCTAACGCTTACCTGCTAACCTTCCTAGTTAAGATACCCCACCTAACTAGCTGTATCCCACTTCTTTCTACCACTCTACTCTAGTCCGAGTACTCTTACTTTGATTATTAAGTCATCTACTCATTAACTTATTAATCGCTTCAACTATATTAACTCATATAACGTTTCACACTAGTTATATAGGAACCCCCTTTTTAAATCAGATAGCTTTAACACTAGTCATATAAGAAATACATTCAAACTTATGTATTAATCTCGTATATAATTATCTACTCATATTATATACGTACTAGTATACTTACAATATTCAAACACATGCCAAGTATAATAACCATCCATTCCCGAGTAATAGCTCACCGGATGATTTCTCTAAAATTTTTATCATGTTCCAGGTATGATCAGTCTAACCCGGCTACCTGAAGTCAGACTCACTCGAGCTTGATTAAAAATAGTAATAATAAGCGTAGCGGAGGCGATCATAGTTCCCCAAGTGTGAGATAGAATCATACCCAAGATGTATCACCCCGAAAAGAATCACAACAAATAAATACTGGGCGTTATGACTTGGGGATTCTCTCTCTGCTCCTCAAGCCAGGAGATTCACCGACATCGTGCAACCTCCTATGATAACACTATAAGGGTATGTATTCCTATAAATATCATTCACACTGATATTTCTAAAGCACGCAAATATATATATATATATACACACACACACTATCACACTAACCGTATACATATATTTAATACAAGTCCAACTAACCCGTGCCTAATACCCATAGCATTAGGGTAAAAATACCCAAGTCTATATCCAGACTCATAATTTAATTAATAATACATTAACTTATTAAAGTAGTAGTGTCATCCAACTACAATATCCAGACTCACTCCTTTGGTCCGTATCTTCATCTCTTAGAATTTGTTACACAACATCCCACTATTAAGTTTAATACTCCTCATTAAATTTAATATTGGATAATTTATTATGTATAGATATAATAAATTAAAACAGCTACCCCATGCCTAACTCCCGTAGCACTAGCCTGAGAAATATTCGAGTCAACTCCACGACCGTTAATTTAATTCATTTTCACCTCAATTAATTTTATGCAAGTGGTGTCACTCAACCATAATTCCCAGACTCCCTACTTGGTCCGTATTTTAATCCTTTAAATTTATTTCATCCAATTCAAATAATTTAGATTGGCACTCTTCTCTAAATAAAATATATCTTAAAACCCCATTTCCAAAGGCTCTAAATATTTTAACTGAATCAAGATTTTTCCTTTTTCTTCATTCCCATAAATTCTTCTGTATGCTAACTAAATCAATATTTGATTCCAACAAAATTCACAGCTAAGGACGAAATTGATCAAAGCCAAGAATGGAAACTGAAAAAGCCCCAACGCCGCTCAAACGAAGCCTTCAGTCGCTCGAACGACATCCATCGTCACTTGAACGACGTCTGTGGTCGTTTGTGCGACCTCCTGTTCCGTCCCCTCATTTTTCTTCCTTGAGACATTGCTGCCATTAAAACTGCTCCGAACTTGTCTTTTCTCACCCAAAACCTTATTTAAACATTCCCAGCCACGATTCCTTCTTATAAACAGGTTCTAAATATGGACTAAATCTTTAGGCATCATTTATTTTTCCTCAAACTTTGTTAAATCTACCATTGGGGTTCCTACGATTTTGTTAATTCTTCATCCCCATAATTGACATCATAAACTGAATGCTCAAATCTTCTACTGGGTTTCTACATTCCAACAGTTTTGACTCATGTTATATCATCAATTTGATTCTTAATACATATCACATGTACAATTTTTGAAATATCGAGTTCGATATACTAACACATCCCAAAAATGAATATGGTTTACACCCACCATGATATGAATCGCAATACTGCAATTTAAATAAAATCAAGTTTAACTACTTGCCTGAATATATTCGTTGCGTCTGATTTCCTTTGATGTAGGCGAAGATTTGATGAACACTCCCCTCTTCTTGGTTTGGCTCCCAAAAGCTCTCCCAATTTCTCCTTTGCAAAAGTAGAGTTTTCTTATTGATTTGTGTCTGCCACAAACTCCTTAATGTAGGTTTAATATTACTAATCCCGAAATTAAGCCTATGGGCCAAGCCCAAATGACCCGAACACTCCCGTGTGAGCCCGATTATGCCTAAAAATTCCCCGAGACCCAATTACTACCCCCGGGTACTCTTTTATGACTATCTCGATCTATTCGGAATCAACCGTGTACTCAAAATCGTTACCCGAGTTACTTTACTAAAATCTCTAACCTCATCCTCAAATTACGACACATGTAAATTTTAAAAAAACTCGAATTAATTAAATCTTAATTCACCAATTTAATTAAATCCTCCAGATAATTTAAAATCCTATATCACCAAATTAATTAAATTCTATATCCTCTGAAATACGAAGTATTGCATATTTCCCTCCTTACAAAGAAATTTCGTCCTTGAAATTAAGATCAGTTTAATACTCCAAGCCTCGAATACTTCCCTACTCACATGCCTCTAAGATTGTTACACATATCTCTAAATTATATTAAAATTAAATTAATTACCTAGGGCGCCCATACACCCTGTCACTACACCAAATCTGCCGAATTGTCATGGTCATTGACTTTGACAAGTTCAACTTGTCAAGGTCAATGACCGTGACAATTCTAGGTGAGACAAATTTTTTTGTCACGGTCATTGACTGTGACAAGCTCGTTAGAATTGTCACGGTCATGTCACGGTCCCTGGCTGTGATAAGTTTTATCACGGTTAAGGACTATGATAAACCCGTGACGATGTTAAAAAAATTGTCACGGTCATTGACCGTGACAAGTCCGCAACAACTGTCTTTGCCAAGGACTTGTCACGATCAATAACTGTGATAATTCTCAACAGAATTGAAAAAAATTCTACTGAGCAGTATGACCACTGCCACTGCCCAGCAGTATATTTATACCTGTTATAGCAACGTTGTACCCGTTCAAACATTATATATCCAAATAAAATAGATATAGTGAAAATATACATTCAAAATAGAGACAACATGCATAACGATATAATCCAAATATAATTCAAATGTACCAATTTAAAAACAATTGAAATGTACCAACTTAAAAATAATACAATTCAATTCAAATAATGTCACTACATGTCATGGGTAAGGTTAAATCCGAGAAGGTGAGTAGGCCACACGATATACGAATTGACACACCCACTAATATACATCGTGTCGCATTGTTTACGCAACCACAACGGGGAGTTCTCCTTCCCAGGTATCACATATGTGACGAGCACCTTGGACTCGATGTTTTGAAGCTCACGTCCATGAACTAGTTCACCCTGGATGATATTCGAGTCCCTCAACCCTCGCCCTATCCGCTGGCCATCAAATATGTCCAGTATAAACACGCTCGGCCAACCAAGCGTCGACATCGGTCGGTCGAAGGGAGCCAAATATGGAAGTGGATCATCAAAGTCCGCACATGTCGACGATGAAGCAGCGAGGTCCACATCCTCATCATCTTGCACGTCGTCCTCCCGCACCTCCTCCCCCACCACCTTCTCCTTCTCCTTCCCTTTCCCCTTTCTTTTTCCACCTCTTAACGAACGCTTCATGAATGGGAACATATCTTGGACCGTCGCCTCCAAATGGGATAACTTCGCATCATGCGAGTCCACCGTTCGAGCCAACCCAGTGTCGCTCATCTCCAATCCGATGATCCTAGATATGGCCACCCGCGAGCTCACCCCCTTATCATCTCCTTGCGATAAGAGCCAAGCACTTGGTTGAGTGCGTCTGTGGACAAAGATGCCTTGTCGGCATCAGACTGCGACTCATGCACTTCCTTAAGCTTTGCCTGAAATGACAAAAAGCACATGATTAGTAAAATAAGTAAATTAAAAAATTATAACGTAATTAACAAAAAGTAAACTGTTGGATTACTTAAAATCGTGGTCGCGACGCTCGGGGACACCTCCTTATTCTTCCCCTTCTTTGTCCGAAGAGCTACATAAGTATCGAGCCTATGTGCCCTACCCCCAGGGCCACTCCATGTCCCCTGAAATAAAATAAAGTAAAATTACTATCGACCCTGCAAAGTAAAATAATGCAGAATAATATATTTCTATAGTTATAGAAAAATTAAATCTTACCATCATCCTATTCTCCACCTCGGCGTAAGATGTCTGACCGAAGTGGAGAATCCTACTTTCATAATTAATCATATATTAATTTACTAATTTACAATGAGGGGCAATCATATATTAATTTACTAAAAAAATTAATAACCAATCAATTCGTTTACAAGGGGCATTGCGCACAACCACGCACACTACACACACATATACACACCCGTGCACATACACACACAACCACGCACATTCACACACACACACACACACACATCCCTCCTACCCCACCACCCCCCCATCCCTGCCCCCTCCCCCCCCCCCCCCATCTCCTCCATCTCCTATAAAGGGTGAGTTCAAGTATGTTTCATTTAATGTCAAGTATGTTTCATTTAATTATCATACTATATATATATATATATATATATATTGTTCTATATACAAAGTAATTTTAAAAAAAAAAGTTGACAAATCTCACCCCCATGTGGACAATAATCCAGTGGTCATGCTACTTTTAAAACTAACCAACCCAACATCGATCCACTATAATCCAACAGCAATATCAACAACAAATGTGTATCCTGTACTCCTTCTAATTCATCTTCCCAATTAATTATTTTCATCAATTAAACTAACAATGAGGGGCAATCCTACTTTCATATGAAATGGACACTAATTATTAATTTACTTTCACATAAAACTATACAATTAAAGTTACAATTAAAGCTATACAATTTATTTTATTAAAGCTATACAATTAAAGTTATTTCGAATCTTAACAATTATCTGTTAATGAGGGGCAATCCTACTTACATATGAAAGGGGCAATACATATTTTATTAATCAATTTTTTCGTTTCAATTGTTGAGATTGCCCCACCCCACCTCCACCCCACACCACTCCCTTCCCCCACCACACACACATGCACACACACACACACATACACCCCACCACCCATTGCCCCCTCACCCCACCACACACACATGCACACAAACACACGCCACCAGCCCCAGCCCCCCACCCATCCCCCTGTCCCTCCCCCCCCCCCCACCACACACGCACGCACACACGCACCCAAACGTACACACACCCCACCCCACCCCCACCACCCCTGCCCCCCTCCCCCCACCACCACACACATATACACTCACACACACACACACATAGAAATGAAAGAGAGAGAGAGAAAAAAACATACCTTAGAGAGAAAGAGAGCTTGAAATCGCTTAGAGAGAGAAAGAGAGGGAAAATCAAAAGGGTGGGAAAAAAAGAAAGCGTAGATTTTTTTTATTGAAAAAATTATCACGGACATGTCACGGTCATTAACCGTGACAAGTTCATAAGATTGTCACGGTCAATGACCATGACAAGCCTTTGCCATGGTCTTGTCCCGATCAATGATCGTGACAAAAATGCGTGTTTTTTGTCACGATCAATGACCGTGACAAGGCTGGTCGGCTAAAGGGTGCCAATTTAGCCTTTTTGGTGTAGTGTGTACCCATGCTCATCTTGCATGAAAGTTACCCAACTCTACTAGTCTTAAATCGTAATATAACTTTCAACTCACAGTTATAACCACATATGTGTATAATAACCAAGGTAGCAAACCCATGTCCTAATGACCACACATCTCCCTACTTCCAACGTTGTGCTAAGTTTCATGTGTGGGATGTCTCTCAAAGTGAAATCCAAACAAGGAACCCCCCGATACACTACTACCTAATATTATTAGTCGTTGAGATCCGTTAAGCCCTCATTCCATAGCACGTACCCCCAATTCCCGTCTCCTGACATAAAAGTGTACTCTCCACTCTCATGTTACAAAAGACAACATACAATACGGCGCACCTTACTATCACTACTTTCTTAGAACGAATCAATCACGAGCTATATCTCCCTGCTCGACAATAAGCCTCATCCACTCTGAATCCCATTAGTAAACGTCCCTACTTACCGGGATCAAATATAACCATACAAACATTTTCTTATAAGTCTACTATGTAACACACGATAGCATATTTGCACATATTTATAGGATAGATTCTCTTTCGGGTGATAACTACTACAAGTAAATCATACCTTGGAACAGTGAACAAAAAGTCTCACTGTACTATATACTATAGACCAAACATCCTAGTATAATTATCACTAACGCCTCGTACGTAACATACTCATCTCAAGCTCAGCCCCACCCATTAACTTATGGTACATAAGTTTTTTCGGTGCTTCCTTCACAGCACTCCACGGCTTCCCTGTCCATATATCGAAATATCTCTCACCTTAAAGTTTTCTTCTACACGTTCAATAATTTATCATTTAAATTCGATGCACTAGCATCCAATAACGTCTCACCACTCCCAAAGTTTATTAAGGTCCATGCGTGTAACTTCCCGTAACGAAAGCTCAAAAGAACTTTCCCCAATGCACTATCCCATAGCATTGTCGATCATCGAAATCTGTGGGTCCAAAGCACATAGCTAAGATATCACCCATTCTATCTCCCGACACATAAATCAAATCATTTGTGCCCATGTGTCTCAAGGAGTTACACGATACGGTGCTCTCACTATCACTAAGTTCTCAGCACGTAAATAATAATGAGCTAAAAACTCTTCGATCAATAGTGAACCCGATATACTCTAAATCACATCAGTAAAAGTCCCTACGCACCGGTATCCAATGTAACTAGATAACTGTACTCTCTGAATTATACTTCATAAAATATCACCGTGAGCTCTACCCTCTTTCAAGTGAGACATTGCAAAAATATACATCCTATCCCGGAACAACGAACATGATAGTTTTGCTGTAACCACCCACCATCGCATAACAGTTTATACCCAGGATAAAACCATACCTCAAATATCACGTCTTAAAATGAGATAACCTCATAAAATATACCCTCTAAGTGTCCTCACCTTCTCCCTTACTGATGGAACCGAAGAGATCCCCTTTACTCAATGGTGAATACATACAACTGTAGTAATATTAACGATACCTCTACTAAACTAGTTTCTCATACGAATCTAGTACTAATAAATTATTGTGACTTACTCGTGTCACACAAAATAGATCTTAATCACCCCAAGATAAAACTCATAATTTCAAGTGCCAATAGTACTCGTGGATCAAATGGTTCCTGGATATAACACCCCTGCCCCAACCAAACCAAAAACTTCTTATAATCGTTGCCCCTATTGGGCATCCCGTTCCTGTCCCCCAATTCATCGTGGACAAAATCCACACATAATTTCCTACTCCTTACACATAAGACACCTCTCTATGTCATTCTCCTTTCTCTAGCCCAGTGGCCATGTCGGTATTGTCCTTTTCACAAACCTAGTAGACTTGCCCCTGATTTCTACCCCTGTTGTCCCTTTGGCTCCGCTGGCCCTATGGGACTCATTGCTGGACTTGATGACCCTACCTAAATCCACCGTCACCTGGTAGGAATTCTATTGATCTTAATCATTTAAATGGGTCCTCTATTAGGTATCCCCTCCTATGGTGCCTCACTAACACTGTTAGATCCAGTCTCACCCTTTGGTTAGATTCTCTAACTCTCCTGGTTCCCTTCTCAAGGAAGTGATGATCTCAAATTGTAAACTTATGACATTGACGACAACAATACTAGTCGTTCTAGATGGATTTCCCCATCCGTGCTTGTATATTCTACCCACGTGTTCATCATTAACTTACAAACCTTCTTGATTATCCGTATCCACCTCGTCGGGAACAAAGTTTGCTAAATACATCAACTCTCCTTCATGATCGACCACCATATGGTCCTTTTGTAACAAGTATTAAAATCTCATTTGCTTCTCTGTTTAAACAACTGATGAGAGGATTTGCGGTAAAACCACATCCTAAATTCTTCGTTATTCATGGCATATCTCCATAGTTATGGTGACTGAATCCCATCAACATAACACTGCTCCTATGAGCTAAAATCTGCAGAAATTTAATCTTAGGTGCCACTGCACTCCACCCTACACAATTTCCTTTAGGTTATTTCCTTCCATTAACCCTATACTTTATACTTAATAGTAAGAAAATGTAAGTTGCATATGTGAAGGAATATAACAATCCTATAATAAGGATCTATATCAAAGAACACTAGTTGAAACGTAATAAGCTGCGCAGATCCTAAGGACTCTAGAACCGGATACCCTGATACTATCTGTGACACCCCGCCTACTAAAATACTGGGTGGCCAGCCCGTGATCGATATAAAATATTGGTCTTATATGGCTCGTTCTTAGCATCACTGTCAAAAATATTTTTTTAAGTTACTAACCACCTAGTCATTTAATTAAACTGGTACCCAATTTTATCCTTTTATTAATTAACAACAGGAGGAAATACATAATAATTAAATCATTAACACTGTGACAACTGAATCCAGCACAGATGAATAATATAAATAAAGGAGACCGAATCAACTATCGGTTCAACAATAAAATACATGAGTAAACTGAAACAATAACCTAGATACAAAAGATCAAATAAATAAACTAAATACAAAATCCAAGGGCGACATGCCCAATTGAGTGCTGAAGTAAAGTCCTACACTAGGAACGAATGAATGAAACGTCTATAGAAAAGTCCTGTAACTTCCACATGAGCTGCAGTTACGCATCCCGGGATCGAATCCTTAAGCAGGCGTCCCTGTGGCTGGACACCTAAAATATTTTGAACAATATTTTGATACGGGTCAGAACCCAAGTAAAACATTTTGAAAATATTTAGAAAGCAGTTAGATTGAAATAATTAAATATGAAGGCACACTCTTTATATTTAAGATAATGTTGCACTCTCTTGAGGTATAGCTCACCCCTCATCTAATGTGCATACCTAATGCTTGCTTGCTAACCTTCCTAGTTAAGCTACCCCACCTAACTAGCCGTATCACACTTCTTTCTATCACTCTACTCTAGCCCGAATACTCTTACTTTGATTTTTTAGTTATCTACTCATTAACTTATTAATCGGTTCAACTATATTAAATCATATAATGTTTAACACTAGTTATATTGGCAACCCTTTTTAAATCACATAACTTTCACACTAATTATATAAGAAATACATTCACAATTATGTATTAATCCCGTATATAATTATCTACTTATATTATATACATAATGATATACTTATAACATTCACACACATGTCAAGTATAATAACCATCCATTCCTGAGTAATAACTCACCAGATGCTTTATCTAAAATGTTATCATGTTCCAGGTATGCTCACTCTAACCCGGTTACCTCAAGTCGGACTCACTCTCGAGCTTGAGTAAAAATAATAATAATAATAATAATAATAATAATAATAATAATAATAATAATAATAATAATAATAATAATAATAATAATAATAATAATAATAATAATAATAATAATAGAGGAGATCATAGTTCCCCGTGTTGTGAGACAAAATCATACCCAAGACGTCTCACCCAAAAAAGAATCACACCAAATAAATACTGAACGCTATGACCTGTGAATTATTCTCTTCCTGCTCCTTAAGCCAGGGGATTCACCCACATCACGCAACCTCATATGTTAATACTAGAGGGGTATGTATTCCTATAAATATCATTCCCACCGATATTTATATTTATATATATATATATATTATCACACTAACCGTATTCATATATTTAATAAAAGTTTGGCTAACCCGTGCCTAATACCTATAGCACTAGCCCAAAAATACCCAAGTCTATAACCCGACTCGTAATTTAATTAATTACACATTAATAAATTTATTAAAGGAGTGTCACCCAACTACAATATCCAGGCTCTTTCATTCGGTCAGTATCTTCATCTTTTAGAATTTGTTACACAACATCCCACTATTAAGTTTAATACTCCTCATTAAATTTAATATTCGATAATTTATTACGTATCTCTATAATAAATTGAACCAGCAACCCCGTGCCTAACTCTCGTAGCATTAGCCTTAGAAATATCCGAGTCAACTTCATGACCCTTAATTTAATTAATTTTCACGTTAATTAATTTTATGCAAGTGGTGTCACTCAACCATAATTCCCGGACTCCCTACTTGGTCTATATTTTAATCCTTTGAATTTATTTCACCCAATTCCAATTATTTAGATTGGCACTCTTCTTTAAATAAAATATATCTTTAAACTCCATTTCCCAAGGCTCTAAATATTTTAACTGAATGAAGATTTTTCCTTTTTCTTTTTTCCTATAAATTCTTCTATATGCTAACTAAATCGATATTTGATCCCAACAAAATTCACAGCTAAGGAGGAGACTGATCAAAGCTAATAATGAAAACTGAAAAATCCCCAACGTCGCTCAAATGAATCCTTCAGTCGCTTGAACGATATCCGGCGTTGCTTGAACGAAGTATGTGGTTGTTTAAGCGACATCATGTTCCGTACCCTCCTTCGTCTTCCTCGAGACACTATTGCCATTAACGCTCCTCCGAACATGGCTTTTATGACCCAGAACCTTATTCAAACAGTCCCAACCACGTTTCATTCCTACAAACAAGTTCTAAGCATGGACTAAATCTTTAGGCATTATTGATTTTTCCTCAAACTTTGGTAAATCTTCCATTCGGGTTCCTACGATTTCGTTAATTCGTCATCCCCATAATTGATATCATAAATCGAATGCTCAAATCTGCTACCTGGTTTTTACATGCTTATAATTCCAAGATTTTTGACTCGTGGTATATCATCTATTTGATTCTTAATACACATCACATGTATAATTTTTGAAAAACCCATTTCGATATAAGAACCCATCCCAAAAATGAATATGGTTTACACCCACCATGAAATGAATCGCAATACCGCAATTTAAATGAAAACAAGTTTAACTACTTACCTGAATAGATTCGTAGTTCTGATTTCTTTTGACGTAAATGAAGATTTGACAAATAACACCCCCCTCTTCTTGGTTTGGCTCCTAAAAGCTCTCCCAATTTCTCCCTCTTTTCTCCTCTGCAAAATTAGGTTTTTCTTATTGAGCTATGTCTGTCACAAACTCCCTAACGTAGGTATTATATTACTAATCCCGAAATTAAGCCTATGGGCTAAGCCCAAATGACCCGAACACCCTCATATGAGCCCGATTATGCCTAAAAATGTCTCGAGATCCAATTACTATCCCCGGGTACTCTTTTCTGACTGTTTTGACCTATTCGAAATCAACCGTGCACTCAGAATCGTCGTTCGAGTTACTTTTCTAAAATCTCCAACCTCGTCCTCAAATTATGACGGATGTAAATTTTAAAATGACCCAAATTAATGAAATCTTAATTCATCAATTTAATTATATTCTCTAGATAATTTAAAATCCTATATCACTAAATGAATTAAATTCTATATCCTCAGAAATACGGGATATTACAACACTTTTAACTTTCATCTTAAACTCTAAAAAATATTAGGACTAACAGACACCGTAGGCTAGAATAAAACTACATCCCGAATCTATAATAACTCACATATTTTTTCACCAGAATGGATCAAGTCTCTATGCCAAGATATATTGGTCCTTAAAATCATAATACCGTTCTTAGCATATGACAAAAATATGAGACACTATAATTGTTTTTCAACAATAATATATCTGAGCAAAGATAATACGAACAATTGCCAACTGTAAACTTTAAGATCCAACAATATAAAAAAAACTCCAATACATGCTATCACCAATAATATAGGCTCATATACCGTCCCAAAATACAATTGCATAATCATAAGTGACCAACAAATCCAATACTTGGCTCATATAAAGTAAACGAAGAAAAGAAAACTATGATATACATGATTTGTCTCCAAATCTTTAAGCCTTCACTTGATGATCCAATAACTCCTATACTAACCTGAGATGTTAGTACACGAATACGATGGGTTTTACCCACCACAAGAATACTAGCTACATGATCCCAATTAGGGTAACACAACTCAGTCAGAAGTACTAGATGAATTAAATACCACAATAGAGTGTTTTATTAAACAATAGGCATTTAATCATACAAATCTTTATAATTACCCACCCGATAACAAGAATAAACAACTACCTGAACCTAACAGGACATAAATACAATTAAATAATTTCAAGAATATAAACAATTATCCATGCAATAACATATCTCAACTACTATTCATTTAATTTACATATTTAACAATTATCTACTTGTTAATGGATATTAACATGCTCATTTTACTTATAGGAATCAATAACCATCAAGTTATTAACCGATATTAACAAAACACAAACTATCATAATTCATTAGAAGCCTTTTCATCACTTTCTACTTTCACAACTCATTGATAACATCTTTCTCATGTTTCATTTTTATTCTAGCAAACCAACCTTTTATTTAGCACATTAAAAGAATATTAACCATTTATCACTTTCTTAACTCATTTATACTATTTTTTTATTTATTTTGGTAACTTCATTATAACCAACCAACCTCGCACATAACCATGTACATAACATAGTACATATCGTGTCACCCTTATAAATATAATTTATTCGCCTCCATCACATTCCTTCACAATTTAGTGTACGACAGGTATCAATAACCATATCTAACTTACATAATGATACCTATCTCATACACTATTCGGTCGATCTCAGTCACGATCGTCCACATACGTGATGTAACTTTAGTATAATCACTTCAATATAAATAATCACACCACTATAGAAAAATGATATATTCCCAAGACCCTACACATACTTGTGATGGACCAAAAACAAGCAATCATCATTACTATAGCTTGACAATCTAGATCCCACACATACTATATCTCTATAGCCAGAAACCACTAGACTCGCTCTTACAACTATGCACAAACATATATATCCATCAATGTAGCCTTCCAGTATAGGTTTTGCACAAACTATACTCGATGAACAGTTGACTCTACACCCCACACATATATAAATGTCCACATACTTATCAGTTTCTACAAAAGTTTACAAAATCCAAAACTCCCAATTCCCAACCTTCTCTAAACTCAATGCGTGGGATGTCTCATAAATGAAAATCAAACAAGGAAGCCCCCTAATACACTTCTTCCCAGATCAGGTGGTTGTCGAGAATCTAAAATAATTACATCTCCTCAACTCATATATAAAATTAACTGTTTACACAATCCACACTTCTTAAGCTCCTAAATTTTAACCTTCACTAGACTCCATGCGTGGGATGTCTCATGAATGAAATCCAAACAAGGACCCCGATACACTTCTTTCTAGATTGGTTGGTCGTAGATAGTATATAAATGCTAGACCTAACCTTTTATATTCTTTACTTATTTCAAAATATTCAAATACAAGTCACTTACATAACTCTGATAGCTCACTTTCTAAATCCAAATCATTTCAGTACATTATCTACCCTTAGTAATTATATTGCCTACCTAAACTTGTCATAACCTCTACATCGTATCTAAACATCCTTTGTTCTAACAATATTCAAACATAACAACTAAAATAATAAAGTTCTAATTCAATTGTGCATGATAATAAAAGCAACCAACCCTCATTTACTTACTTCCGTCCTTACGCGTATATTTCAATATTATGATCCCAATGTCAATAATATGTATAAACCTAATGTAATAACTCCCAAAGACATCATCTTATAGCTAACGACACATATTTCCTCAATAATAGTATATAATCACAGGCAAGTTCCATTGATCAAAATAAATAGCCAACAACCTAACACCCTTGACAACCATAATAACTAACTAACAAAAAATCCCAAAGCCAATAATAATTAACTAATAAAATACATTTCCTAAAAAATAATGATATAGTCAACAACGTTATAATCCCCTCGATATTGATAAACAACCAACATCATTAAACTCCTCGTTAACAACATATTAACAACAACATAATACTGACTGCCACAACCTCCTCCTCTTTGATTATCTACTTTAAAAAATACATACATATTAATAAGATATTATAAGCCCTTTCACAAGTTCATAAAACACTATCTTATACGATTACTAATGGTATTCATATGAAATCCTAACCATTATAGATGTTTTCTAATATGGGCACATAAATTACAATCAAAATTCTAAGGGAAAATTTATAACCACAACCAATAATTTATCCCTTTTTTAAGAGAATATTTTCTCTCATTGCTCAAATAGCTTAGGCTTTTAGATAAGTTTTTGGCATATTCCACTACTGTTTGATTCTAGCCAAGCCGAAGTTTAAGATCCAACATATCAAATGTTCAAGCATCTCCATACTTTGAAGATATAATGCTTTATTATTTAAAATTTATTCCTTGAATTTATTTTGGGACGTTCATTTTATTAAAACTCGAAACATGATTTTTTTTTGAAAAATTAAGGGAGTTTTTCATTATTTAAAAATAATTTTTGCACGTGCATCTCATTCAAACGAAATGGGAATCTCATTCTAACGATATTTGATTCTCATTAGATTCCTCTTCGACCGAACATCTCATAAGGGCGTATTGTTTTACATCATTCGAAGCTCGTTCAAACGAGATTTGGATATCGTTCAAACAAACCTGTAGTCATTTAAACATGGTTCATTTCTCGTTCAAACAAGGCTTTGATTTCGTTCGAACGACCATCGCCGCCTCAAATTTTGTGTCGCCTTATAAATACCTGTTATATGTTTGTCTTCATTAAGAATTTTGCTAGAATTGTTTCTTCATAACCTTTCAAAAAGTTTTCAACCTTTTGTTTTGAGAAAACCTTTTTGATTAACAAATCACACCCCTAATATATATTTGAGTGAATCAAGTTTAAACCCTATAGTGTGTATCTTAAATACAACCTATGTGGAGAAGGAATCTCCATGTTTGACTTGTGTAACCCTAGTGTATTCACTGCTGAAGACGGAGGAATGCAGTTCTTGTGAGTCTTGCGAGGATCATTGCTGAAGGAAGGCTATGGATGTGTGGTTCTTGAGGGGATCATAGTAGATTATTTTATCAAATTTGTAAGTTGCGATTTGTAAATTTTATAAAGTGAATAAAAGGTTTTGCCCTAAGGAGATTTTTCCCGAAACTCTGTTTTTATTACATGATTGGTTTGATTTACATTTTGAATCATATAATTGCATGTTTTTAGGGTTAAAGGATTAAAATTTGGTGTGAGTTGTCATCTGAATTTAATAAGTTTATGCCATTAGATAATTAGGCACTCTCAAATTAGTATCAGAGTAGGTTTCCCCAAATTAATGTGAGATCCTGATTTTTCGCAAAAAAATTTTGTGATATCAATTATTTTGAAAAATTAATTTTGAACAATCGCAAATTTTCTGATGGAGAACTTATATAATAGGATGCCAATTTTCGATGGATCGAACTATGCCTATTGAAAAGACCAAATGAGATCCACTTTAGAATCCATAGATGAAAGGGTTTGGTTAGTATGTGAAAGAGGGTAGACTCCTCCCATGATCACTGTTAATAATGTCACAAGACCTAAACCCTTATATTCTTGGACTGATAATGGGTATAAATGGAGAACTTACAACTCCCCAACCTGAGTGCTATTTTTGAAGTCATCACCCCTGATGAGTTTTAAAGCTTTATGACGTGCACTAAGTTTAAAGAAGCATGGGATATCCTCCAACTGACACATGAGGGTACAAATACCGTCAAGGTGTCTAAGCTTCAAAATTTGACCACCCAATTTAAGACCATCACTATGTTAGATTCTGAGAGTTCTAATGAATTCTATAATAGGTTGTCGGACAGCTAAACACTAGTTTTAACTTTAGTGAGAAAATTCCTGAGACTCGTGTCGTGAATTTTTTTTTGAGATCATTTCCTTCCCTATTTATTCCTGAGGTCGCCGTAGTTAACTCTTTAGGTATTTTAGATACTCTTAGGATAGAAGAACTTATAGGATACCGTCAAACTTATGAGATAGATATGTTCCCTAAAATCATTAAACCTAAAGATATAGGGGTAACTTTAAATCCTCAATCTAAAAAGAATAAAAATGAGAGAGTTTGTGAGTTTGATTCTGAGGGAGATTTTGATGTTGATGACTTGCCCTTGTTTGCGAATTTTTTTAAAAAGTTTCTCAAATTTTCCAAAAATAATTCTTCTAATAAAAATATTTTTGAAAAAAACAAAAAGAAGGATGATGTGAAGGATGTAGGTGAGAAAGGGGAAGATATAAGGTGTTTTGAGTGTAAAGGTAAAGGACATAAGTCATTTGAGTGACCCTTTATGCACAAGAGAAAAGGAAAAGAGATTGCAAATATAGCACTCTTAGTGATAGTGACATCGAGTCGGTTGATTCAGGGGGAGAATCACCATATGAACAGTGCATTGCTTTCATGGCTAGTCAAGCGAGTACTTCTAGTTTATCCCACGACAATGAGGACACGTGTAAACATGAAAGCCTCGATGAGGTTTCAATTCATTCAGGAGATAGTGAGTGTGAGGGTGAGATTATAAGTGAAGGAGGAGGGGATCTCCAAAAATATTTTAGTGATTTGTACACCAAGACGTTGAAAACTAAAAAGTTGAATAAAGATTTGTCTCTTAGGGTGTTAGATTTGGAGAGAGAGCGGTGAAATTTTTGAGGGTGTGTGAGGCGTCGGCGAGTCAACTCGAGAAGGTTAAGGTTTCTTTATGTGAGCAGTTGATCGTCCTAGCTAGAGAAAAGAGTGATTTGACCAACATTGTGGTTATTCTTATGGGAGATCTTCAATCTTCATTGGAGACTCATGAGAAACTTGAAGATCGTTTATCCCAACTCTAGAGAGATCTCGAATGTTCCTGGGAGGTCAAGGTTACTTTAGAGGGCACATCTAAGAAGGTAGGAAATATTCTCCTTGGTATCTCTTTGGGTAACATTGAGAGGATAGGGATAGGTTATGACAGTGCGTCCACTTTCCATGTTGCACCCAAGTTGGTTCCTGAGTTTGTATTAGATCCATATGGCCCTCGACATAACGCACCTAAGTGTACGATTCCATATAGGAGTGAGCATCCTAGATGTTTTAAGAGAGGTGTACCCAAGCCCGTTTATATCTGTTCTCATTGAAAGAAAAGAGGTCACCTTAGGGAATTTTTCTTTAAGTTAGGGTGAGTGTGTCATAGGTATCTTCCACGATATTTTACTACACGAGTTCCCACACGCACTCCCACACATGTTACTCTGCATGCTTCTACAATTTATGATAGCTTTCAAGAGCAAGTTGAGTATTTAGTAAAAACTTCAAAATATTTAATGAATGTTTTTCATAGGATGTCGTCCCCTTTGGAGAACTCCTGCGGTCCTAATGATTGAGGTCGAGACTTATTTCTCGTATATGATGTTTTTCTTGTTTATATCATTCATGGCTATTGCTAGATTGTACTATAATTGTACTTATATTTTCCATTTTGATGTATTTTTTAAAAAATCCAAAGAGTTCTGTTTTTCTTGAAAATTTTTAAAAAATACAAAAATATTTTTGGTTTCTTTTTAAGAAAAAGTGAAAAATTCAAAAAGATTTTAATTTTAATAAATTTTTTGAAAAATCCAAAAAGAGTTTTGTATTTTTTTTACACCATATGTGGATGAACATTAAAGATGTCTGAGTCACTAATTCATTCCATATCCATGTGACTATTTTGTAGTGTTTTGAGATGCGACATCATTTCATTTTTATGCTTAATAATGTGTGGAGTCATTAAGATGTGATATGATGACTACTTCCTACATGTTTGACTCGTTATCGGATTTAATGCACATGAGCACACACTTATTTGAGTATTCGTTACCTTTCACGTGTCGGTTGTGTGTTTTCATTTCAATCCTTCTTTTAAAATGAACAAATACAAAAAAATGAGATAATGAAAGTAGTGCTTAAAAGAACCATTGCTCGGATTGGAAAATTTGAAATTCAAATCGTCGGTAGATGTGGTATATTAAAAGCAATGGAATTGGACTACGAAAGACATGTTGACTTTACGTGAAAAGCCACCATTTGTACAAAGAAAATAGCTTAAAAGATTAAAGGCACATAAAAAAAGTGTCAGGCCAATTTTAAAGAACATTGATGCTTCGATACATATGAGCATTGATTTCTTCAAAACATTTGAGTGAAAAGATTCAATATGTGAGTTTTGAGGGAGTAAAGTCGAAGATAAATGGGTTTGCACCACCTGAAAAATTCTCATAAAGCATTACATAGTTTTGGGCGTTATTGGTGAGAAAATCACTTATGATCTTGATTAGTTGAATAGGTTAAGTCGATTTCACTTGAGTTCATCATTGTAACACCTAAGGTAGACTTTGAGATCTTGTGTTAGTGATGTATCATTCCTTCTTGAAAATAAGTTATGTTTATCTGCATTGATTAACCTATAGAATATGTTCACACCCCTACATTCTGCTTTCATGATTCAGTTTATTTGTGTTTCTCCATGGTGTGTTGTCTTTGTAAATTTTTTTACTTGAAAATTTTAAAAAATAAAAAAATGGGTTTTAATATCTTTTGATATTATCATTACTTGATTATTCATTCTTATCTTACTACGATGATATCTTTTTATGCTTGGTGATGTTCTCTATATTTTTCATTATTAGTTTTTACTCCTTGTCTATTCGGACAAAATAAAAGGGGGAGAACAAATTACGGGGGAGAGTTTGATTTATGGGGGAGATTTATCTTTATTCAATTATTTGATATATTTGAAATGTGATGCATTATGGGGAATTTTCTTTATTTCATGCGTGTAGGTTCTTTTGGAAGATCATATTTAGAATACACTCAATGAAGACAAAGTATAGAAGTCAAAGAAGAAGTGGAGATTTGAAGACTTTATTTTGAAGATATCTTTATCTTTGTACCTATCTATTTTAGGGTTTATAAGGTTATTAGGATATTGTATTTGTCTTAGGGGATTATTTATAATTTTCATTTCGATTTTATATTTGTACTGGAATAGGCAAAAAAGGGTGGATTTGTAAAAGCATATTTTCTCTCACTCCTCAAATAGATGAAGCTTACATAAGTTTTTTGGCATATTCCGCTACCGTTTGATTTGAGACGAGACGAAGTCTAAGATCCAGCATCTCCAACATTCAAGCATCTCCATAGTTTGAAGGCATAACGCTTTAGTGTTTAAAATTTATTCCTTGAATTTATTTTGGGATGTTCATTTTTATTAAAACTCGAAACATGATTTTTTTTAATTGAAAAATCAAGGCAGTTTTCATTATTGAAAAATAATTTTTGCACGTGCATCTCGTTCAAATGAGATGAGAATCTCATTAGTATTGTGTGTTAGAAGCCTCTTCGATTGAACATCTCACGAGGGTGCACATCGTTCTAAGCTCGTTCAAATGAGATTTGAATGTCGTTCAAACGACCCTGCAGTCGTTTAAACGAGGTTCATTTCTAGTTCAAACGAGGCTTTGATTTCGTTCGAACGATCGTTGTCGCCTCAAATTTTGTGTCGCCTTATAAATACCTGTTTCATGAGTGAATCAAGTTTAAACCCTATAGTGTGTATCTTTCATACAACCTTTGTGGATAAGGCATCTCTATGGATGACTTGTGAAACTTGAGGGTATTCACTGCTGAAGACAGATGACTGCGGTTCTTGTGATTCTTATGAGGATCATTGCTGAAGGAAAGCTGCGGTTGTGTGGTTCTTTAGAGGATCATAGTAGATTCCTTTATTGAATTTGTAAGTTGTGATTTGTAAATTTTATAAAGTGAATAAAAGGTTTTGCCCAAAGGGATTTTTCCTGAAACTCTGTATTCATTACATGCTTGGTTTGATTTACATTTTGAATCACATAGTTGCATGTTCTAGGGTTAAAGGATTAAAATTTGGTGGGGATTGTCATATGAATCTAATAAGTTTATGCCATTAGATAATTGTGTTCTCACTTTTAATATTCCCAAGATCAATATAGCATTTTAGGTATTCTATAAGAGATTAACATATTATTATTGTGAAAGAGCGTGTTATGTGCACTAAGTAAACATCAATAACAAACCTAAAGGGAGGTGAATAGGTTTGTAGTCATATTGTGACCAATTTTTTTATTTTAAACACTTTTGCTTGCACATTCAAGTTACTTAATGCAACTTTTACCAATTTGATTAATCAATGACAAGATTAACACACACAATTTATATAATTAGGTGAATTTAGATGAACAAAACTAGATTTAACAAGCGTAAGTCAATTTTAGTCCAATTCACTAAATTCAATTAAGATCTAAGTGATGTATGTGATAACAAGCATAAATCATTCACAATCAACCATAAGACAAATTTATGAGGAAAAATCTCCACCTAGGGGTAAAAAATCTCAATGCACTCCAATTCTCATTTCTTACTTGAAAATAATTTTACAAAGGATAATAAGGTACCTCTCATACAATCTCTATTGTGTAGTCACCTATGAACGTTTCGACTCTTCTCCATAGTCAATGAGAATTGTAATGAGCTTCACATCACAAATGAAGAAGTCCATTCTCTTCCTTAGATCGCACCACACACTAAATTCTTTAATAATCCGAATTGACTCCTATTTTAGATCTATGAGTGATAGAACATAATAATTCAAAAAAAAGTAGATTGAAATAACCAAGGCTAGTATATAGATCTCAACCAAAACCCTCTCAATTATCCCTCAAAGACATAGATCAAGTATATGTCTAAGTTTTATCAATTTTGGAGGGAACAAGTAAAATTAGAAAGTGAAGAAAATGTAAAATGCTCTCAATCTCGAAAATACTCTCAAAAAGGTGTTTGAGTTATGAGGTTTTCAGATATTTAGAAATAGGAAGGAAATTGGCCATTTCATAGAATACTTTCAAATTTTGATGCCTTTTTGCACACGATAAGATTGGACAATTTGCATGATTTTGTCTAGTAGGGACATCGAATGTTGGCCATGCGAATGGATTTAATTTAGAGACGCGCGGATGGAGTCGTGTGCATGGACACAAATAGTGGGCAAATGGTCCAATTATAAACTATTAAAGAATAGTGTGATGAATAAAATGAAATATTTCCAATTTCTAAAAATGTTACAAACATTTAAAACCCTCTGAAAATGTTTTAATGTTATTAAAGAACTTGTTCGATCAACTTTAAAAATCCTCACACATTTAAAAAATGTTTTATGCACGTGTGTGTCTTTAGCCATTATCAATTCAGAGTATACAAAAATGATATAGCCTTCACTTCAATGTGAATGCATGTCAATGGAAGCCTTTAATGAGAGGTGGTGTATGATCTTTTATCTTCAACGTCCAAGGTTCATATAACCTTATCTAGACCTCACCTCACTCATAACGAATCAAGTCTATGTGACTTGATAAACTCAATGTTTTGACACATGAGATAACCAATATATATTACAAATATTTACACCCTGTTAGCTATTCCACGGCAAAACCCCCGAAACATAAATTGATTCTACTACCCCTATAATACATACACTCAACTATCCATATAGTGAATGTAGTATAAGGTAATGTACAAACTCTATAAGACCAAACGGCAATGTAAAAGTCGTGTTTGAACATGAGCTGGAGTTAGAATCATCAATGTTAAGCCTAAAATCACACAAAATAACAAATTACATCATAGAGGCAATAACATACACAAAGAGAAACTCCCCCTCCTTGGGAATCCTCTGAAAAATCAATATGATATAGCGGATATATAAAGTACATAAGCATGCAAAGTATAAAACATCTAGTATCAATGTGTAACACAAATAATATAGCTCCCCTTAAACAACATCTCCCATAACATGGATATTTTTCCTCTTTTTTTTGACAAATCCCCCTTTTAGGCACATGGGCATGGGACCTTCCCCCCTTAATATCAAGGAATGAGAATTTCCCTCCCCTTTTTATGCAAAATAAAGACAGAGAAGAAATATATCATAGACAATCAATATAACATGATAAGCAAGATCACGATGAGAAATAAAACTAGCAAAGCAAGATATAAGAAGGAATGTGAAATACCATATCTATAATAAAGGAACACACAATGAACATATACAAGTGTATTAACATATAAATCTCAAAACAGAACCTATTAGATGAAAGATATTAATCAATCAGCATAGAAATAGGATATGCTATACATAAATAATCTAATTAGAATGCGATTATATACAAAGCAAGAATATATCAACATAAGCACATAATGTGATAACAAATAAGAACTAAGATATATATTGAAAATAGACCAATGAAGTATGGAAATCCATAAGGCTAACATAATGTACCATAAGAACCAAGAAAATTCAATGACAAATAAAGAGTAAAGCTACAATAAGGTCTCAATTAAGGGACAATCAATGGATATAGAGATATGCATAAAATCTCTAGCCCTTCTCAAACACATGTATGACATCCACATTAACAAATCACATGGTATCAATGATAAGAGAAAAAGAATCAATGATAAAACATAAGAATCATGTGATGTCAAAAACCAATCATACAACAAACAACATGCTAGGAAAAAAATGAATAAGTAGCATGACAATAAATCCATAATCAAGTGATATTTCAATCAAATAAATACAACTCCTTAAAGGAAAACATCACCCCTCCTAAAATTATGCATGAAAAAGAATTCAAAATCAAATAACATACTTCCCTTAAAGATATGCATTAAAGAAGCAAACCATGGAGAACACGATAAATAATGGCATATGTAGCATATGAAAAGCATGTAAAACTTGATGGGAGTAGAAATATTAGAGTCACAACATGATATCAATAGATTATATGAGAACATGTGATAATGTGAACATGGATAGAGAACATGGAATCACATGATCATACATGTGAAATAATGACAACAATCAAATATGTCCACAAATAACAATAAGGAACATGCACTATTACAAATAGATAAAGAAAATACGCTCACAGGAGATAATAAACAAGATATAGTACCAAATACTAGTTAATACAAACACACAACAAAGTCATAAGAGACAAGGATAGCTACAAGCAATGTGTATCCAAGATTGAACTAGCAAGATACTTACATAATAATCACAATCTCAACTCACAAACTCAATCAAAACTCACAAATAACAAATCCAAATAATAATTAAGGTTTCATCACTTACTCAAACTACCTAGGGCAAATAAGCATGGGAAACAGTAGCTAATAATAATCATAGAGAACTTAAAAAACTCTAATAAACAATCAAACACCAACCATAAGGTCCAAATGGCCATAAGGCAGAAGGGTACATCATATTGACTCTAATGTGACCAGAAACAAGTATACAAACACACCCAAAACAAGTATAGAAGACAATGGACCAAAATAGAGTACCATGCATATGGTGACAAAACAGGTATGTGCAAATGGATCTGTGCGAACGTAAAATAGGGTAATACACTAAATAAGACCAAACTTTAAAAGTTTCTAACTGAACCTCCTAAATCCAAACACTTTGAATCTCAGTGATATGAATGAAAAAACTTCATAGTAAATCATTTATTTTGACTTTACGCACAACATGTTGGGATAAAAATGCAAAAATAGGAAAAATAAACAACTCACACACACATATATACAAATGCAAGTAAAAAGCATCTAAAGGTGTGATTTTGATTAAGCAACTCATGATTTAATGATTTTCTATAAAGATTTCATTCAAATCTTAATTAAAAACATGAAGTTGAAAAACACATTAAAATAAATTCCAATAAATTCAACATTAATGGCATAAAATTCTCATCAAATGAATATTTTGCAACTTTGTAATGTTAATGAATGTAGGATTCATATGACAGTTAAAATTACATAATCAACATGAACACACATAATCAAATCACTCAAACAATACAAATAATTCTTAAAAGACAATCATTGTATAAATATCTTTTTGAACTCAAAAAGATAGTTTCAAGACATTTAGCACCCTCAAGAAACCATTATAAAATTGTTTTGAAATGCCATCTAAAAGAAAAATTATTTTTAGAAATACTTAAACCTGACTTATTTCATGTCGGTTCAACAGTTTTTAGATAATTTTTGAGATCATTCGAATGACATTGGGTATATCATTCGAATGATAGCAGGCATCTCATTAGAATCTAATCTAATAAACTTCGAATGAAGAAAAAATGGCTTGCTCTGGTTTCTCATTGGACATTAGAAGCTGGTTCGAACAAGAACTATGTCTTCATTTGAACGAATTTGGGTACTTTGTTCGAATGAATCGATGCATTTTTCAAAAAATAGGTTTTCTTCAGTTGTTTAATCCTTAACTCATTGTGGGAAACCCGAACATAAAGTGCATGATGGAGAAATAATTTTTTGTGAGACCTTTTCATTTATTTCGAGTTCCAAGACTCTTCTAAAAAGTTTTATAAATTTTTTGATCTTCCATGATCAAGTTTTTCAAACAAAACCCTAGTTTACGCCTAATTTTGTAAAGATCCAATTGTTTCATCATATATATATGCTTTGAGATCTAGTTTTTGGTCACCAAGGTTTATTCTCTTCATCTTGTAGGGAATCATTTTGTATGATTGAATCCATATTTGTTATTTACACATGGTGGACCCTGTGTTTTGGTGTTGCAATGAAGAAGCGATGGTCGTAGATGATTATCGTCCCTTATCAGCGGATACTGTGGCAGTTGCATGGGTGAACTTCTACAAATCGCTGTTTGGAGGTTGAAAGAATGAAGAGCGTCAAGGCTTATGAGGGAATCAAGTCTGTGTTGTAAGTCTGTTGTCATGTCCTTTGTAAATCCATGCTTAGTGAATTTGTATGGCCGCACCGTTCGAGATTTTTTCCGTTATGGGTTTTCCTTGTATGTCGGGGTGTTGTGTGATTGATTTTATTTTATCTTACCATCACCTAGATGCATGATTTAGGATAAAGATAAAAATTGTTAATCTGTTTTAACACAATTTATTTAATCAGTGCTAAGTTTGATCTCGTTTAATTGAAATTTAAATTGACAAAATTTTAAAAATATTAATTTATAGGTATTTGCAACCTTTGCCGTTATAGAACCTATAGAGCTTAGGACCGTCTAAGGATCTATCTTAAATGCCTCTTCCACTATAAATACCGACATCATCTAAATTTTAATAGCATCACCCTAGATTTGATCGAGGCTATACACCCCATAAATGAAATCGAACATATGGGTGTCATCAAAAGCATCAAGTATGTTATGAGGCTGATGGTCTACTACCACTTTCTTCTTTACCACCATTTTACATAATAATCTAGGTGTCCAACTTGAACTAGATCCTCAAGGTAGGATTAAAAGGATTTAAAGTCATATGTAATATGGTCATGATCCTTGTGGCATAATCACCTTTGTTCTTAATTATGGTCGGTCGGATTCCCAATTATCTTCATAAGCCATTTTGGGAATTGATTGTCCTTGATTTTTGGGACATATACCAATTAGTCCCTCGGACATTTTTTAATACCCATTTAGTCCAAACTTTTTTATTTTGCCTCAAAAAGTCCTTTGCCACATATTTTGGAGAGGGAGTGCCGCTGGCGCGGACCTCTAAAAATAAGAGGATATTGAGTGCTTGAGGGACTAAATGGGTTAAACTAAAAATATGTGTCCTTTTTAAAAAATATATATTTATAATAGGGACTATTTAATAATTGACCCTTGATTTTTAGGTGAAATCTATAAATAGGTTCCTTTGAAATAATGTTGATTTCTTTGAAGGATTTTATAAAATCCTTGGTATACCATTCTTTCGAGATTCTGAACACCTTTTGGAATTCCTTTTTCCATTATCCTATTTGGCCCCATTGCCAGTTGCCTCGTTCTAACCATTGATCTGGCTCCAATGATGACGTTCTCAATCTTAGCACACTTCTCAATTATCGATACCATATTCTCAATAAACACTAACTCTTTTTGAATTAGAGATTGGTATAGTGACACATCACTAGGTTGTTCGATCTTAATGGAAGAAACTTCCACACACTCTAAACGGTCCTCCATTTACACATCTCCCAATATCTCTTAGAATATTATTGGGGTTCTCATGTGTCTTGTTCTTAAGCATGATAAACATGTTAATCTTCATCGAGTGAGATATGCTAGAGATAAATATTTTTATGAAAGGTTTCACTGATTGTTTGAATATTTTGACTGAACCTACATGAAAATTTACGAGATACTTCTGGTCGCATTGTCCAAGTTCAAATGGAAAATTCAACACATAGACTTATCATCATTATTCCATAAGGCCATAACTTGGTGGTAGTAGCAAACATGTTAATCAGGTCAATTTTTTCTATCATATATATATATATATTAATCATGAGTGGTGCTAAATTCCTTGAGGATCAACTTCCTTAAGTGCCTGAACGAATGAGATCTTATCTTATTGACCTAAACCCTCCTTTCAAGTTCCTTGGTATTACGAGCTCAGATATGAACTCATCTCCCATCAAGCTCTTTCCATATGAAGGTACAAACACCCTACCTTTTGTGCCATGTATCCTTTTTTACGACCTGTAATTCCTTCCAATTGTAATGCACGAGCCGAAGGGACGCTCCTCTCACCGATGGGGTTGATCCCATCCTTACCTCCTCTGCTTGATATTCCTCCAACAATCCTCACAAAACAACAAGTCTTGCTAGCCCAATGACTTGGAGTTTTATAAATCTCTAGGCGCTTGTGTTTTTATCTTCTGAACTCATGCTCAACCCTCTTTAGGTGGTGCTGAATATGATCATTCTTCTCGTCATGATGCCTAGCATGTTGTCCCTTCTCTCAAAGGTGGTATTTATAATAATAGATCATGTGAGACGCCTATCAAGGATGGTGTTGGTCGCGCTCTTCATGGAAATTGTCATTTTTAGGATGATAATGGGAATAAGGGGCTCGTTAGTGATGTCTACGAAGAATGATAATGACAGACTTGATATGCCTCCACGAGTGGAAACAAATTCTACTTTTATGAATTTTATGTGGATCATGGCTATCCGTAAAAAAAAATCCATTAAGTAGATGAAACAATCTCTCAACCAGATAATTGATGTAAAGAGAAATAAATTATGCACGAAGAACCTGATGCTATAAGTGGTTGACAACTTGATTATGTCCATATATGGTTGTATAGTTCTTAATATTGAGGTTACTGTGACACAATGTTTTAATACATGAAATACTCAACATGTCCACCATGTGTGTGAAACACCTCTATTTATAGGTAACATATACACACGGATTACATATCTTCAATTTCTCATACATGAGACTTTATCTGGCACATCTTTTTCCTTGAAAAATCATAGCTATTGGTAGTGCGTATCTTATAGCTTTGTCCATTGATGAAAATGGGGCCCATGCCTTCCGTTGGGCTTCATCATGATTCAAAGTCACAATATCAGTCTGTGACACAGTATCAATATCGGTTTCGGTCTCGGGAGATACGCAGCTATACGAAAACTCAAAAAAATTTGAAAAAAATATAGAAAAGTTTAGAAAAATAAGAATAATTATATAGCTTAATTAAGTAAGTACAAAATCACCATCTAATAAGCATAAGATTGTATTTTTACTGAATAAAATTCATGTTGAAAATTAAACTTGTTTTTGAAATTAAAATAATTGGGCTTTATTAGTTTGTATTTTTGGGTTAAATGTTTGGGTTGTCTAATTAGTTAGTATTGGGCCTCTATAAAGTTAGACCCATTAAGAGTGATATTTTGCCAAGAACATTCTAGATCCATCTTGTGTATTGTGGAGAGTGTAAGAAATGGTAGATAGATGTGGAAGGTTCTAGAGATTCAATCTTGACCCTTGATGTAAATTTAATCTCCACCATTCATTTGAGTTGGAGGATAGTATAAATAGGGGTGTTGTCTCCACATTTTGTATCAAGCAAAATTTAGTGAGTTCTAATAAAATAGTTCCTTTCACCAAATAGTTCTCCACTCTTTTTTCATATATTTTGCTCCCTCCCCTAAATATATAAACAACCTCTTCCAACAAAGTGGTATCAGAGCCAAGGTTCTAAAATGGCTAATGGTATGGTTCCTTTCCAAATTCCCCAACTCACCAAAGACAACTACAACCATTGGAGTATCAAGATGAAGGTGTTACTCGCTTCTAAAGATGTTTGGGAGATCGTTGAAAAAGGCTATAATGAGCCTCAAGATGAAGCCACTCTATCTCAAGCTCAAAAGGATAGATTAAAAGAAGCAAGGAGGACAGATCAAAAGGCCCTCACTCTCATTCACCAAGCATTGGATGAAGGTACGTTTGAGAAAATTGCGTTTGCCACAACCTCCAAAGAAGCATGGGAGACTTTACAAAATTCTCATAAGGGGATTGAGAAGGTAAAGAAGGTTCGTCTCCAAACACTTAGAGGTGAGTTCGAGTCTTTGCATATGAAAGATTCCGAGTTACTTTCAGATTATTTTGCTAGAGTTTTGGCTATTGTCAATCAATTAAAAACTAATGGTGAAAATATGAGTGACACGCGGGTGGTAGAAAAAATCCTCCGCTCTTTAAGTTCCAAGTTTGACTATGTTGTTGTAGCAATTGAAGAATCTAAAGATACAGATTCTATGGGAATTGATGAACTCATGGGTTCCTTAAAAGCCCATGAAGAGAGACTTAACAGGAAAAGTCAGGAGACTTTAGAGCAACCTCTTCAAACAAAGCTTACTCTAAAAGAAGGAAGAGAATACAACAACGAACGGAGCCAAAGAGGAAGAGGCAGATGTCAATTTTGAGGAAAAGGCGGTGTGAAGTATTTCAACAATGAAAGGAAAAACTCATATCCAGCAAGAGGACGTGGAAGAGAAGGCAACACGAGACCAAGGTACGAAAAATCTCAAATTAAGTGTTATAATTGTAAAAAATTTGGCCATTATGCTTCGGAATGCAGAAGTAATTCGAATATTGTGGAGGAGAAGGCTAACTATGTTGAAAAGGAAAAGCACAAGGATTCGACATTGTTATTAGCATACAAAGGAGAACATAATGGAGAAAGCAAGATGTGGTATCTTGACACGGGAGCAAGCAACCATATGTGTGGAAAAAAGGACATGTTTGTGGAACTTAATGAATCGGTAAAGGGCAATGTTACTTTTGGAGATGAATCAAAAGTGCCAGTGAAAGGAAAAGATAAAATTTTGATTCGTATGAAAAATGGGAAGCACCAATTTATTTCAAATGTCTACTATGTGCCAAACATGAAAACAAATATCTTGAGTCTGGGGCAAGTCTTAGAGAAAGGTTATGATATCCACATGAAAGATCATAATCTTTCTTTAAGAGACCAAAGAATGAATTTAATTGCTAAAGTACCTATGGCAAGAAATAGAATGTTTTTCCTAAACATTCAAAGTGAAGGTGCACTGTGTTTAAATGCTTGCTTTAAAGACATGCCTTGGCTTTGGCACTTAAGGTTTGGGCATCTAAATTTTGGTGGCTTAAAATTATTGCATAACAAAGGAATGGTTAATGGGTTGCCTCCCATTAATCATCCGGATCAATTATGTGAAGGATGCTTACTTGGAAAACATTATAGAATGAGTTTTCCAAAAGAGTCAATTACAAGAGCAAAGAAGCCCCTAGAACTCATTCATACCGATGTGTGTGGCCCTATTACTCCTTGTTCTTTTGGCAAAAATAGATACTTTCTACTTTTCATTGATGATTTTAGTAGAAAGACATGGGTCTATTTCTTAAAAGAAAAATCAGAAGTATTTTGTTCTTTTAAGAAATTTAAAGCACTTGTGGAAAAAGAAAGTGGTTATGAAATAAAATATATGCGATCCGATAGAGGAGACGAATTCACTTCTAAAGAGTTTGAAAAGTTTTGTGAAG
Source organism: Sambucus nigra (assembly GCA_949130495.1). Lineage (NCBI taxonomy): Eukaryota > Viridiplantae > Streptophyta > Magnoliopsida > Dipsacales > Adoxaceae > Sambucus > Sambucus nigra. The sequence continues at coordinate 356,991,325 of OX422212.1, read as the reverse complement.
AAAATGGGATACGCCGTCCTTTAACGGTTGCATACTCACCTCAACAAAATGGAGTTGCTGAAAGAAAAAATAGATCCATTTTAAATATGACTCGAAGCATGTTGAAAAGTAAAAGAATGCCAAAAGAATTTTGGGCCGAAGCTGTGGATTGTGTCGTTTATCTGTCAAATAGAAGCCCCACTAGAAGTGTGTGGAATAAAACTCCACAAGAAGCATGGAGCGGGAGAAAACCCAGAATTTCTCATTTGAGAGTATTTGGGAGCATTGCATATGCTCATGTGCCAGATCAAAAGCGGACAAAACTTGATGACAAGAGTGAAAAATACGTATTTGCTGGCTACGATTCACGCTCCAAAGGTTACAAGTTGTACAATCCAATCAATGGAAAAGTCATCACGAGTAGAGACGTCAAGTTTGATGAAGAAGGCTCGTGGAAGTGGGATGCCCAGGAGGAAAACTATGACTTTCTTCCTTTGTTTGAAGAAGAAGATGAAGATAGCAGCAATGGAGAGTTAGAAGAGCCTGTTACGCCACCTCCATCACCACCATCATCCACTCATGGAGATCCATCATCATCATCATCATCATCAAGTCAAAGTTCACATGAAAGAGCCCCACGTTTCAGAAGCTTGGATGAAATATATGAGGTAACTGAAAATCAAAATGATATAACTCTCTTTTGTCTTTTTGCCAATTGTGAACCTATAGGTTTTGAAGAGGCCATACAAAGCAAGAGATGTAAGGATGCAATGGATGATGAGATAAAAGCAATTGAGAAGAATGACACATGGGGGTTGACAAGTCTTCCCAAAGGGCACAAAGCTATTGGAGTCAAATGGGTGTATAAAGCCAAGAAGAATGCTAAAGGAGAAGTGGAGCAGTACAAAGCAAGATTAGTCGCCAAAGGATTTAAGCAACGGTATGGAATTGACTATGAAGAGGTATTTGCTCCAGTTGCTCGTCTTGAAACTATAAGATTAATTATCTCTTTAGCAGCTCAAAATAGATGGAAAATCCATCAAATGGATGCGAAGTCTGCTTTCTTAAATGGCCATCTTGAAGAAGAAGTATATGTAGAGCAACCCATGGGGTATGTTGTGAAAGGCAACGAAGATAAGGTGTTAAAATTGAACAAGGCATTATACGGCCTAAAACAAGCACCAAGGGCATGGAATAGTAGAATTGATCAATATCTTCATAAAAATGGTTTCAAAAAATGCCCTTATGAGCATGCCCTATACACAAAGGTGAATGGAAATAAAGATATGTTAATTGTTTGCCTGTATGTGGATGATTTAATCTTCACAGGAAATGATGCAAAGATGATCGAGGAGTTTAAGAAGGTGATGATAAGAGAATTCGAGATGACCGATATTGGGCTCATGTCCTACTATCTTGGCATAGAAGTAAAGCAAGAGAAAGAAGGAATATTTCTTTCTCAAGAAAGCTATGCAAAAGAAGTTCTCAAGAAATTCAAGATGAATGAATGTCAGTCCGTAAGCACTCCCGTGGAATGTGGAACCAAGCTGTCAAAGCATGAAGAAGGAGAAATAGTGGATCCAACATATTTTAAGAGCCTCGTTGGAAGCTTGCGATACTTAACATGCACAAGGCCCGATATCCTCTTTGGAGTTGGACTTATCAGTCGTTATATGGAAACTCCAACAATAACACACTTGAAGGCTGCAAGAAGGATCCTTCGCTATGTTAAAGGAACGATTGACTATGGATTATTTTATTCAGTCTCTAACAGTTTCAAGCTTGTTGGCTACAGTGATAGTGATTGGGGAGGAGACTTAGATGACCGAAAAAGCACAAGTGGGTTCGTGTTCTACATGGGAGACGTTGCATTCACATGGAGTTCAAAGAAGCAACCTATTGTCACCCTTTCCACTTGTGAAGCTGAATACGTCACCACAACAAATTGTGTATGTCATGCAATTTGGTTGAAGAATTTATTGAAAGAGCTTAACATACCTGAAGATACGGTTGAGATATGCGTCGACAGCAAATCGGCGATTGCATTAGCAAAGAATCCAGTTTTCCATGACAGAAGCAAGCACATCGACACAAGGTATCACTACCTTCGTGAATGTGTGGAAAAGAAGGAGGTACAACTGAAGTACGTAAAGTCTCATGATCAAGTTGCCGACATCTTTACCAAACCACTCAAGCATGAAGTGTTCCACAAGCTACGAAGACTACTTGGAGTTGCAAAACCAAGTTTAAGAGGGGGTGTTGAAAATTAAACTTGTTTTTGAAATTAAAATAATTGGGCTTTATTAGTTTGTATTTTTGGGTTAAATGTTTGGGTTGTCTAATTAGTTAGTATTGGGCCTCTATAAAGTTAGACCCATTAAGAGTGATATTTTGCCAAGAACATTCTAGATCCATCTTGTGTATTGTGGAGAGTGTAAGAAATGGTAGATAGATGTGGAAGGTTCTAGAGATTCAATCTTGACCCTTGATGTAAATTTAATCTCCACCATTCATTTGAGTTGGAGGATAGTATAAATAGGGGTGTTGTCTCCACATTTTGTATCAAGCAAAATTTAGTGAGTTCTAATAAAATAGTTCCTTTCACCAAATAGTTCTCCACTCTTTTTTCATATATTTTGCTCCCTCCCCTAAATATATAAACAACCTCTTCCAACAATTCAAAGTACAACAATAAATCTTATGTAAGGTGACTGTCATGGGGAAGTTATATTCAAGATCATATTTACAAGATGCCTTGGTGGATTTTTGACCTTTTCACCCATTAATGTGAAGAAGAGTCGATTTTCTAAGGCTGACTTCAAGGTGGAAGATGACTTGTGCTTTTCCAGAGTTTCTTTCTTTCTGAGAGCTCTGGTGGGTCGGGTTGGTAAGCAGGGTAATGCTCCCCCGTCGTTAGAGAGATTGCGAGGGTGGGTGAACGAGCATTAGAGATCCATTGGAGGAGTGGTTGTCCGTCTGTTGGGTGCGTCAATGGTCTACTTCGTTTTTTCTTCTGAGAGTGAAGCCACCAGGATATTACAGATGAAGAAATGGGTCTTCTTTGGTGAGCCACTATTTTTAAATCACTGGCACCCGCTGGGTTGTTGTTCTAAGAATGCCATTAGGCCTAAAATGTGTTGGGTGCGAGTCATGGGCATTCTGCTACACCTATGGGGGATTGAAGTCTTCCAGGCGGGTGGTAATAAATGTGGTGGTTTTGTTTGTGTAGATGAGGCGACACACTCAGGCAAGTAGTTAAGATGGGCTTGTATTTTGGTCACTGGCAATGGACAATTCCTAAAGAATGTGAGCATATATGTTAGTGGTTTGGTGTTTGTTTTACCCATATGCCCAGAGGAGGTTGGAGCTTGCTATTATGCAGAAGTGGACGTCAGAGAGAAGAGTGGGGTGAAGCCCCAGGTGAAAACTCCTACTGTGTTGGTCGCGCACAAGATTCAAGCGAAGGCGAAGGCTCATTATCCTGTTATTGAGGTGATTCCGGGTAGGAGATGGTTAGGCTACCAACAGGCAGTGGGGTTGAAAACTACGTCCGGTGATGTTTTCCCGACGTTGTCTATCCTCCAGCGCAGCAGTGCTAAGGCTCTCAATAAGGATGATGGTCAGATTTTTTAATGGGCTCCAATAGATAAGGTTAACCAATATGGAGGGGTCCAGGAGGTTCAACGCTCACTAGTTCCGGCTGTTTGTTCTTTCTCCGACATGCACGCTTCCAGAAGGTTGATGTGTGTGGGGGAACACAGTGGCAGTGGAGTGGATGGCTTGAGTGCAGCGATCACGGTGGAGTAGGTGACCTGTACTCCAGAACGTAGGCCTGTTAATGTATGAGGTTTGGTGGCTGGTAGGGTGGCGAACAAGTCAGGGGCTGGGGCTAGTGTGGGTTTGGGTGGTATAGTGGGTGAAAGGGACGTTTTGTCTAGTTCTGTAGGGGGTGAGGGGATTGGCACGCACGTGGGCTAAGTTGAGTTGCCTCACAAGAGAAAAGTGGTTCCTTTTATTAAAAATGGGTGTAGTAAAGACGGTAATCGTGTCAAGGGCAATAATAAGGTTGGGATTGACCTTTTGTTGGCAAATGGTCTGTATATGGGTATTATGACGCAAGATAGCAGTGGTCATGACCCATTAGGCAAGTCTATGTTGTCTAACCCCCTTATTAAAAATAATAAACAATAGACTGATTTTAAAGAGATTGGTCCTTGTCTCAATTCGGGTAAAGTGTTGAAGTATGGGGCGATTAGAAAAAAATTCAGGCATAGAGGAGGGGTTAAGGGTAAAGGCCTGATGGCTAAGGTCTTATTAAATTTGTCTGAGGTGTGACTTGTTTTGATGGAGCGGCTCCGAGCATAAGCGCGTTCGAGGGGCGAGATACATTAGCTCCTGCAGGTACTCATTGTACGATTGTGAAGGATGGTGTAGGAGTGATGGAGGGGGGGATCGTATGCAAGACTCTTATTGTACCTCAGGGAGTTCATCGAGTGGGCAAACTGGTATGAGTAGTATGGTGGACATGTCTCTTAGGTTGTGGGTAGAGCTTGGGGACTTGGGGGGGTAGGCGAGGTGCTCGGAGGAATGGATGGGAAGAGGATCCTTGAGGAGGAGGCGGAGGTGGAGGATTGGGTTGCAAGTGTGATAGGAGGCTTTAGTAAATTCCTAGGGATTGATTTGGTGGGGAATGAGAAGGAGGCACTTTTGTTTTTTTGTGCTATATAGGAGAGGAGGAGGGAGAGAGTTGAGACGGGAGAAAGGGGGTGGGAGGGGGTTCCAACGGTATCCAATGAAGTTACGCCTCATTTACTGGAATGTGCGGGGGTTGAATGACCTTGGGAAGAGAGGGGTGGTTAGGGGGGCTCTATCATGGTGGAAGCCGGATATTGTGTGCTTACAAGACACAAAGTTGGAGTCCATAGACAGGGAGTTGGCTCGTTCTATTTGGGGTGATCGCAGGGTAGAGTGGTGTTGTTTGAATTCGGTGGGGGCGTCAGGGGGGATTATCATATTATGGGATAATAAAGTGGTGGAAAAAATTGATGTCCTTATAGGGGTGGTCCCTTTCATGCTTATTTCGGAACGTAGAGGATGGTTTCACCTGGTGTTTCTTCGTGGTCTATGGACGAGTGGAGGACGTGACCCGTTGGGAGCTGTGGGAGGAATTGGCAGGGTTCATAAGTGTTTGGGGTGTGCCATGGTGTTCGGGGGGGACTACAATATAGTCTGTTGCCCCTCTGAGGTTGAACTCTTTTATGCGGGATTTCTCGGACTTCATAGATGAGTTGGAGTTGGTTGACCTCCCATTGGTTGGAGGGGTGTTCACATGGTCTAGTCTAAGGGACGAACCCTCTCTTTCCAGGCTAGACTGGTTTTTACTTTCTAATGATTGGGAGGAGCATTTTGCTGAGGTAGTTCAATCACGCCTGCCTCGTGTGAATTCTGATCATTCCCCTATTTTACTGGAGTGTGGAGGGGGGGCGGAGGGAGGACCCCGTTTAGATTTGAGAATATGTGGTTAAAGGAAGAGAATTTTGTTGGGAGGGTTCAGGAATGGTGGCAGGGGTATGAGGTGGAGGGAAATGCGAGCTTCAGACTAGAGATTAAATTGTTTCACCTCATAGGGGATATTATTCGTTGAAACAAAGATATTTTTGGCTATATAGGGGGAGTGATTGAGCTAGATTTGGAGGATATTCGATATCTCAACGAGAAATAAGGGGTGGGCGGGCTGTCGGGGGCGGAAAGACTGGTGAGGGTAGAGAAACAAAGGATGGTGGGGAAGCATCTTATCTAGGAGGAGTTGAGTTGGAGGCAACAGTCTAGGGCGATTTGGCTTAGGGAAGGGGACAACAACATTAAATTTTTTCATAAAATGGCAAACTCCCATCTTCATTTTAACCATATTGGGAAGTTGGTTGTAGGGGGAGTGGAGTTCTCTGAGGAGAGGGAGGTTTGTAGGGAAATCAGCCAGTTCTATGAGAGCCTGTATTCGGAGGAGGAGACTTGGCGACCAAAGATGGATGGGCTTCTAATGGCGAGAATATCAAGGGATGAGGTGGATCAGCTAGAAAGAATGTTCACAGATGAGGAGGTTGTCCAGGTTTTGAGGTCGATGTGCGGTGATAAGGCACCTAGTCCAGACGGGTTCACTATGGCATTCTACCAACATTGTTGGAGGTTCTGAGGATGGACGTGATGGGTGTTTTTAGTGAGTTCTATGATAAGGGTTACTTTTGAGGAGCCTGAACGCCATGTTCATCACTTTGGTTCCTAAGAAAGGGGGGGGGGGGGTGACGGATGTGCGAGATTTCAGACTTATTAGTTTTGTCGGTAGTGTGTATAAGTTCATTTCTAAGGTCTTGTCGATTAGACTTAGAAATGTGATTGATCCTCTAATTTCGGATGCTTAGAACACGTTTCTGGGTGGTCGTCAGATCCTTGATGCTGCACTAGTAGCAAATGAGTGCATCGAATCCAGGTTGAGAGGTGGGGATCCGGGTATTCTATGCAAGCTTGACTTTGAGAAGGCTTATGATCATGTGAACTGGGAGTTCCTCCTTTATATGCTTAGGAGGATGGGGTTTGGGGAACGGTGATGCAGGTGGATGAAGAGGTGCATTTCCTCTGTCTATTTCTCTGTCCTTGTCAATGGTGTGCCTGAAGGGTTCTTCGCGAGTTCGTGTGGTCTTAGACATGGTGACCCATTGTCCCCATTTCTCTTTATCTTGTTTATGGAGGCGTTCTCCCAGATGATGAGATGTATAGTGGAGGGTGGTCTGGTTTCAGGTTTTTTGATTGGGAGCTCTGTTCCCCATCCTGTTGTGGTCTCTCACCTATTGTTTGTGGATGATACTATTATCTTTTGTGGGGCATCTGTGGATGAGGTGAGGAATTTGCGATTTTTATTAGTATGTTTTGAGGCTGTGTCTGGTTTACGTATCAATATCAATAAGAATGAGATGATTGTCGTTGGTGAGGTTGGCAATGTGGGCCATCTAGATAGTATTCTTGGATATCGGGTTGGCTCTCCCCCTTCTACTTATCTTGGCCTTCCTCTTGGGGCTAAGTTCAAGTCATCTTCGATGTGGGATCCGGTTCTTGAGAGAGTCCATAGGAGGTTAGCTGGCTGGAAGCATAGTAACCTGTCCAAAGGCGGTCGGCTGACGCTAATCAAAAGTGTTTTATCTAGCCTTCCGACATATTTTATGTCTTTTCTTCCTTTGCCAGATTCCATTGGCTAAAGACTCGATAAGCCGATGAGGGATTTTATGTGGCGAGGGAATGATGATCAGTTTAAGTATTGTTTGGTGAGTTGGGATGAGGTGTGTAGGCCGCTGAGAGAGGGTGGGGCTGGGGTGAGGATCTTAGCCCATTTCAATAAGGCTTACTGGGGAAGTGGTAATGGCGCTTCAATAGGGAAGGAGGAAGATTGTGGAGGAAAGTGGTGGTCGCTACGTATGGGGTGGGTCCGTATGGTTGGGGTCCTATATTGGACCGCTTTGCCCATGGGGTGGGGTGGTGGAGGTTTATTGCGCTTAGGTGGGGGAGGTTCTCTTTGCTCACTTCCTTCCAGCTTGGGAGTGGAAGTCTATCAGGTTTCGGAAGGATACTTGGGGTGCAGGGGGCTCTTTGAAGGATCTATTACTAGGTATGTTTCGTCTTTGGGGAGATAAAGAGGGGTTAGTGGAGGACCATTGGCGGAGGGATGGGGGCCTTGAGGTGTGGGATCCGAAGTTTAGGAGGGGCCTCTGGGATTGGGAGATGGAGGAGTCAGAGGAGTTCTTTGAATGGCTTAGATTGGCGCCGACACCATCTTTGGGTGCAGATGAGATGAGGTGGTCGTGCTCTCAAGATTGATTGTTTTCTGTTAAGAGTTATTATCATAAGTTGAGGGATGTTTCTTTTCCGTGGAAGGCCATTTGGAAGTGTCAAGCGCCTCCCAAGGTTCGCTTCTTTGTGTGGATCGCTGTCAGGCAAGCCATCTTGACTATTGATGGCCTTCAAAATAGAGGGAGGAGGATGGCCAGTAGATGTTGGTTGTGTAATGAGGAGGAGGAGACGTCCAATCACCTTCTTTTCACTGTCAGGTGACTAGGGGCCTTTAGGATTTGATTTTCTCTTTATGTCAGATTGTTTGGGTTATGCCTCTTTCGGTGCGTGAGTTATTGGCGGCTTGGAGGCCTAGGGGTTGGGCTGGCCCGCGGGTGGTCTGGATGATGGCCCCTCATTGCATTTTTTGGACTATATGGCAGGAAAGGAACAAGAGATGTTTCGAGGGGGTTGAACTGAGTCCTTCTCGGATTCGGTATAGTTTTTTTAGCCTTCTTCTTACTTGGTATAAGAAAGGAATCGATTCGTCGTTGTCTCTCTTTCTTGAGTTTTTAGAGGAGTTCCAGAGGCTTGTTTAGCTGGTTTTAGTTTTCCAGCTCTGTATTTCTATGCTTTGTATACCTCCTGTATACGGGATTCCGCCCCCTTAGGCGGGTTTATTTTATTGAATCATTTACTTACAAAAAAAAAAGATTGTATTTGTACTAAATCATTATTTAGTATGTATAATATTGTCTAAATCAATATATATTTAGTAATACATTTATCGTGAACGTTATAATAGCACTTATTACTAATTAAGGATATATATAATGTAAATAATTATACACTTTAAGGATAGATGAATAATGATACATTTTAGTACAGTAAATGCGAAAAAGAAAGTTAAATGGGATAATCCCCTTTAATAACACTACAAGAAAAGAAATGAGAGATTTAACCAAAAAATCGTAATTTGCGATAACGAAATCATATACCCTGTACCGAATTGAAAGCGATTGCTCCGATCGTGACATGGATGCAAAATCGAGACTTAATTGAGTGAGTTAGAAGTTGAGATGGAGAGATCGATGCTTAGTAACTTTCGGTCGATATAGGGTCGATTCACACTAATAATCAAAAACTCAACTCGTAACTCGGAATTGGATCGGTGGGTACCGATACCTAGTCAACTCGGCGGTATCGTTGTGGTATCGGCATTGACTTTGAACCATGGGCTTCGTACACCAGGCATGCCCAATATCATCAACAAATTTCGGACCCCCGTATATATACATATACATATATATTACTATGTTACTAATTCTAACTAATTTATTTTTGAAGATCGTTGTGGAGTGGACAAGTGGACATTCTTAAATGTGATTAAGAAAATGTATCGCTAAAGATGAACATGTGATGCCTTTTTTAGGTCTTTATATTCCTAGCATTGTTTCACTTTTTTTTACATCATTAGATCCTAATTGTGTTTTTTTAATTGGATATTAACTAGCTTAATTAAAGGCTTCAATGTGATTAGGGAGATGTATCATTGGAGATGAGCATGTCGCGATTTATTTATGCTCTTATTTTGGAATATCTAGCGTACATATTTTGTAGTAAAAGGTTGGATTCTAAATATGTTATTTTTAAACATTGGGTTCTGACTTTGTTTATTTTATTGGCTCTAATTTTTTTCACCTGATTAGAGGTCTTGTGATATTTTAGATAGTTACTAAATGTATTGCCATGGGTGTGCATATGGCACTAAACATGATGTAGGATGGATAGCTTCTGCTGATATATTTTGTTGTAAACTCTTGGATTTTGAATGTGTGATTTCTTAAAATTCGACAATAAGTCTGTTAATTTCTATTTCTATTGTCTTAAACTGTTTTTATATCTTGCGATATAATAGATAGTTACTATAGTGAAGGATTACTTTGCCATGAACATCCGCTACTGTGTATATGTATAAAGACAGGTTGATCTAAGGACCTAAAGTTTCATGCTATTCTATGTATTCCTTCTTTTCTTTTTAAATACATTAAAAATATATCTAAAAATAAAAAATGAAATAACATAATCCTTACTTGAGTACCTTAATCACGTCTTGTTGTAGTTGTAGAAAAAGTATGGATGGCAACTTGCAAGTGGACCGAGTCCAACCTTTTCCTACTAGTAGTTGTGCAGCACTTCTTTTATATCACGTGGCAGGCCATTCAACCTTCCTTTTTACTGGCAATGTAACACGGCTGAATATCGATGTATGGTGTAACCAAAGCGTAGTCAACATATAATTAAGTGTAATTCATAGAGGTCCTGTTTGATATTAAATATATTTATATATAGCAGAAGCAAAGATAAAAAAATAATGGAGATGGACCTTAATAGAAAATTTTAATTCCATCGCACCATTACGCAAATTAGGAAAAATACATGCAACCTAGTAAAATTTAAGAAAGAATTGGTTTCACTCCTCGTAGATATTTTGTTTGGGATTTACATGATGAAAAAATCTAAAAATAAAGTCTAGCCGTGTTGTTTTTCAATGCAGTCTTGTGGTATAATGTATACATGATTTCTTAGGTGATGTTTATGTTTATTTTCATAATATATAAGTAAACGTTTGTCAAGTGTACATGTTATGTTTATGTATATGATAACATATAATGTATATAAAGGCTACCGACCAAGTTTGTGACACTTGTGAAGGATATAAACACAAAAATAAAATTTCAACAGCCATATGCGTTAACAAAGTATGTGTGACTATCAGTACTATAACAAATTACTCTAGAATTTTAATATGACATTTTGTGTTTTCTTTTTTGATATTTTATTATATTTTTGGGATATCTAAAGTGTCGAGCTACCTGGCCTCCACTTTAGGACACTTAACATTATACAAAACTTAGTTAACGATTACAAATATTGTTAGGTACTTCTAAAGTTTAGAAGTGGCTTCATCTTTTGGTTATGAAAAATTACATGTATAAAATAACGATTTTGAAAGGTGAATTGAATTTGATTCTTAATTTTTAACACTGTTAAAATAGTATTTGATCAGTAAAAATTATAAATCGTAAATACAAATTAATTAAAATATTCATAAATTGACCCAAAAAGCTCTTCGTATATTACCAAAAAAACAATCCAAAAGATTACCTAATTTTTTCGTTAGTATAATGTCGAGTGACGTGTCCTCATTGTATTTTAAGTGCATTAAAAGAAACCTGATAGAGGAAAACGATCCAGTCTTTTAGCTAATGTTATTGTTATAATCATTGTTAGTTTTTCTTTCTTTGAGTTTGTTGGGAGGTAACTCTCTCTCTCTCTCGCTCTTCCTTAATTCTTAGGTTCAGTTCTCTTCATCTAAGATTCAAAACTTCTTTGTAAGCTCTGACACCATCTGTGTTGTCCAGTTCAACCCTTAAAAGCATAATCACTGTTGTTCTTTTGACTTGTCAATCAACTTACCAGTAGTATCTCCCTCTTCAAAGCCGGTCCTATACCGTCACGTTTGAATCTTATCCCCACACTACAAATACCATTATTTTCTCTTTCTTGATTTGTCCTTTCTTCCTAAAGAATCACTCCACCACTCTCCCCCTCAAATAATACTCAAAAACTATGGCAATAGATATGTGCTCAGAGAATTATTCAACCTTAACCACAAGTCCTCGAATCTCATTCTCTCATGATCTCCCCCACTCAGATAATGTTCCCATCGAACACTCAACAGCCTCAGCCTCAGCCTCAAATTCTGACCAGTTTGATTTCTCCCTAAGTGATACCATAAAAAATGAACCTTCCTCAGCAGATGAGCTTTTCTCAGATGGCCTAATTCTCCCTCAACAGCTTCAACAGAGATTTGTCACTTCAAAACATATTTCCACTTCTACCCCTCAATCTCTCTCTTCTCCTCTCCCACCTCTTCCGCATCCCTCCCCACATGAAATTTCAAAGAGAGAAACCACTAAAGATATCTTATCAGTTGAGTCTGAGAAGAAGCATGAATCAAAGTCCTTTTGGAGAATCAAGAGAAGCACTAGTCTTCATATTTGTGACAACGCTCACAAAAAGAGCTCATTTTGGTCACTACCCATTCTTCCACGAAGCAATTCCACTGGATCTGTACCAACTTCAAAGCCTACGGTGAAGAAGAATTATTCATCATCTTCTTCTAGTTTTTATGTGTACCCATTATCGCAAAAGCCTCCGATGAAGAAGAATTACGGAGGGCATTACGGTAATAATGGTGTAAGGATTAGTCCAGTGCTCAATGTGCCACCTCCTTTCATTTCTAATAGAGCTGCTAATCTCTTTGGTCTGGGTTCATTTTTTGGCAATGGGAAAGATAAGAAAAGCAAGAAATGATATTTGCACTTGATTTGGATGTCGGTATTATTATTATTTTTATTTTTATCTTTTATTGATAATGTGTTTACGTGTTTGTATATGAAGGTTAGTTTGTGGCAATATGTATTCTCTTATCATTTGCTATTGTGATAAAACAAATTGAGAGCAAGTTGGAGATGAAAATTTATCTGCAGAAGAAATATGAGGGGGATTATTGTAATATTGTATAGTAGTGCAAAGATATTGAATGAGGTGAGAGGGATAGATAGATAGAAGAGGTATCTTGGAATGTTCATCATGTATATCAACCTGTCACAAGAATGGGGGACACATAAACCAGGTACCCTTCTTTCATGGTTGTCACATTATTTTTTTTCTCTTTTTGATTTCCCTCTATATTATGATTTCTTTAATCTGTTTGCTTTTAGCACAGTTTTTTGGTGCGTGTTTAGATATAATACGTATATATCAAGTTGATTTGGTTGCTCTTTTCCCTGTAAAGTACCTTTATTTTTGTTGCTTTTTGTTTGTTATTGGAGTTAAGACAAGGAAGTTGTTCGCAAATGATGAGTTTGTAGGGGATATCAAATAATGAAATGCTCCCCTTTTTTTGGGTTGTAATGGATTAGGTTGATTTGATTCCAACTAAAGCTAATTTGAGAATGTAATTAGTCATGAGAAAATGATAAAATGTACAAATTTGGAACCACTGTACGGTTTACTGATAGTTCATCAAGTTTTTGTAGATACCTTTTACATGGCAGGGAAACAAAGAAATCAAGAGGGCATAAAGTGGGACAGGCAAGAAATTCAGACTTATTGTATTTGATGTGAGCATATGTTCTTTCAATTCATTGATGAATGGGTCTATGTACTGAAAAGTAGACCGGCCATGGCCATCAAGAAAAGCATTTTTACAGTATTCCTTGAACTCCATATAAGTCAAAGAAATGAGCTGTACAAAAAAACTAAAAGCTTCATTATTGCAGCACTACTCTTTTGGGACAATGCCTCACGTCACTGTCCCACCACTCTTAGTTGGTAGAGTATGTTTTCGTATGTAGTTTGGTCTTGGTATATTGATTAAGTTAGACCATCTCCATGTTCTATGTGATTGGAACATTTTAGTACATCATAAGGTTAATTGTCATTTTGGTTAATCAAAAGATCAATGCAACTTCATAACATCAATTATATTTGTATTTTATGCAACATACTAATTGCCACGTGTTTTGTTTTCCCATGTCAATTGGCATACCGCGGGATCAATAGACATTTGCAAAAGTTAGTTTATTGTGACATATTTGTCTTTTTCTCATGAGATAATGTACCCATCTTCCGATGACTCCCATTGGGTGGAGATTATGAAGAACTAGTTCTCCGTGAAATGGCAACTGTCTTCCCCAATATTTAGACGCCGATTCGGAAGAAAAGTAGTCGGGGAGCTTAGGTTCTATACTTCGGTCTAAAAACTGTCAATAGAGATAAGGAGGGAGGGCGCTTACGATTAATGGAAGATTATTTTGCTGGAGACCAAATTTATAGCACTAATATCTCTCGGAAACGTTTTCGCATGTGGCACTAGTTGTTCTTGTGTATCTTTAGAGGGATATTTTCTTACGACTTGTGTTTCATAATTAGTAAGTGAGGTGCTTGTCAAAAATGAATTTATTTTGGGACACATAAAATGATTGGAACTCTTTGAATTCCTTCATACAGGTCTCCGGCTGAATAAATTGATGAGTATGTTTGAATTTATGAGGGTACATCCATTGAGACAGGGAAGGGATTTTTCAACAACGTGTACATTGTGTATTTGACCCAATACTTTAGGAAATCTATGACTCAATCCAAAATTGTTGGCAAAATGGGAGCAACGTGGTTACTTCGACATGCTAGGTCGTGTATACCGCATGCATTGGGAAGGGAAGAATTACCTAGTGGCATGGCAAGGACCAGATCGAGGTCACCACAAAGCATTTTTCGGTGTGTTAGGGTCAAAAAATGATTTCAATGTTCTCTACCAGTTGAACGTTTTTGAGGAGTTTATACATGACAAGTCTCCTCATTGCAATTACATTATCAAAAGGATGTTCATATAATGCAATTTACTACCTTATTGATGGCATATACTCGAAATGATTCACTTTTGCACAAACAATTGCACATAATAGACAAAAATAAATAAAATACTTCGCATAGTGTTAAGAGGACTCATACAAAGATGCAAAATATGCTTTGAGTGTTTTTTAATCTTATATCTCCATTGTGAAAGGCATGGCTCATTTTTGGTACCTTAGCGATCTAAAGAGCATCATGATGACTTGTATCATCCTTCACAATATGATTGCCAAAGATGAACTAAACAAAGATGATGCTAAGCTGTGGTAACGTAATATCCGAAAAGATGAGTCGGAACTTATTGACTTTCTCAACTGCATAGACATAAATTTGTTGGGTCAAATATTTTTACATTCCCTTATTCGCGACTCTGCAACAAATGTGATTTTTGCACTACGATTTATAAAATCATTAGTGGAATTTATATGGTAGCATGTAGTTTTTTTAATACCCGTGTCGAGCATATAAAATGTTTAATTGTATGATTTCTATAGGGGAATTTAAAGATAAAGTTATAATCAGAGACAATTCCCTCAAATTTGTAACGCTCCGACCTGAATTTATGGGTAACCCCTAGTCAACCCGATCCGACCTGAGTGTTAGGTATGAAGTGCAATGGATCAATCCTATATAATGTTGCTAGTCCAGTTTTAGTTTAATTAACGTTTCACTTGTTTAGCATGCGATACCAGTTTCAAGATAAACTACGTGGGGAACCATGGAGAGCACCTCGAAGTCCAAGTAAACAAAGCTACTAACGCAAAGATAAATAAAGTACTTACCTCTATAATGACTTTAAAATACGAAGTCACGCCCAACCTGCTGTAACAAAGCGAGGGCGTGAATTTATGCCCAGTGGGAATTTACAATGCAACATAGAAACGAATGGTAGAAAGGATACTCACACGCTACAATCACATGCATGCAAAAATATATATATGTATCTATATATACCTTTGAAAAATACATATTCCAATACATTAACCGTTTTACTTCTAAAAACCCTTACTTATCCAGATTAATTTACCGTAATTTTGTAAATAATTCCTTTATTCATACTTAGTATTTCTCACTTTATTTAACACATCCGGTTCAGCACTTGAAACCATTACACTTGATTTATCCAAACCCATTTCTTTATCAGAATTACCCTTTTTATTCATGCAAATATATTTTAGTATTTTCATTGAAAAACTCCATTTCAACACACGCATTCATCATGTTAGAAAATACTCATTTAATCTTTGAAAATCCTTTACAACACATTCTTGTGTTAAATATGGGTTTAACCATTTAGGTTGCTTAACCACCCAATTATCCAATTTCTTTACCCTTTTTTCTTATCTTAGTGACATTCGTAGATTTACGCATTAACTTGTCCATTTCACCATTACCGGAACATTTATTACATTCATTCAAGTTAGATTGTATTAACACATTTATCACACATGGTGTCATCATTTTAAGTCTCGAATACATTTCTTAGTACATCTCGAAACCAAGTAGTACTACACCCGTACTAGTCATTCAATGACATCTAAGCATCATTCCCATAAAGACACGACTACCTCTCTAACTTAGGGATTACACCACCCATTTGTGCCGATTGGAAAGCCATACCCGATACGTATACTATACGACTAGAAATCTGGAATCACTATTCGACCCTCTACTCCATCATTACTAGAATGCTACTGCCTCTTTTTACTAGACTTAATTGGTCTCCTAAGAACACCAAACATATTTCATGTAAAGTCCCAAAACCCGACAATGTTTCATCGTCTATACTTTTATCATCATAGGTGCACTCTACAAACTTTTCAAAACGCACGTCGATATTACTTGGTGCTCACGAAGACATTAGTCTATGAGCTTCTAGCCATAGTGCACCTTAATCCTCAAACACGTCAATACATCATAACATTCGATATATATCCTCAATGATGCCACACACAATTTGTCCAATGGGCACCTCAATGTGCCTATGAACTATTCACACACTAGGATTTTCTCGCACCTTGCCATTATCTCGGCGGCTAAAATGAGTTTCAACACTTAGATATACTAATTTTACCTTTCTTCCAAATGGCTGTGACTATAAGTGAGGTACCAACCATAATTAATGCAACTACGGGTCATGGCATGATACAGGACGTCGCCTGCATCCTATAAACCTCAAGGTTTAGCTCACCTCATTCTCAATGACCGTTCAACTATGGAAACCAAAATTACCTCACTATACTAATATCATATCAAGTGTCAGCCTACGAGTTAACACGACTATATAAATCTTGGTAGTATACGGGCGTAGGGTATTGCCTGTAAACATCAAGGCCCTCACCACGGACGCCGCATGAGATATTATTCCCCTATATCATATCATAACCAAGGTACACCCAACCTAAGTCCTCAACCAAAGGGGATAATACGTCTTCACCACAAAAATCTATACTTGTGAATGTTATTCAGCCATATAGTCTCCACACTTGGGGTGCACAACCTTTATTACTAGGTCATAGCAAATACTATTCCCTGTTTCCACTAACAAGGCTACTCTCACCACCAACGTTATTTCACACCACATATCAACAAGGGTTTACGGAATTTCCACTATCATTCTACATAACTTCGTGTGTTCTATGAATTACCTTCAATTACGATATCACCCCAAGGATAGAATTTGTCTAATTACGTCACTAGTATTAACTACCCATAATCATCGTACCTAAGGGTCAATATACCTTTTAATCACCAATCATTAGTGCCTATTTGAGACACCCTAATCATCAACCTCTACTGTTGACCATATGCTATATGCAATTCGTGCCACTTGGCCATTGGGCGCGACTTCATTCTATCTACACCTCACATGATTTTATGCCATTGAAATTTAACATAAGCACCTCACACTAATAATCACGGTGTCATCACTATAGGCTTGCACTGACACCCCTAAATTAATACAATTCTAATAAAAAAAATGCGGAAGCGATTAATAACCATCAATCTAATCGTGTGCCACTTGGCACTAACTCACTTGTCGTGCTAACCTCTTAGATTTTACCGTCGAGGACACGAATTAAACCGTCATCAAACTAGTATGACCAGCCCAAACCACAACCGACCTCCCCACATCACACCCGAAAGGAACCTTAAACCTAGAGCTCTGATACTATTTGTAACGCCCTGACCCGATTTTATAGGTTACCAGTAGTCAACCCGCTTTGACTTGAGCGTTAGGTGTGAAGTGAAATGGATCAATTCTATATAATGTTGCTAGTCCAGTTTCATTTTAATTAATGTTTCATTTATCAAGCATGTGATACCCGTTTCAAGGTAAACTACGTGGGGGACCCATGGGGAGTACCCCTAAGTCCAATTAAACAGAGCTACTAACGCAAAGATAATAAAGTACTTACCTGTATAGCGCCCTCAAAATACGAACCCGCACCCAATTTGTTGTAACAAAGCGAGGGTGTGAGCCTATCCCAATGGAAATTTACAAAGCAGTATAGAAACGAACGTCATAAACGATACTCACACGCTACAATCACATGCATGCAAATCTCTCTCTCTCTCTCTCTCTCTATATATATATATATATATATATACATTTGAAAAATACCTATTCCAATGCATTAACCGCTTTACTTCCAAAACATCTTACTTATCCAGATTAATTTACCTTAATCTTGTAAAGACTTCCTTTATTCATACTTAGTATTTCTCACTTTATTTAATACACCCAGTTTAACACTTGAAATCATTACACTTGAAATCATTACACTTGATTTATCCAAATCCATTCCTTTACTAGAATCACCCTTTTTATTCATGACAATATATTTTTGTATTTTCATTGATAAAACACTGTTTCAACACACGCATTCATCATGTTCGAAAATACTCGTTTAATCTTTAAAAATCCTTTACAACGCATTCTTGTGTTAAATATGGGCCATTTAGGTTGCTTAACCACCCAATTACCCACTTTCTTTACTCTATTTTCCTATCTTATGGACATTCGTAGATTTATGCATTAACTTTTCCATTTCTCCATTATCGAAATATTTATTACATTCATTCAAGTTAGGTTGTATTAACGCATTTACCACACAACCCATTTCTTGACATGTTCCATTTTTTCTTTATCGTTTCTTGGAATCTTTCTATGCCGCATACTTCCACGGGCTCCACACCGCTGACTATGCGCACCATATGCTTTGGCCAGTGATTTAGGGCTTTTCACTCAAGGGCTCCGAACACTGATTTCTTTATCCCGGTGTCATCCGAGTTCCTTTTATGTGTTTTAATATTTTACTAATTTTCACATTACTTCATTTTCCTTTTTACTCGGTCGAAGCCAAAATTCGGGACTTTACCGCCCCTAGTGGTGTTACACTTGAAAAATTATCATTTCATGTCCTTTATACTTTAACCTTGATTTTTATTCTAAAAATCATATTCTATTAGGACCACTTTCTGTAACACCCATAAAAATGTTCCACTTTAAGTAAAATTACCATTTTATCCATTTTTTTTCCAAAATCTCCTTTTACTCCATTTCTTAATTTCCTCAAAAACACCATTAAGTTATTCATAGTAACTTTTTAAATGTTTTAATACTTTAATATCCTTTTTACACTTGGAGTAATATTTTACTTAGTTGGAAAAACCTTTAATTCTTATCTAATTCTATAAGTGTTAATCTTTTACAACATTACTAAGTTACACCCTAACTTCTCCTTATTTACCCATTAACATTTAATGAATATCTTTATTAATACTTTCCTAAACACACCTTTCTTTACTTCTTCATTCAAGAAATCCATTTACACTTAAAACTACTTTTATAAGAAAATACCATTTCTTTTATTTAACATGCGTGGTCTTGTAATCCCATGTTTATTGGATCTTTAGTCCCAATTTCACACCTTGAAGACTAATTTCTAACTTTTCTTATTTTATGTTTAAACCCAATAAAACTTTCTCTAAATTTGTTTATACATTTAATATCAAAATACTATTAGTTTATATGCACGGGAAGATGGATTTTAAACTCAAAAATCCTACTATATAGTTTAAATATATTTATCATCGTGGAAAATCATTGCACTTGCAAAAATATATTTTTAAGGCACAAAAGACATTATTATTTCGTCAATCGTAAAAAAATGTCTATTTTTCATAAAATCTAAATTTTTGGAAGAACTTTGAAATATTTTCATTTCACCAATCTTTCCAACAAAATCACTTAATTTACCAACATTTTATTTCATAAAATGTTTAACACCAATATTTCTAGAAATGCCCATTTTCAATATTACAAAACCTTGAAATATTTACTTATTCTCTAATTTAAACAAGATATCATTTTCCAACAAATTACATCAATTGCAAACATTTTATTTCATAAAATGTTTTTCATTAACATTTCTAGAAAATACACTATTTTCACAAAACACCCACTTTTACTATTTCAAAATCTCGAAATAATTATCCATTACTTATTTTTAACAAAAATAATATCTTCCAACATTTTTATTTCATAAAAATATTTATTGACTTCTACACAATAATTATGCCATTAAACTAAATACACCATACTCAAATTGTCTAAATACAAGACTACAATGTAAAGATAATATTTTTACACTAAGAATAAGGTTTACCCACCTCTAATGGCTTCAATGGTGGTGTTGGCGTAGGAGGAGCAAACCCCACCTCCAAATGTGGCCTCAAGGGGTTACCAAATATATCTTCCTAAGCTCCAAAGCAAGACCGACTTTAATTCCATTAAAACCCACCTTCTTATTCTCCAAAAATCCCCTAAATATCCTTCCCCAAATTCTTAGCTCTACTATATCAATAGTGGAAATGAGTATGCTTGGTTGAAATGTGGAGAAATACATCATAAAAGTGGTGATTTATGGGTGATCTATGGTGTAGTAGTGGTGGTTTGGTGGTTATTTGAACGACAGTTCCATGTTATTTGAACGACCCTATTTCTTTTTCTTTTTATTTTTTTCCAATTTTTTACCCATAATTCCTTCATAATTATTATTAACTCCTCCTCAATTATAATCAATATATAATTTAATTAATTTACTGGGGTGGGATGTTACAAAATTAGAGGATGGTACAGAGTCAAGTGAGCAGGCTCATGAGCTAGCTCGAACAAATGTTGAAGAAAGCAAGCAAGCTATTTCAAGTAGTTAAAAGAGGTGATGGAAGCTTCCCAAATGAGTTGTTCATGTAAGCTTTGTACTTTTGTTTTAACTTTAGTTATGTATTTGTAAAACATATTGTAATTGTATGAGATGTTTTGTGATATGTGGGTGAGGTTAATCAGAATTCGTGAGGGACCAAGTCTGGTAGGGCTTGGGAGAGCTTTCATACTCTATCAAATAACCTCGTCATGGGAACCTGCGAGGGAACTGGGATGGGGGATTAAGAAGCAATACACCATTAATGAGTGACTATACCAATCTAGACATACATGGTAAAACATCGAGGGAGCATATCCCGAGAGAACATCATATGAGAAACCATGAGTCCCATCGCCCATTGAGTTTAGTGCCAAATAGTCCTTTAACAAAAGTAACATTTGTCTTAAGTGACATCAAATATGACCTACCCAATGTCATATTCAAACTTAAGTAAACCATGGTGGTTTAGGGGTTATCAGTTAGTTTAGTAGATTACCATTATTGTGACAGCCGCCTGACACAGCTGATCATAAAAAGGCATCTTATGGCATTTAATGCTAATGACGTGGGGGCATGGTGATGCTGTGACACCCCCCTAATTAAATACCAGTTGATCAGTCATTTATTAAATTAAATCAAAGTGTCCGGTTGGTTCATTTTTAGCATCACTGTCGAAAAATATTTTTTTTCATTATTAATCACCTAATAAATAATTAATTTAAGTGTTAAAGCACTTTCCCAATTAATTATTCCCAATAAATCCATTAATAAATTCCATGGTTTAAGATGTAAGCCATTCCCATTCCACAAGAACAAATATTGAACATGAATCAAATACTGAAATAAATGAGACTGGATAAAACATTCCAGTTCAAAGTCTAAAACCAATAGAACCATTATTCTCAATCCAACAGGAAAAGAAAAGCCAATAAGAAAATACAATCTCTGAAAGAACTAAGATGGAAACGAGCGACACATGCCCTAACTGAAATATCTGAACGAAGAACTGAATGAAAATAGAAGCGTCTAATATCAATAACCTACAACTTCCACAACAGCTGCAGCTCATCGAATAATCCACGCGTATATATATATATTGAAAAATATAAGAGAAATAGCAAGAAACGGGACAGATCCCGATTTGTAAAAATATTTATTTTAGCAAGTATTTAAAACTGCATTAATGCAATTATTATGTGCATATAAGTTCCGAACTCTCACATGAGATCATCACCCCTCCATTAATGTGCACACTAAGCGTACGTCTACCTTAACCTAGTTACCCAAATTATTCCCAACTAGGTCATAGACATATACTACTAATTATAGCTTGTAAGATAAACCCGTAGCGCCCATACAAAACGTTATTTAATACCTCATTCTCATTAACTGCATTTGATGTTCTCTGTTCTAGTTGTAAATAATTTAAGTTATTTTGTTTACCCACCTCTACATATTTGCTAATTTCACACATTAGGATTATTCACAAATATAACTATATATATATATATAGTCAAATAATCCCTATATATATACAAATCATGCGCCCCTTGGTTAGGACCATTTGGTGCAATGCATACTCTGCTACCGTGTCCCGGTGCATCGGTCGCTACATAAAGGACAACTGGTTCGGCATCTCTCATGAACCATAAATATCATAACACAAATATTGGAGGAGAGCATACTCACCATCTAAAAGGGTCACGCACATACCTACACTCCCATTCAACCATTGAAACTATCCTATGTAACAGATAGTACGTATCCATGTTCATATGCTCTGGGTACAAGTCAAATATCCCCCCAATGGGTCACCCAGGATAAGAGTGTCCACTGCACGATACCTCCTCCCGATAGCAAGCAGTGTACGTATGCGTATACCCACAATTATTATAAATATATTAATAATAAGCATTCCCCACTTCCTATTTAAAATTCAGGTTCTCACCCCAACATATATATATATATATCTGCACGTAGTATAATTCTCGTTACTACCAATTATGAAATTAACTCTCTTAATTCCACTCTCGAAATTTCTAAGGTTATCTCACCTAACAAGTACCTATAAGTATAGTCCTAGAAATGTTTTTTTTTTCACAATTCTGCATTAAGATAATATCTGAAAAGAGGCATTTTTTCTCATTAAACTAATTGTGTAACACCATTTGGGGAAAAATATAAAAATCTGGATTTTTCTAGAAATTGTCGTTCGAACCAGAAGGGGTTTCGTTTGAATGAGTTTAGCAAGTCGTTGGAACGACTCTGCATCTCGTTCGAACGAGATGTCGTCTTCTTCATTCCCAGCACTGCTACGTTTTCCACCATTTTCTCCATCAAAAACCTCAACAGATTTAACCCAAACTTCCAGAAATCGTTACCAATCATTACTATAACATGCATGGGAAATAACTAACTACTTAGAATCATCAAATCATGAACAACTCTTGATAATTTCTGAAAATCCCCAATTTATGAACTAAACCCTAGTTTCTCAAATTTCTATACAAGATCATAAAATAAATTTCGTCCAACACTTTTATTCATGAATATGGAATTTCTAACCTATCTACATGAAGGATTCATCCTAATTCGTTTTTTCATATTTCAACTCATACCCTTAAATCTTCAATTTCTTCAAGACTCATAAATCAAAGGTGAATATTATCTACCTACACCAATATGAACATGTTTATTGCTATAAATTGCAAGAATTAAACACTTGCCTTAATTTCGATAGTCTGATCCGCTGTTGATATGGGTATGGGTGCGTTCCTTGCATCGCGATCTACACTTTGGTATAGTTTTGGGTGTGTGTTCTTGAGTTAGGCACAAAGAACTCCTATGGCTTCTTCTTCCTTCCTCCGTGCCTTTCTCTTTTCTCTCATGTAGGTTTAGATATGATAACTCCCCTCTAAACCATGTAACTCCTTATTTAATTGCTTAATTTTTGCCCATAATATCACCCCAAAATTCCAAAGGACAAAAATACTCTTACGGGGTGTCGGTTAGGCCTAAACCTACCCCGAAGTCCAAATAAAATGCCCGGGTAGAGTTTTCGGACTATCTCGACCCTTTCGGAATTGATAACGCACTCGAAATTACGATACGAGTTATACAAAATAATTTGTCTTTTTATTCCATTCATTTAGTTCCAATATGTCTCACACGCGCGTCTTGACTTAAAATACTAAACTGTCGTATTTCACGCTCTGACAATTTATAAAAAATATATAATTCATATTACGTATACCCACAGTAATAATCAGTGATTTCCATCAATAAGTATTAACCCTTGGCATGCTAGTTAATAATTATTTTAAATTCATATTAATTAACAATTAAATTTCCTGACCTTTTTAATTTAATTAATCCAGCAATAATAATTAATTCCATAATTATTTAATATCATAAAAATGCGGAGTATTACAGATGCATCTTTACATTAAATGCTAGTAACATAAAGGTATGCGGGTTTGCCTTTTGCATTAATTGAGCCTGAGATTATTCGAGTAGGGAACACACCAATAGATAATCCAACCGCTCCATGAGAGGGATAATTTTTCTTTATCATTACTATCATCAGTGTATCAGATAGAAAGAGGAAGTTATTTTGAAAATTGGAGAATTTATCACCCACGATTAAAACACTTTGTTTAAGATTTTCCATTAAGAACCAAGCATTTACTGAACTATGACATGTGTTCCCCCAGACCTTGATGTTTGAGCTACCTGTCTGTGGTGTATCTAAGAGTTCTTGCTTCTCTCCCCCTCTAGCTAGTTGTTTCAAATGTTCATTTACTATTGATCATTGAGTTATAAACGAGTGTTTTATTAGCTTTTATTAAATAGTTAGGTTTCATTTTACCTTAGTTCAACTCATCATTGTTAATAGTATCTTGTTTAGTAACTTGTCGATATTTTAATACAGGTTACACATATGTTTATAATCAAGCACCCCAACATCAAGAGGAATAAAAAATGAGGGAACAAAAGGTTCCTTGAGATGGGGTGCCTCGGGTGGAGGCTCCCCAAGTGCTAACTGTCACATAAGTTGCCATGGTGTTGCTTGTTTACATGAGCATTGTGATGGGGCCAACTCATATGCCCATCTGGTGGGGAAGTTCATGGAGTTTTTATAAATTCCAACCATCGTAACAGATTTTGGGGTAGTCATTAACCCCATTTCATTCGTTACTCCTATAGTGCCTCATATAGTTCCTTCGAGCAGAGTTACTCCAGTAATCATTTCCACCGTTACACCCATTATGGGAGCACCTAGAGTAGCTAATGCTACACTTGTGGTCGCTTGATCAAGTTTTATAGTAGCAGGGGTAGTGGCATCATCTTCTTTGACAGTTGAAGAAATAAAGAAAGAGATATTGAAGATGATGGAAGATTTTTCGTAAACTACTAGCGAGACTGCCTCAATATACGATGACTTTCGTACTCCTCATCCGAAAGAATTCAATAATGAGTTATATCATAAGGATTACATTTTCCCTATATTTGAGAAGTACACTAGGAAAGGGGGGAATCCGAAGGAACACTTTAAGAGATTTGTGGAGCACTTAGGAGCTCACTATAATAACAAAAAGCTACGTTTAAGGGACTTTTCTAAATCCCTCAAAGATAAACCTTACACGTGGTACTCACTCTTGGATCCAAATAGTGTGGCCACTTCGGAGGACATGCACGTCCTATTTGTTTAAAAGTTATTTTTGGTTGAAGAGGAGTTTACCCTAATTGGCCTTGCACGGGAAAAGTAACGGCCCGGGGAAGAGGTATAGGCATATATAAGGAGGTTTAGATAAAGATCCCTCGATGTTAGAGATGAGTCCAAAGAATTCAAGTTGCTTCAACTTTATGCGGATGGTTTGATCCTTGAATATATTTTCCACTTAATAAAGGAAACACGAGAAGGCACATTTGTAGCCATCTTAAAATCAACGCAAGACATATCATTGGTTGTTCGAACAAGTCCCATCGTAACCCTTATGTTGTTTAGGCCACAAATTGGAGCTGGAAGAGGGCAGGCTTCACAAGTGGGTTATACAGATGGGGTAGCTAAAGCTGAGAAAGGGAAGAGGAAAGATAACAATAGGAGGTTTATGAAAGATAAAGGAGACCCCCCATAGTTGTCTTACATATAGGAGGAGGCCATTAACTACTATAATGCCATTCTATGTGAAATAAGCAGCCTATGCACCCATGGACGCCCCCAAAATTAATCAGGACCAAATGTTCAAGATGATTCTAAGTATTGCCATGTACATTGGTGTGTTTACCACCCAACCAACTCATATTTAACATTGAGGATGATTATTAAGAAGCATTTGTTTGCTAGAACGCTGCAAATATCTCAGGGAGATGTTAACAACAATCCATTACTAGTCCATGGATAAATTTTAGTGGTATCTTAGGATGAAGAAGATGAAGATCATACAAGCAAACTGAGAAGAAAAATAGAGGAGTTTGAAGTAGCTTTCGAAGATTGCTTAGTTGGGATAGAAAACGTAGTTATTGCCTATGATGAAGTAAGTGTTAGGGACATGGAGAAGTGTACAATGTAGAAGGGTATGTTGTGGAACTCAACTTGGAGTACCAATATGTGTCGCAGTCTCCTAAGTTCACGGGGTTCATCGACCAGGTGGGGATGCCTCGGGAAAGAAAACTAAAAATCACTCAGGAGATATTGGATATTGCTAAGAAGAATGCAGTTCCCTCGCTGAGGTGGAAGGGCCCAATGGCCAGTTGGTAAAGTTGTTAACGTCCCAAATAATTTTCTCGAATGATAATAGAGAAATAAGGTTCCCCCACAATCAATCGTTTTACATCATGAAAATTATGTATGGAGTAAGCTTCAGTAGATCTTTGATGGATAGGGGTACCTCCATAAATATAATATCTATTACCTTTTCTATGCATCTAATAGCTCTGAGGCAAGGTTGAAACCTATTCCATTGGTAATTTCCAGTTATGATAACTAATCTTCAAAGTCCATTGGTTATGTAAATATTGGGATTATGAAGGGGAATCTTGATGATATGCAAATATTGTGTATTTCAGCCCTCGAACCTACGCATTTTAGCCCCCTCGGGTATCTTATTCCCGATATTTATGCTCGTTAACCAGACAACCTTGGATTTCTATGTTAACATATTTTGTAAGGGTTAATTGAGCTTTTATAGGTAATTGGATGCTAAGTGTGAAGCTCGGATGCATTTCACTCAATTTCTGTATGCAACCATATGTTCAAGGGTAATTTAGTCTTTTCACAGATTGGGCACCTGGCCCACCATCTTCACGGAAGTTGTAGTCCTCCTTGCTAGCTTCGCGTGGCCATGAACAGTGCACAAATCCGATTCAGAACGAAGAAGTTACGACGATTTCAGCAGACGGGAAATGCAAGCATGCAAAAACAGCAATGCAGTGTGCTGATACCTGCTTGATCGATCGATCGAAGAATTTGGCCGATCGATCAATTCCCTATTTTCAGGAGATATTTTGCCTTTTAATTTCTTTTCTCTTTTCTTTTCTTTACTTATTCCAACTTACTATAAATACCAATTTTTGTTGTAATATCAGATATACATGATTTTAGGTTAGTTTAGCTTAGGGTTTGAGGGTTTTGGAGAGTTCTTCTTCAATTGTTCTTGATTTGACACCCCATTTGGGTTGAATGTTGCACTATTCATCATTCTCTTCCTTAATATAGTTTGTATTTCTTCATTTTATGCCTTCTAATTAGATTTACATGCTTTCTAATTAACGTTTACATGCTTTATTTCTTTGCTTTCTAGTATAGTTTTACCGCCTTTATTTATTGCGCTTATTTACCACATTTTTACGATGCTTTCTAGGTAATTTAAATTAGGTTGTGTTTGAATGGAACTCACTCGGGTTAACGCGTTGCTTTGCTTGGTGATAGTGTTTACGGGTGCATTTTGGGTGCATTGTCCTAGTTATTACGCCTAGGAGATTTGACGGGGCATATCATGTATGCCCCGTTCTTACGACCTTTCGCTCGTAATTTTCGGGATATTTGTTGATGCCAAAATCTTGTTAGGATTTTATGAGGATTTAGGGGCGTGACAACCCTTGATATAATTAACTGTCAAAGCGAGACACATTTGTAATAACTCGTCGACCCATGTAATCATTTTATACAAATTAACTCGGGTGAGAGATATTCGATGCAACCTATAGTTTTACTCGCTTTGTTAATCTAGATTCATTTTCCTTTGCCTAGAATAATCATTTCCCTTTTATGCATCTTTTCCTTTTTTAGTTTGTAATTTATCTTTTGCATTTTTATTTCTGAATATTAAATCTTATAAATTCTAGCAACTCGTCTCTGTGGATTTTCGATACCCGACTTACCGCTATACTCACCAGTTGAGTGTACTCATAATTTAGGTTTTTTTGTATAGTCGGGGTGAGACAAAAAACGACTGTGCACTTACAAGCGCACACTCCTCACGAGCTATCAAAATGGCGTCGTTGCTGGGGACTAATTTGTTTTAGACTTTATTTGATGTAGTATTTCATAGTATTTTCTTTCTATTTGTATTATTTGCTAACCTTTTTGCAGGACTTCCACATTTGAGCACTTAAAAGCGCTCAATTTTTTTCCGTGCGCACTCACTTTGTGGAATTCGCCACTTGGGCCATTTTTGGGGTAAGTATGTCTTATTCCAATTCTTTCAGTAATCATTGTTATAATTCTCAAAATTCTCGCAAACCTATGACTTTCGGTGAATACTTAGAATCCCAAAGTATAACAAATTCAAATATGACTTTGGACGAGTATAACGAAAGTCAAAATTAAGGTTATTGGAATTTTTATGATAATGACAATGATTTTGGGCCTTTACCTCCTTATAATAGGAATTTTGAAACGAATTACAATAGTTTTCAAAATTCCTATCATATTGAGGTTTTGTTTAAGTCCGATAGTAATTTTCAAAGTCCCATTTTCATGCATCCGCACCTCGACCCATGACATTCGGTGAGGGTTGCGTATGTATGAGAATGAGAAACTTGAAAATCGTTATCGGGAAGAAAATCGTTAGTGGGAACATGACTTGGATTTACTTTTTGTGTCCGACGATGATTTTGCTTCCGAGACTTTTGAGGTTGAAGAATGTTTTGAACCAAATGAGGTACTTGTGCCTACTTTGGAACAAACCATTTTAGACTTTGCCCATTGCATAATAGATATTGAAAGTGAGGATGAAAATGACGTAATATCTATTTGCAATGAAATGATTTCTTCTTTGGCCCCTAAAGAAGAACATTTCATTGAAAATGATATTATTTCCTTCGAAATTCAATCTTCATGTGATGATGATTCATCTCATGAGTTTGAATTTCTTTGATCCCCATTTTCATTCTCTATTATCACACCGTTACAAGTACCGGATGATTCGATTTCAAACTTTAATGTTTTAAAACTTTTCGCCGATGAGGAGTACTTGCTCGAGTCTCCTTCCATGATCGCATCCATGCCTTTGTGTGCGCCGCCTCCCATTCCAATTTCAAAATCATTGGGAGGATATTCGTCTTTTCTCAGTCCCCACCTATTTTTGTCACCCGTTCAATCCAAACCCCCATCGTCCCACCAAAACTTTTAATTGGCGATGGTTCCTTTCTTACGCCTTACACATGCCTTCCGTTGTTAAAACGGAATTCATATTTTTCGAAAGGCATGCTTGTATGTGAGGGTACACCAGTTATCCCCCAAAGTCAAATCGTTCTTATGGTGGACCCTCAACTATTTAGACTTCTAGTGTATAGTTAGTGTGAGGCCTAAATAGTAGGTTGTATATAGTTAGTTTTTTATTCTTTCTTTCTTTTTATTTTAGTCTAGTGTAATTAGTTAACTTTCTTTTATTTGTTTTTGCTATGCTCGGTACTAACTTGTTTTGTAGATTCTTTGGACTTGTTCTTATGGGGATCGCTCCAATTTTGGGTAATATCGCTCCTTTTCTCTTTTTGACTTGGTTCTTAATTTACATTGAGGACAATGTCAAGTTTTAAGTTAGGGGGTGTGGGATATTCTATCCATTTCTTTATTTAGTCCATGTTTTTTCTCACATGTCAGTTACTTAGTATGTTTTTCTTAGAAAAATTGAAAATTTTAAAAAGATTTTCTTTTTTTTTTTCTCCTTTTTTGGGCATTTTGCCTTTGTTTTCGATGATAAATTTCAATAATTTCCTGATCCAATAAACAACCCAATGATGCACGTTCTCGATTTTAGAAGTTATTAGACTTTAGTCCTCGATTATTGATATTATGAATAACTTCATGAATTAAACTTTAATCCCATGAGCACATGTACTTTTATTGCTTTATTGATTTGGTTTAAAATTTGTATAACTCGGTAATCTTTTGTTGCATTGTATATACTTACACCGAGTAAGCTTTGTACCTTTCGTCGTTTGTGAGTGTATACACTATTCTTTTCTCATTGAAAACGTTGAATTCGTTGGTAATCTCACTATTCTTTCATTTGATCGTTCATTAATTGAGTTCATACTTGAAATGTGTTACTTGATCATGATTTTCATAAATTGTTTTGACTCGAGAATTGCGTAAACTTTGTGAAATGATCATAGGCCCTCTTTGTTATATCACCCATATTAGCCTTGACCTCAGCATTATATGTTTTACCCTTGTTAACCCCTTTGAGCCTAAATATAGCCTTTCATTTCATAACCCAATCCCATAACTAACTCCACATTGGAGTTTTATACCATACATACACCTTACATAACTTTGTTTGGAATGTTGCTTGGGATTGAATGTTGTTGTTATGATGTCGGTTGCAATTTAGGCATATGAGAGTTTGAAAAGTAAAGAAAAGAAAAGGGAAAAAGTGAAGAAACAAAGAAAGTAAAAAAGCAAAAGAAAACAAAAGAGAAAATGAGAAAAAGAAGAAAAGAAAAGAAAGAGAAAGTTATAAATGTTGTGTATAGTTCAATAAGCTTTGATTACTCTCCCCGATGATATATCTAATGCCGTTTTGGAACTTGTTTTCCAATTTTAATATTGCCCGCATTTTCCCATTATCCCGAGTTTTCATCCCGAACACTTTGAATCCGTACATACATTCCTTCATTTCGTACCCTAGCCTAACCTACATTACCACCCTATTAAAGTCCTATGTGATCTTAGGTTGATGTAATTTAAAAGTCATAATAGTTTTGATAATCTGTGAAAATGCATTTTGCCTCTTTTAGTGGGCGGTATCCTTTCATTGAGATTACAATTTTTCAGTTTATATATAGCGTTCTTCATTTGTGACATGTGTGCGGCCTAGTTTCCATTTCCATTTACTCTTTATGCCCGCATGTTTCGTGTGTTACCTCCCTGTTTCGAGTGAATTCGCTTGATGAGTGTAATGCCCATGAGGATTGAATGTATGCTCGCTTTAATGTGTATTCGGTTTATTTAATTTTTTATTAAACCACACTTTGCATGTGCTCGCTCCCCCTCCCACATTTTAAAGTTTCAATTCTATAAGGTGCATTCTATAATGTTAATGATTTGGACATTTGTTTGAATTCATTCAGTTTGCTAATAATGCGTATGAAATCCTTTTCGTTATTATTGGTCTTGTCGCATGTTGGTTTGGGCTTATTTTGAGGAAATCATGTGATGTTTGTGGGTATCATCCCTGAAAACCCTCACGAGACGACACTCGTCCACTAGGGTGACCTAGGGGTTTAACGGCTTATTGCATACGCTAAATGCAATCGAATCGCCAGTGAAAGTGGCCTTCTGCTTATATACCATACTTTTGTACTATCTCCTGCTTTTGGTTTGCTTGTAGTTCTTGTTGCATCCTATTTCATTTCTAGGGACTAGCAATGTGTAAGTTAGGGGGTGTGATGATACACTAATATTGCGTATTTCATCCCTCGAACCTAGGCATTTTAGCCCCCTCGAGTATCTTATTCCCTATATTTATGCTCGTTAACCAGACAACCTCGGATTTCTACGTTAACATGTTTTGCAGTGGTTAATTGAGCTTTTATAGGTAATTAGATGCTAAGTGCGAAGTTCAGACACATTCTGCTCGATTTTCATACGCAACCGGACGTTCAAGGGCAATTTAGTCTTTTCACAGATTGGGAACCTGGCCCAACATCTTCATGGAAGTTGTAACCCTCCTCTCTAGCTTCGTGTGTCCATGAACGGTGCGCGAATTCGATTCAGAACGAAGAAGTTACGGCGATTTCAGTGGACGGGAAATGCAAGCATGCAAAAACAACAATGTAGTGTGCTGATACCTACTTGATCGATCGATTGACGATTTTGGTAGATCGATCGATCTTTCTCCGCAGTGGACTTTTTTCTTCTTGATCGATCGATCGATCCCCTGTTTCTAGGAGATATTTTGCCTTTTAATTTCTTTTCTCTTTTCTTTTCTTTACTTATTCCAACTTACTATAAATACCAATTTTTGTTGTAATATCAGATATACATGATTTTAGGTTAGTTTAGCTTAGGGTTTGAGGGTTTTGGAGAGTTCTTCTTCAATTGTTCTTGGTTTGACACCCCATTTGGGTTGAATTTTGCATTATTCATCATCTTCTCCCTTAATATAGTTTGTATCTCTTCATTGATTGCTTTCTAATTAGATTTACATGCTTTCTAATTTAGGTTTACATGCTTTATTTCCTTGCTTTCTAGTATAGTTTTACCGCATTTATTTATCGCATTTTTACGATGCTTTCTAGGTAATTTAAATTAGGTTGTGTTTGAATGGAACTCACTCGGGTTAACGCGCTGCTTTGCTTGGTGATAGTGTTTACGGGTGCATTTCGGGTGCGTTGTCCTAACTATTATGCCTAGGAGATTTGACGGGGCATATCATGTATGTCCCGTGCTTACAACCTTTCGCGCATAATTTTCGGGATATTTGTTGACGCCAAAATCTTATTAGGCTTTTATGAGGATTTAGGAGCGTGACAACCCTTGATTTAATTAATTGTCGAAATAAGACGCATTTCTAATAACTTGTCGACCCATGTAACCATTTTATACAAATTAACTCTGGTGAGGGATATTCGACGCAACCTATAGTTTTACTCATTTTTTTAATCTAGATTCATTTTTCCTTTCCTAGAATAATCATTTTCCTTTTATGCATCTTTTCCTTTTTTACTTTGTAATTTATCTTTTGCACTTTTATTTCGGAATATTAAATCTTATAAATTTTAGCAACTCGTCTATGGATTTTCAATACCCGACTTACCACTATACTCACCAGTTGAGTGTAGTCACAATTTAGGTTTGTTTGTATAGTCGCGGCGAGACAAAAAACAACGACTATGCGCTTACACGCGCACACTTCTCGCGCACTATCAAATCTCACATCTCACACCAATTCCATGTTATAGAGTGTGCTACTTCGTACCACCTTTTGATAGACAGGGTATGGATGCATAAACATATCTTGGTTCCCTATATATATCACCAATGTGCTAAGGCTAACATGAAATGAACAGAGATAGTGATCCGAGCAACTAAGAAGCCGTTTTTCCAAAGAGGAGGCACACTTGGTGGATGCTGTGTTTTACACCAAGCTGATAGAGGATGCATTTATTTGGACACGGCGTATGTGGAAAGTGAGCGACCATGTTGAGGAAGGGGAAAATACAAGTTAAAGAGATGAGGAAGCACACAACGTCACTCCTAAGACTCAAACTATCTCCAAATAATTAAGAGATTGAATAAGGCTAATGATTGACCCAATAAAGCATGAGGTAAGGTGAAGGGGCATCTTTAGCATATTTTTTGGAGTGAGTTAAGAGGAAGCTGAGAAGGAGAAGAAGAGGAAAATAGTTTCCTCGCCTAATCGCCAGTGCAAGAAGGTACACCTGGAAGATATAAGAGTGTTATATCGCCTTTAAAGGTGTGTGCGGAAGCCACAGAAGCTTATAAGGAGGCTGACTCGAACAAAATATGTTTCCTGGTGTATGATAAAGGGAAATGTCTTATCATTGATAATTCCAACAATCCTGGGTTTATTGAGGAGGTTAAAGATGAGCCAGAGTGTATGATAGATCGCCCAAAGCTGCCAGTGCTAGAGTTGGAGCATATTGATTTAACTTAGGCTTGATAAGATTAAAGGCTAAGTTTCATTTCGAAGGACCTGGAAACTGAGAAGAAATGGGGGTTAATTGAGTTTATTTGGGAATATAAAGGTGATTTTGCCTGAAAGTACACAAAGATGGTGGGGTTGGACCACTAGGCGAGTTCCTAAAAATTAAATGTTATGCCTTTAGTTTTACCAGTGAAGCAAAAAACCCAAACGTACAAGCCAAATTTAGATCTCAAGATTAAGGTAAAGGTGTAATCGTTATTGGCACCTGGTTCATTAGGCTAATCCAAAGTATAATATAGATCTCCAGTATTCTGCCAGTTGGGAAGAAGGATAAAAATCAAATACGTATTTGCATTGATTTCAGAGACCTCAACACAGCTTGCCCGAAGGATGAGTTACCTTTCCCCTCTATTGACAGAATGATAGATTCAATAGGAGACCATATGACGTACAAATTTATGGATTGTTATGTGGTTACTGTGGTATAAAAAAATAACACAATAGATGTTTTATGAAGAACAATCACAATCAAGCAAGAAAGCAGATATTCACACACACAACACAACTATGTACGTGGTTTAGCAACTTGCTTGTCCGCGAAGAGGTCTACCGTTTTATTAAGTTTCTCTCAATATGCTATGTTACATTCCCTTATGCCTCGGGCTAGGTTTTATAATTTATAGATGTATAATTTCAGTTGTTCAAGTAACTTCACGATGCCCATGATGATCCATGAATCCCTTGAATATCTCCACGAGATTATAGGGGATTGACTTGGTTTTTGGGGTGGTGTGGACTGCACATACTTGAGTTTATCTCCATGATATGAGGTCGGGAAGCTCTTTAAATTTGTTGGGCCAGTTCGTCCATTCTTTTGGTCTAAGAATAAAATTGATCCCCTCAATAGCCCTTAAAATCCTTGAGCTGTTGCTCGGGCCGATGGATTTTACATGTGGCTAAGGATGTAGCCTCGTTAGTGGCATACTCATAATTTATTGAAGCATGAGAGGTGCACTTGTCTTTCTGTAAGATATTGAAGTGCAAAATCTTCCTCTAGAAGTGTAAAACATCATTTGGGTGTTTGAAACAGGTTTTTCAAAAACTCAACCCTCAGTTCATCGTTTTTGTTCATTTTTATGCATACTGTGTTCTCAGGCTTCATTCCGTACTTTTGCTCTTCAAAATCAAGATTTTCTTTAGCTTTCCAAGCCTCCTCTTTGTCTCGTCTGCTCCAGCTTTCTCCTTCTAGTTTCCTTTCTTATGTGCATCGATCTTCTACTGTAGCTAGGATTTTTTTTGTTTTCTCTCATGGCGATGCTTGATAATAAGTCTTTGTCTAAGTTTAGGAAGTGTTACAATATCCCTGATTGGGTAGAGATAGAGTGTACGTTTGTCCCCATAAATGTTTAAGACCTAGAAGATGGTCACTAGGTCCTTGTTCTGTTAGTTTCACAAGGGGGTTTAACGTTTCCCCTTAACCCTCTTTTTTTCATTTTGTCCAATACTTCAACATAACACCTGCTTAATGTTCTTAAAACGCGTGGAAGATTGTTAATGGAGTTTATAGAATAAACCATCTCTATGGAACCAACTTAGGATTAGTTAAGATTTGATATTGTTATTCTTTCTCTCGCATCAGTGGGGGTTTTCTGTACTTGAAAGAAAGAAATCCTAATAGGGTGTTAGTAGTAAATATACCTGATTCCCATAAAGACTATTGGTCTAAAGGTTTTATTGCCAGGAATTGGAAATTTCCTCCCCAATCAGGGGGCATAAGGTACATGAGAACTCGGATCCCTACCTTTGGGGAGGAATACATAGGTTATTATCTTTATTTCTATTTTGTTTCTTATTTGCCTTCCTCTGTGTGCATTCTTTATAAGATTTCCTTCCTTTTCTTTTATAGGGAAAGCCAAGAATCAAGAGCCTAATTTTTGCGAGATCTAAGATGGTGAACTTCTGAAAGCTCGGAGAATAAGAGATACTGTTGCTGAAGGGGAACATCCTCGGTATTCTTGCTAGAATATAGGAATACTACTTCCAGTTTTATTGCTCATCTAGTAGACACAATCCCTCATCTAGAGGTTTCAGGAGAAGAAGTTGGTGGTACCTCTTAATCCATTGAGGTAGAGGATGAGGAAGAAAGAAGCTCGGGGGAGGATCTGGTAGAAGGCAGTGAGGAAGGGAGTGGTAAAGGAGAGAGTGGCGAGTAAGAGTCCAGTAAGGAAAAGATGGACTCTCCAAGGAGAAGAATCTTAATCCAGGATGACGATGATGACGATCTTATATCCAAAGAATGAAGTTTCTTAAGAAGAAGCCTGGAGACTCTATTGGTAGCTCCAAGGTGGTGGCTGAAGATAAGGAGGTTGAGAGAAAGAAGAAAGAAGAAGAGGAGAAGCAAGAGAGATAAAGTGCGAATAAGAGAAAAAGATAGAAGTAGAAAAAATAAGGTCACAGGCCTCGATAGTGACTTCTGTTGAGGGATCCTCAGTGGCTGCTGCTCCTCAACTTACCCCCTTGCTGTTGGAGAAAGTAGTGCTCGGGACTGACCAGGAGCGCTCATCGAGCATTGAGAGACCAGTTAGCCCTCAAATCTGCCCAAAGGCTTGCTTTGGTAAGTACTCATTTCTCTATATCTCTTTGTTCTCCATTTTCCTCTAACATCTCGTGCTTATCCCATGTGTTTTTTGTTTTGCAGTTTATTTCTGACTATGTGCTGCTCCGTGGTCGAGCCGAGATGTCGAGGAGAAACTCAGAGCTGCATCAAGGTCTAAAGTCTTTCGAGAAGGACCTTACTGACACGAAGGTTACCTTTGACAAGGGGAGGGA
This sequence comes from Sambucus nigra, assembly GCA_949130495.1. NCBI lineage: Eukaryota > Viridiplantae > Streptophyta > Magnoliopsida > Dipsacales > Adoxaceae > Sambucus > Sambucus nigra. The sequence continues at coordinate 356,954,892 of OX422212.1, read as the reverse complement.
TAATTTTGCTAAAGAATTGTCCAACCTCCACGAAGCTTATGGTGTTGTGATTTTGGACAAGCTGGCAGTAGCATAGGCAAATAAGGGGCTGGTCGTGAAAGTAGAGAAGTGTAAGGAGGAAGAAGAGACCGTTCGCGAATGTGGATATAATGAAGGTTAGGATGCAACGTAGGTGATGCCGAATTCCAGATTACTTATCTTTGACGAGCATGTTTCAAGAAAGGATGGGACCAAGCCTTATCCGCTGTTGGAGTTGCTGTTAACTCACCCCTCTTCTCCTAGCATCATCCTGGTCGCAATCCCATTGAAGAGTCTCCTTTTTCTCAACCAGATGTTTAGGGTGGCATGGATCCCATTACTCCTATTATTGGGACTTCACTGGTTAATCCAGAGGGGGATATTGTCCTTGCTGGAGGAGCTGGCCAAGGTGCTGGTGAAAGTGAGGTTCCTATCAACCAAGCTACCGATAAAGGGAAGGGGCTCTCCACATCTGACCAGGTTGAGGGCTCTTAGTAATTTTAGGCCTTGCTTTTATTTTTTGTTCACTTGTTGTATTTTTCTTTTTCCATTCATTTGTACCGGCATGTATCTTTGATTTAAATGAAAAGAAAACTTTTGGTTCTTTCACTGATACTTTTTACCTTTGTTGCTTATTTGGTTGGCTGTAGTTCATTGATTTAGATGAATATATCCTTGCTAACTCTCGTCTAGGCCAAATTCTTGGTCTGAATATAATCGCTCAAGCGCATCGAGCTCTTATAAGGATTTATAAATCCCTAAAGGCCAGAAACCAGGATTACGAAGATCAGTCTGAGGTGGTCGCTAAGCTAAAAGATAGGCTCGAGGAGATGGAGGGAATATGTGCTTCCGTGTAGGAGGAAATGGATGCCTTGAAAGCAAAGCTTCTGGATGCGTTTGAAATCAACTAGGTGGGGGAGTTATTACAAAGTGAGAATTAAGCTTTGAGGAGAGAAATTGCTTGCCTAAAATAAAACACTCCATCTGGTCCTCCTTTGGTGCTACGAGGCTCCTCCTCATCGTCTGCTGTAATTGCTCATACTAACAATCAAGCTTCTAGGAGAGAGATTTCCGAGTTGTTGGTCTTTAAAGGGATTTCACACGATTTAGATAGTTATTCCAAATGGGTCCTCGACAGGTTTGGGGTGATTGGGATGCCCAAGGTTGGAGAAATGGCCAAGTAAGACTAAAAGAGGCCGAAGAACTTGGTTTTTCTAGGGGATGGCTGAACGTTCTTAAGGAATTAAAATTTCCTAAGGAAGCCGCTCTGTCGTATAAATATCAGACCGTTCGCTCATCTGTTCTGTGAAATCTCTTCTCGAGAGATGATCGATGGATCCCAATAGATGATATTTCAGTGCAGATTCTAGAGCCACGCCCATGAGCTTTGAAGAGGACTTAGTTCCTCATGTTGATGATGGTCAGAGAGATCGAGTAGCGAAATACCCTGCTCATCGCACTGGGCCATCATAGGTCTTTAAGTATTTTTTTGGTCTTTTGACGTAAATGTAACCATATGATTCTTAATGATAGATAAAATGATTATTTATGTTTTGGGCATTTTCTGACATGAAAGGAGTGCACGTGCGTTCAAATAAGGAAATTGTTAAATTAAATTTAGTTTTCCCAAATTAAGTCCTAAACATGAATCTAGGTGTGATTGAATAAGATGAAATCATGCAAGAACATTCAAACACACACATGTGAGGAAAAATCCCCCAAAGGGGCAAAACCTTTTATTTTCACTATAATTTTGTAAGAAACGGTTACACGGATTACAGTAAAAATACAGAGACATAGAAATACCCACAGGCGCAGGTTCTGTAGTCAGCCGCTGGAATCTCCCTCGGGAAATCCAAATGAGCAGCAATAAAGAAGGAAGACGACTTCTCCACAAAGGTTGAACAAACACAATGTTATGTTCTTGGGTTACAAAAGGATTCACAAAGGTTTGGCAATGATATGTGAATCAAAACATGACTCTTGGGACTCAAAAATATGAAGACTAGATGTATCTGGACTCTAAAAAACGTCTCTCAAAGTCTTGTAAAATAACTCCCCCGAAGTTGGCTTTTATAGGGAAATCAATAAAGAGTTTCACGATTTTAAAACTCTGCCAGCGTACAGGTACCACGAACCAGTTTGGGTGTATCGTGAATCGGTTCGCCACCCGAACCGGTTTGGCCTTCGGTTCGCGAAATATCGCTGGAACTTAGGGCTGAAACACTTAGAAGTTTTCAGGGATTTTTTCTCGGAATATTCTACATTTTGAAAGAGCCATAACTTCTTCACCGTAGCTCGGATTGAGGTGCCTTTTCTTCCAGTGTCTTCATTGCATCACGGTCTACAACTTTCCAGTTTACAGGACCTCCGTATGGTGGCTATAAAATTACCAAAATACCCTTGAACTTCCATATCTTGCTTCTTTTACTGTTTTGACTTCTCTTGCGTACCACTTGCATTAAATCCCTAAAATCGTGGAACGTGAAGTCATTGAGGCAGATGTGGGACACATGATGGAGATGATGAATGCTTAATTCCTAGAATTAGGATTGAGGCCATCGTGTGAGACGTGCTAAATGTAACGGCGTATGACATACATAAATATAAGACATCGGACATGACAAAAATGTCCTTACAAATCTCCCCCTATGTCTATGTCGGTACATACATAAAAATCCGAATTATCAAATAACAAATCACCTATACAAATCTACCCTCCCATGAACCCAAAACTGGGAAGATACAAATGAATAAGACTTCATCGTTTGTTCTTCAGATCCTCAAAACTTTTCTCATCAGGGTGTGCAACATATTCTCATCAGGAAGTACCTACACACATGAGAAAAAGCAAATACCAAGTGACGTATCGAGTTTGAAATTAGATAAACATAGATACCAATTTATGATGAAAGCATATGACAAATATCAAATCTAAAAAAAAACTCCCCCATAATATTATAATTCTTCTCCCCCTTTTATTATGTCCCCAAATAGACAGATATGAGAAGCAGAAACAAATGCAAATGGAAAATGTCACAGGGTAAAAAAAAATTCTATTTTTTAATTTTTCAAAATTTTTCACACAAAATATACAAACAAAGAATCACACCATGAAAGAACACAAAACAACCAAGTAGATGATAGCGTAAATGAATGGGTGTGATAAAATTCGATAGGAAAATCAATGCATACAAACATGACATATGTGCACGATGAATATCGGATGCTCATAACGAATGAACTCAAAATCTTTCTTTGGTGTAAAAAGATGGAAATATGAAACATTGACTCAATCAAATCAACAAATCAAAGCTCAAAGTGATTTCCACACCAATAACATCCAAAACGATTTAGTGCTTTTTCAGGACTTTCAAGGAAGTGCAAACCCATTTAAATTCTCCAACCAAACTCCCTCAGATTTATATTTTGAATAGAGGTAATCTCAATTCTCAAACTTTGGAGAATTGATGGTGAAACTGAATGACCCATATTTGACATGAATTGCCTTTTATTGCCTTTAAATTTTTTCAGGCTCTTCTAACCTCTTTGGACCCCGGATAATAAAATTCCTCCATATTTTTGGTCCTTTTTAACGGTGGCTTAGTATTCACAAAGGCTAAATGAACCTTTCGCAGCCCTTCCCCATTTTTAAATAAACACACAGTCTGACCAAATGTTTTTTACATACATTCCAATCTTGTCAAGTTTTATCGCATATTGTACGTTGTATAGACATAATTGAGATGGAAACACTCAAGCCAATATGTGATAGACAAGTACAATAATCAAATATAGTCGTGCATGTGTGCAATAAAGGAGATAGGAGTCAAACATGTAGAAAGATATCACTAATCACATCTCAAAGACTCCAATCAATGTAAAGCACATGGAAGCAATGATGAAGCGTCTCAAATCTCTATCAAACAGTCACATGGATAAATGGAATGAAATTTGTGACTCGGCTATCTTAAATGCTCATCCATAAAATTTGCAAAAAAAAATACAAAAATATTTTTGTACTTTTCTAAAATTTTTATAAAAAAGAAAATCTTTTTGGATTTTTCTAAAAAAAATATAAAAAAGAAAAAGTAATAATACTCATGATACAAAATAGCAATAGGAAGCACATGATATGAATATGAAAAAGCATCCTGTCCTAGACACGGACCAACCCCTCAATCAACTGTGAAAATTCCCAAAGACTTCCTAAGACTCTCAAATCTAAGGTTATCTAAAGGTTTAGTGAAAATATCGGCTAACTGACGATCGGTGGAAACGAAACTCAGGGATACGACTTTCTCCTCAACTAATTGACGTATAAAGTGCTCGCGTATCTTGATGTGCTTTGTGAACGAATGCTGGACTGGATTGCGAGATATGTGTATCGCGCTTGTGTTATCACAGGAGATTGTCACGGTGTCCTGTGATATCCCATAATCCTCCAGCATTTGCTTCATCCATAAGAGTTGCGTGCAACAACTCCCGGCGGTGATGTACTCAGCATCCTCAATAGACAAAGAGATGGAGTTTGCTTCTTACTCAACCAGGAGACAGGAGCAGAACCAAAATAGAAACATCCAACAGAATTGCTCCTACAACCATCTACATCCCCGGCCCAATCGGCATCCGAATAGGCGGACAAACGGTCATTGGTATCAAAGGAATACCAAATACCATATGAGAGAGTCCCACTCACGTATTTGATAATACGTTTTAGAGAGATTAAGCATGACTCTTTAGGGGACACCTGATATCGCGCACAGACTCCAATACTAAAGGATATATCGGGATGGCTGGCAGTTAAGTAGAGAAGACTACCTATCATACTCCGATACAAGGTTTGCTCTACGTCCTTGCCTCAAGTGTCCTTACTAAGCTTGATAGAAGTACTCATAGGTGTATGTGCATGCTTAGAAGAGTCTAAACCAAATTTCTTCACTAGGTATCTACCATACTTGGATTGGGAGATGAACATCCCATCCTCTAGCTGACGAACCTGGAGACCAAGGAAGAAAGTAAGCTCACCTACCATGCTCATCTAAAACTCACTTTTCATCTCCTCCACAAAGTGGTGAGCATGCTGGGAGCACGTGGATCCAAAGACCATGTTGTCAACATAGACATGGGCAACCAGGATAACACGGTCATCTCTCCTGATGAACAACGCCATATCAAATCCCCCTCTCTTGAAGCCACGGGCTAAGAGATAGGAAGTAAGCCTCTTGTACCAAACACGGGGTGCTTGCTTCAAACCATACAAGGCTTTCCTCAGATAGTAAACATTCTCAAAGTGATTAGGGTCTTCAAACCTTTTTGGTTATTCCACGTAAACCTCCTCCTATAGAATACCATTTAGAAAGGCACTTTTGACATCCATCTGATATAACTTTAAGCGCAGATGACATGCGATGGCAAGTAGTAAGTGGATGGACTCAAGCCTCACAACAGGAGAAAATGTCTCCCCAAAGTCTACACCCTCTATCTATGTGTTGCCTTGAGAGACCAACCTAGACTTGTTTCTTATTATGGTACCATTTTCATCCATTTTATTCTTGAAAATCCACCTGGTACTTATCACATTAGTCTCACTAGGTCAGAGGACAAGTTCCCAGACATTGTTCTTTTTAAACTAAAGCAACTCATCTTGCATAATAAATATCCAGTGTTCATCCTTGAGTGCTTCTTTATGATTCTTGGGCTCGACTTTGGACGTGTAGCAAAAGTGGCTAATGACGTTCTCGAGCTGAGCACGAGTCTTGACCCCTAAAGTGGGATCGCCAATAATGGCAGAGGGATCATGACTCTTACGAACCCAAGCAGGTGTGTCCCCTACCACAGGAGTAGGGTCCACAAAGTGTGGGTGAGGGACAAGTAAATCACTACTAGAAAAGTCCTCATCCTCACACTGAAGGTTAGGATCAATAACCGTCGGAGGTTCGTCATCTTGCACGGTGACGTTTATTAACTTCATAACCTTAGAGCTCTTCAGGTTAAAGACCCGTTAAGCTCTACTATTCGATGAATATCCTAGCAATATTCCCTCATCGCTCCGGGAGTCAAACTTTCCTAATTGCTCTCTATCCCGTAGGATGTACCAAATACTCTCAAAAATACGAAAATATGCAAGGTTGGGTTTCCTGCTAGTCCACAATTCATAAGGCGTCATAAGTGCGTGTGAACGTAGGTAAACCCTATTCACCGTGTGGCATGCAGTAGACACTGCCTCTGCCCAAAATCTCCTAGAGACATTACAACATAGAAGCATAGATCTAGCCAATACTTGGATCATCCTATTCTTTCTCTCAATAATCCCATTTTACTGAGGTTCACAGCAAAAAACTCATGTTTGATCCCAAGGCTATCATAGTAAAGATCTACCTTTGCTTCCTTAAATTCTGTGTCGTTGTCACTATGTATCCTGTTAATAGTGACTCCGTATTAGTTTTGTAGGACACGAGACTTGGTTGTTAAAAACTCTACAGCATCGGATTTCTCTCTCAGAAAACCTACAATCGAATATTTGGAGAAATCGTCTAACATCACGAGGATATATCTCTTACCACCCAGAATCATAGTACGAGTAGGGCCTATAAGATCCATGTGAATCAGCTCAAGTACACGGGAGGTGGTAATGGAATGCAACTGCCCATGTGGGCTACGGATTTTCTTTCCCAACTAACAGGGTCCATAAACCGTGGAAGTTGGCTTTCTAAGTGATTGTAAGCCACGTACTATGTCCTTTTTAACTAAACGAGTCAAATATTTAACGTTCATATGAGCTAGACGTTGGTGCCATAGATCCATAGGAGTGATCATAACGCTGTTGCAGACAAGTGAGGACGTGGGCTCAGTCCCATAGTAATTATCCTCTATCCTCACCTCTCGCACTAAAAGTTTACCGGCTTGATTATAGACATTACACGCGTCCCAGTCAAAATTTATGAAAAAGTCAGCGTCACACAACTCCCTAATGCTGAGAAGGTTTGCTTTCAAACCTTTGACGTACAAAACAATCTCTAGCTTAGGAAATCCTAGTAACTCTACTATACCTCATCTTACAATGCTAGACTTGCTCCCATCTCCAAAGGTGACTCTACCATCCTTATAATCCTCAAGGTAGGTAAAAAATGAGGCATCACCTGTTATATGTGTGGAGCACCCTCTATCAAAATACCACTGTGAGGTATTATGTGATTTGAGAGCGACATGAACAACAAGGTCTTTCTTATCTTTCTTAGGTACCTAAGAAGTGGTAACCTTTTGTTTACCCTTGTTGTTGTTGGTTTTGGCCGGAAAGTGAGAAGTATTAACTGACGGCAAAGACATCCGTTGGAATTCCTCCATCAAACTCTGTGATGTGGCAGCTAAAAACTCAACACGCTCTCTCAGACTATCAAAATCATCAGTATGATGTGGTGGAGTAGTATTACGTCGTGTCCGACCCAAACTATTGCAAAACTTCCTGAGGTGGCCTTTTCTTTTGCAGTACGTACAGAAGAATGCAGTCTTAGGCGGACCTGGGTTTGCTTTTCTTGGTCGAACTCTCCTTCATGTTTTTTGACGATGGCCATATGGAGTCGTAGTAAACTCAGGAACTGGTCCAGGTGGAATTTGGGACGTGGAAGAACCATCTTAACTTATTCCCTGCCTGCCACCAAAACCTAAAACGGGGCCGAGGAGCATCTTTCCCATCTTCCCAGTTCTGTCCTCAATTTATACCTTGACTTCCCGTTCTCTCTCAAGATCATGAGTAAGCTGGGCTATAAGGGCTTCAAGTTTCTTTCGAGTCTCCAGGGAGGAATGGAGCTCACTCGTAAGACTAGCCACTTGTTTAGTCAAGTCCCCTCTCTCTTTCTCAAGACAACTATCTTTCTCTCCAAATAATCTCTCTCTCTCTCTCTAAATAAACTCTCTTTCTTTACACAGGTAGACTCTCTCTCTCTCAAGGTGGTGCAGGTGGAGGAATCTCTCTCTCTCTCTCTCTATTTTTCTAAATCTTCCTCTAGAGCGGTGATCATAAGAACTAACGCTTTGTTACGCTTTTTAGTTTTAAATGACTCATTATATAACTCGGCGTAGGCGTGTTGAAGATTACTCTCGCTCTCATTTGCATCACCCTCCCCCTCACTCACATCGCTCTCACTGTCGAGGTGTTCCTGTGAAGTAGAATCCTCATCGTCGTGAGGAGTACTAGAAGTGCTCACATGACTAGCCATGAATACGGTGAAGTTACACTCATACAATGACTCGTCTCCAGAGTCCACTGACTCGACCTCACTATCATCACTAAGGGTAGAATTAAGGACAACTTTGCCCTTTTCTCTGTTCAGCCTAGTAGCACACTCAAAAGCTCTGTGACCCTTACCGTCGCACTCAAAGCATCTCTCACTCTCTTTCTTAGGAGGATATTTAAAGTCTTTTTGATTTTTCTTTTCAAACTTATTTTTATCAAACTTCTTTTTATCTTTGAAATTTTGACTTTTCTTAAATTTGATAATTTTCTTGAAATTTTTAGCAAATAGGGCCAAATCATCTAAATCAAAGTCACACTCAGAATCTGACGTATATATCTCTCTTTTTCTAGATGCTTCCCTCTTTCTTGCCAACCCTTCACTTTTTCTCTCCTGGGCATTAAGTGGAATTCCCTTATCTTTAGACTTGACAAATTTAGAAAACATATCAATTTCATACATTTGCAAGTCTCCTACAAGTTCCTCCAATTTAAGCGTATTTAAATTACCCATAGAATTTAACATAGTGACTTTAGGGATAAAATGCTTAGGCAGTGATCTAAGAATCTTTTTAACAACTCTAGCATTCGGAATTTGTTCCCCAAGATTAAATCTAGTGTTTACAACATCAGACAGTCTAGCATAAAATTCATCAAAACATTAAGTTTCAAGCATGGTGATAGTTTCAAATTGAGTTGTCAAATTTTGCAGTTTAGACTCTTTCACAGCATTAGTTCCTTCATGGGTAAGTTGTAAAACATCCCATGCCTCTTTTGACGTGGTGCACATCATTATGCGTTTGAACTCATCAGGTGTGACAGATCCAGAATTAGCACTTAAACCCTTAGAATTAAAAGATGACCATTTAAATTCTTCTTCAGTCCATGTAGTGTCAGGTTTAAACTGGTCACGTTATTAACAGTGACTGAGGGAGGAGTCCACCCTCTTTCAACCAAAATCCAAACATGTTCATCAATGGCTTTTAATGCAGATCTCATGCGGGCTTTCCAGTATGCATAGTTTGTCCCGTCAAAAACTGGAATTTTATTATATAATTTCTCTATTATGAACACACTCATTTTCAAAAATCAATTTTTCAGAAAATTGATATCTTAGAAAAATTTTGCGGAAAATTACACGGTAAAGTTGTGTAATTGTCTCTGATACCAATTTGACGACGTGAGAAGTCAAATTGTATAAAAAATAAATCCTTCAAAAATCAGGATCACGCGCTAAATTAGTGTAACCCGCTCTGATACCAATTTGAGAGGAGTGTGCGTGCGTTCAAATAACGAAATTATTAAATTAAATTCAGTTTTCCCAAATTAAGTCCTAAACATTCTTCTTAGTGTGATTGAATAAGATGAAATCATGCAAGAACATTCAAACACACACATGTGAGGAAAAATCCCCCAAAGGGGCAAAACCTTTTATTTTCACTATAATTTTGTAAGAAACGGTTACATGGATTATAGTAAAAATACAGTGATAGAGAAATACCCGCAGGCGTCGGTTCTGTAGTCGGCGGATGGAATCTCCCTCGAGAACTCTAGATGAGCAGCAATGAAGAAGGAAGACGGCTTCTCCACAAAGGTTGAACAAACACAAGGTTGTGTTCTTAGGTTACAAAAGGATTCACAATGGTTTGGAAATGATATGTGAATCAAAACATGAGTCTTAGGAATCAAAAATATGAAGACTAGATGTATTTGGACTCTAAAAAACGTCTCTCAAAGTCTTGTAAAATAACTCCCCCTAAGTTGGCTTTTATAGTGAAACCAATAAAGAGTTTCATGATTTTAAAACTATGCCAGAGTAGAGGTACCCCAAACCGGTTTGGGTGTATCGCGAACTGGTTCGCCCCCCAAACCGATTTAGCCTTCGGTTCGCGAAATATCGTTGGAACTTGGGGTGAAACACTTAGCATTTTTCAGGGATTTTTTCTTGGAATATTCTACATTTTGAAAGAGCCATAACTTCTTCACCGTAGCTCGGATTGAGGTGTCGTTTCTTCCAGTGTCTTCATTACGGCAAGCTCTATAATCCAGTTGAGTGGACCTCCGTACAGTGGATATAAAATTACCAAAATGCCCTTGAACTTCCATATCTTGCCTTCTTTCACTATTTTGACTTCTTTTGTGTACATTTGCATTAAGTCCCTAAAATCATGGAACATGAAGTCGTTGAGGTAGATGTGGGACACATGATGGAGATGATGAATTCTTGATTATCAGAATTTTGATTGAGGCTGTCATGTGAGATCGTATAGATACGTGCCAAATGTAGCGGCGTACGATATACATAAATATAAGATATCAGACATGACAAAAATGTCCTTACATGACTAAACATGTGTTAAGCTTACTTGTTGGTTGCTTGGTATCAATGTTTGATGAAAATGCTACTTGATAAATCTGATCATAGTATAAATGACTTAGTACTAGAACTTTGATCATTTTGGGCTTCTTGACTGACTAAATGACATTGAGTTTTGTTATCTCGTGTCTTAACATTCTCCTAGTCCAATATGCCTTTGCCATATCATTCCATTCCACTTTACCTTTTAGGTCATGTCATCACACTTCCTTAAGACTAGGTCGGGCGATGGCAAGAATGTACCTGGTTAAGGGGACATCTGTCTAAACAGGGTTTTTTAACCAACCTAAGTTGGCGACCAACCTTGAGTGGGCTTATTACCTTAGGATCCCTTGTAGGTCTTTTATTGTTGCTAGAGCAATTCAGGAAGCCAATTTTGTTTTCAACAAAGACCTGAGTAAGGTTAATCATAAAACTTTCTTTAAATATATTTTAGCTTTGTATACAATAAGTATGTAACACTATTGCTACCATAGGAGATATATTCCTTGACTGGAGCAAGTTGAACAACTTGCTATTTTTATTATTTTTTAAGGGGGTTCATATTGCTTAGAAAGGATGCATATTGAAGTTTGATCAGGATGCATTAAACAACCAAGATGTTCAGAATGCATGGGACAATCGACCTTTATTGACTAAAATGATAAAATAAAATGCGAGATTAGTTTGTAAATGAAGATTTGCCTAAACTAATGATGTTAAAAAAATAAAAGATATAGAAGTATAAAAATAGAACTTCTTAAGGTTGGTTTTATTCCAGGCCCTTGGTATCTCGCTGCCCTCTAGCTTTTCTAAGTGATAGGCCCCCTATAAGTCATCTCCAATTATCTTGAAGGGTCTCTCCCAGTTTGGTCCCAGTTTGCCGCCAGATGGTCTCACAGCACTGCCGAGGACTTTCCTTAGAACGTAATCCCCTACTAGAGATTTCCTTGGATTGACTTTTTTGTTTGGACAATTAATGTTGGTAAGATGCAAACTTAACTAGTGCCAGTTCTCATCGCTCATCAGCTAAGTCAAGTTCAGTGAGTAATGCTTCATCATTGAGGCCTTGGTCGACCAATGTAGTCCTCATAGTAGGGAGTCTTGCTTCTAATGGGATGATTACCTCCATTCCATAGGCGAGTGCGATGGGGGTTTCTCCCGTTTCTCTCCTAGGAGTTGTACGATAATCCCATAAAATGTGAGGTAGCTCATAACCCAGTCACCTTTGGCCCTTTCCTGCCATTTCTTTAGTCCGTCGATCATTGTCTTGTTGGAAGCTTCAGCTTACCCGTTACTTTGAGGATATGCTACAAAGCTAAAATGGTGCTTGATGCCATGCTCGTCATAAAAGCCTTGAAAGACGCCACTTTCGAACTGCATGCCGTTGTCAGTAATGATCGTCTTTGGTATCCCAAAGCGAGTGATTATGTTCTTCCATATGAATCTCATCATATTAGATTCTCGAATGTTTGCGAGTGGTTATGCCTTTACCCATTTGGTGAAATAGTCAGTGTCGGCCAACAGATACTTGAAATTTCTTGATGCGATAGACAAATGCCCTATAATATCCAAGCCCCACTGGGCGAGCGACCATGGGCTGGCTAATGACTTGAGGTCGCTAGCTGGTTGATGGACCATAGGGGATTTCTTTTGGCACTTATTACACTTGCGAACATAAACTCCAACATCCTTTGGCATGTACGACCACTAATATCCTTCCTTGATCGCTTGGAAAGATAATGATCTTCCTCCTGCATAACTCCCATAAATGCCTTCATAAAGTTCACTAAGAACCTGCTCGACATATTTTGGGTGAATGCACTAGAGGTAGGGGCCAGTGAAAGATTTTCTTTAGTGTTTTCCTTCAGGAGATAAGTGAAAGCGAGCAGCCTTGACTCTTATCTGGTGCACCGACGGGCTAGTGAAAGATTTTCTTTAGTGTTTTCCTTAAGGAGATAAGTGAAAGCGAGCAGCCTTGACTCTTATCTAGTGCATCGATATCTTATTGCTTGGTAGTGTGTCTCTCCATAGGTAAGTTATGATGGGATCCATCCAACTGGATGCCTTTTCTATGTTGAGTAATTGCTTTGCGACTGTCTGGTTGATGCTTGATTAAGCGAGGAATTATATCTGGATGGTTCTCCTTAAGTCGGAGTCTATAGCGGAGCTTAGATCTGCTAGGGCATCGGTGTGACTATTCTGCCCCCTAGGGAACTGCTGAACATCAACTCTATCAAACTTTGCCATAAGTCCCCTTATAACAACGAGGTAAGCTACTATCCTCTCATCCTTGGTGTTGAAGTCTCCACTTATATGCTTGGACACTAGCTTTGAATCGCCAAATACCAGAAGACATTTTGCCCCTAGTAATTTTTCTTTGTGCAGGCCAACGATTAGCGCTTCATATTTCGCTTCGTTATTGGAGGATTGAAATCCTAGCCTGATCCCTTATTCGAGCATAATCTTATCTGGGGTAACCAATACAATGCCTACTCATGCCCCCTGGAGTTGGAGGCTCCATCAACTTAAAGGGTCCAGTCGAAGGTTTTTTCTTCCTCTTCTGCAGGTTGCTTAATTTTTAATTGGGTAGTAGGCTGATTCCCCATGAACTTAGTGATAAAATCTGCTAGAATTTTCCCCTTAATTAATGTTCTTGATTGTAAGTGGATATCGAATCTTCCAATCTCCCAGGACCACTTTGACAGTCTGCCAGAGAGTTCGGCTTTCCTTAGAACATCTTTAAGGGGGTGCAAGTTGATCACGATGATGGAATGAGCCTTAAAGGCATAAACGAGCTTCTTTAGGGGAAAATAATGTTTCTCGGCATCCATAAGTCTTTCTTGTGTAATAGATCGGGTGTTGGCCTCCTTACTTCTTGTAAACGAAGTCGGATCTCACATCGTCGCCTGATACGAAAAGATAGAGATATAAGGGGTCTCCTTCACTTGGGATCACCAACAAGGGTGGCTTGCTGAGGTAATATTTGAGATCTTCCAGGACTTTGGAGCAGTTTTCATTCCATACCAATCCCTTATCTTTCTTTAATAGTTGGAAGAATGGTCGACAACGCTCCTAAGGCTTGGAGATGAAGCGGTAGAGTGCGACGAGCATGTCCATAAGCTTCTAGAAAACTCTAATTGTATGAGGGGGCTGGACTTTTCTGATGGAGTCGATCTGATAAGGGTTTGCTTCAATCCGTATTTTGCTGACCAGGTATCCCAAGAACTTTTCTGAATGAACACCGAATGGACACTTGCTAGTATTGAGTTTCATTCGATATTTATTGAGGATATCAAAGGTTCCTACTAGGTCTGAGATATGGTCTCCCTTGAGTTTAATTTTGACGAGCATGTCATCGATGCATACCTCAATTATTTCTCCCATTATTTTATTGAACATTCTGGTAACCTATTGCTGATAAGTCGCTCCTGCATTTTTGAGGCCAAACGGAATAACTTTGTAATAATATAACTTAATAGGCGTTATGAAGGAGTTCTTATCTTAGTCTGGCTCATAAAGTGAAATTTGGTGGTATCCGGAGTAAGCATCTGGAAAGCTCATTCTTTTATACATTGCAGTGGCATAGACCAACTGGTCTATCTTTGGGAGAGGAAAATTATCTTTTGGACAGGACCTGTTGAGGTCGGTAAAGTTAATACAAACTCTCCAGCTTTTGTTTCTTGTGTGTACTATGACTGGGTTGGATAGCCATTTGGGGAATTAAACTTCCCAAATGGAACCTCCATCTAGTAAATTTCATACCTATTTCTTTACTACCTTCGCCTTTTCAGGGGCTGTTCGATGAGACTTCAGGTGACTGGTTTGAAAGCTGGGTCAATGTACAATCGATGACATACAATTGAGGGGTCTATCCCAGGCTGTTCGTATGGTTCCAAAGCAAAAACATCCAGATTACTCTGGAGGAATGTGGTGAGCTCCCTCTTTTCTTGGTCGGCGAGGGAGGCTCTGATCAAAAAACTCCTTTTAGGTAAGTTGACGCTAGCTGCAACCACTTTCAGGTCTTCGATGACCCTATTGGCAGGGTGGACCCGCCTTATTGGGATTCCTCTTGAACTTTGTTCTCATCTTTTTTCTTCTCGTGCTTGGAGTGAATAGCTTCGATGAAGCATTTTCTGGTTAAAGTTTGGTTGATACGGATATCGACCACCCCTCGATATGTTATGCACTTGAGTTTTTGATGATATGGGTATGGAATGGCCTTCATGGCATGGATCCAGCCCCTACCCAGAATGGCGTGATAGGGGGATTCGATTTCTACCACTAAAAATTCGATCATCTTCAAAATACTTCCTTCCCTGACATGAAAAAATATCTTTCCCAGTAGTATGGTTATCTTTGCTACAAATCCGACCAGCGAAACGGTGGCCACTTTGAGGTCGAAAATATTCAACTTTAATTTGTGGAATAAGTCTTGGTGAATCACTTCGAAAGAGATACCTTGGTCGATGAGCAACCTGTCGATGTCCCAATTGGCTATCCTGAGTGTGATGACCAATGCATCATTGTGAGGGGTTCTTACACCAACTAAGTCATCTTCGGTAAACATAATGTGTTTGTTGTAGTCGAAATCTTCTGGTCACCGATGCTTCTCGACCTGAGTCTTGGTAGGGTCTATTTGAAAAGCAAGCATAAGCGAAGAAATCTTATTAACTTCCATCCGAACAGCGTTTCCTTGTACTTTCTTGAGGTTTGATTCCTCATGAATTACCGCGAACTGATGGAATATCTCAGCCTCGAGGATGTTGTCTTGATTTTAGTCACCATTAGCTGCGACTTTGTCTGCCTTCTTATCTATGAACTCGTTAAGATGAATAGTTTGTGCCTGCACCTCGAGATAAGATTTGAGTGCCTTGTAGTGTTCAGTCCTGTGACCGCCATCTTTGTGGAATGGACACCTTAGTACGTTATTGGGCTTTGTTGTATCTCCTTGCTGAAGAAACACTTTAATACTAAAAGCTTGTTTACAAAATTAATAACAAAATGTTATAAATCGTGTAAACTCCGAATAAACTTTTTGGGCAAAACTCTTTTCGAAAAACACAAGATGTGATATAAAAGCTTTCTGAATGTATGGATTAAATTTGATAGTTGATTACCTTCTTTTTAAGATTTAATAAACATCTACTAAAGTTGCCATACAGTCCCAATCACAACAACAACTAAGAACATTAAAAGAAATAGACATAGGAATTTTTAACGTAGTTAAACCCTTAATCAAGGAAAACATCCATGATGCCCTCTACGGCACAAAACAAAAATCCACTAGAATAAAGAATCAAGTTACAACACTTAAGCAAACTACAAAGGTACTAACCTAATTTAAGAATATACCTACTTGAGATTCTCCACTCCAAAGGTAATCTGAACTGGACTAATCTTTTCTTGCTGCTTCTTTGTCTTTTCCTTGATCTCCATCTCTTCGAATTCTGATTCCAGCAACTCGTTCAAAATCCAAGATTCCCAGACAGAACCACATTATCTAAGTGTTTATGTGAGATAGTGTTTGTGATGTGCTACTACATGAAAACATGCCACTCACCCTCTCAAAATTATACAGACAATCCTAACAAATTACAACAGTTATAAGGTCTGAGGTGAAACATCATATTTGGATAACCTCATACCTTAAACATCATTAATTTGGTGAAATTTATGGGGGTAACATCTTAGTTTGATGACCTCGTACCTTAAACATAAAACTTGGTGACAAGGTCTGAGGTGAAACATCATATATGGATGACCTCAGACCTTAAACATCATTAAATTGGTGAAAATATATGGTCGTAACATCTTAGTTTGATGACCTCATACCTTAAACATCATAACTTGGTGACAAGGTCTGAGGTGAAACATCATATTTGGATGACCTCAGACCTTAAACTCATTAATTTGGTGAAATTTATGGGGTAACATATTAGTTCGATGACCTCAGACCTTAAACGTTATAAGTTTATGTCAAGGTCTGAGGTGAAACATCATATTTGGATGACCTTAGACTTTAAACATCATATTTTGATGACAAGGTCTGAGGTGAAACATCATATTTGGATGACCTTAGACCTTAAACATCATTAAATTAGTCAAATTTATGGGGGTAACATCTTAGTTTGATGACCTCAGACCTTAAACATCATAACTTGGTGATAAGGTCTGAGGTGAAACATCATATTTGGATGACCTCAGACCTTAAACATCATTAGTTTGGTAAAATTTATGGTCGTAACATCTTAGTTTGATGACCTCAGACCTTAAACATCATAACTTGGTGACAAGGTCTGAGGTGAAACATCATATTTGGATGACCTCAGACCTTAAACTCATTAATTTGGTGAAATTTATGGGGTAACATATTAGTTCGATGACCTCAGACCTTAAACGTTATAAGTTGGTGTCAAGGTCTGAGGTGAAACATCATATTTGGATGACCTCAGACTTTAAACATCATATTTTGATGACAATGTCTGAGGTAAAACATCATATTTGGATGACCTCAGACCTTAAACATCATTAAATTGGTCAAATTTATGGGGGTAACATCTTAGTTTGATGACCTCATACCTTAAACATCATAACTTGGTGATAAGGTCTGAGGTGAAACATCATATTTGGATGACCTCAGACCTTAAACATCATTAAATTGGTGAAATTTATGGAGGTAACATCTTAGTTTGATGACCTCAGACCTTAAACATCATAACTTGGTGACAAGGTCTGAGGTGAAACATCATATTTAGATGACCTCAGGGCTTAAACATCATTAGTTTGGTGAAATTTATGGGGGTAACATCTTAGTTTGATGACCTCAGACCTTAAACAACATAACTTGGTGATAAGGTCTGAGGTGAAACATCATATTTAGATGACCTCAGACTTTAAACATCATATTTTGATGACAAGGTATGAGGTGAAACATCATATTTTGATGATCTCATACCTTAAACATCATTAAATTGGTGAAATTTACAGGGGTAACATCTTAGTTTGATGACCTCATACCTTAAACACCATAACTTGGTTATAAGGTTCGAGGTGAAACATCATATTTGGATGACCTCAGACTTTAAACATCATAACTTGGTGATAAGGTCTGAGGTGAAACATCATATTTGGATGACCTCAGACCTTAAACATCATTAAATTGGTAAAATTTATAGGGGTAACATCTTAGTTTGATGACCTCAGACCTTAAACATCATAACTTGGTGACAAGGTCTGAGGTGAAATATCATATTTGGATGACCTCATACCTTAAACATCATTAGTTTGGTGAAATTTATGGGGGTAACATCTTAGTTTGATGCCTCAGACCTTAAACATCATAACTTGGTGACAAGGTCTGAGGTGAAACATCATATTTGGATGACCTCAGACTTTAAACATCATATTTTGATGACAAGGTATGAGGTGAAACATCATATTTGGATGACCTCAGACCTTAAACATCATTAAATTGGTGAAATTTATGGGGGTAACATCTTAGTTTGATGACCTCAGACCTTAAACATCATAACTTGGTGACAAGGTCTGAGGTGAAACATCATATTTGGATGACCTCAAACCTTAAACGTCATTAAATTGGTGAAATTTATGGAGGTAACATCTTAGTTTGATGACCTCAGACCTTAAACATCATAACTTGGTGACAAGGTCTGATGTGAAACATCATATTTGGATGACCTCAGACCTTAAGCATCATTAGTTTGGTGAAATTTATGGGGGTAACATCTTAGTTTGATGACCTTAGACCTTAAACATCATAACTTGGTGACAAGGTCTGAGGTGAAATATCATATTTGGATGACCTCAGACCTTAAACATCATTAATTTGGTGAAATTTATAGGGTAACATCTTAGTTTGATGACCTCAGACCTTAAACATCATAACTTGGTTATAAGGTTTGAGGTGAAACATCATATTTGGATGACCTCAGCCTTTAAACATCATATTTTGATGACAACATCTAAGTTGAAACATCATATTTGGATGACCTCAGACCCTAAACATCATTAAATTGGTAAAATTTATGAGGGTAACATCTTAGTTTGATGACCTCAGACCTTAAACATCATAACTTGGTGATAAGGTCTGAGGTGAAACATCATATTTGGATGAACTAAGACCTTAAACATCATAACTTGGTGACAAGGTCTAAGGTGAAACATCATATTTAGATGACCTCAGACCTTAAACATCATTAATTTGGTCAAATATGATGATGCTAGAAATATCACCACCCTTCAAGGTGTTTGTTAGCTCAAATTGGTGATGACAATGGCAGCACAGGAGAGTATACATATATGTGTGTATATTGAGGGAGGTAAGGAGAAGAGGATGAACACTTGAATATAAGTGGTTCAGCCAACCTGGCCTACGTCCACTGTGAGTGTGTGTGTGTGAGTAATATCACTAAATGAAGGCTCTAATGGCCATGGATACAAACTCTCAAGCTTTCTCTCTCTATTGTATAAAATGAAAGAGTTTTAGCTAGGGTTATAATTTTTGGATCCCTTTGAAAGGTAGAGGATGATCTCTATATATAGTTCTTGGGGGGTGTAATGTACCCCCCAAGCATGCAATGAGCATGCGCATAAGGATCGAACCAGTATGAGAATGACACCTGGTTGATCTTATTTAGATAATGATGCCTTGGGATGCCAGTCGAGGATATATATGTAGAACATCGGCCAGGGCCGAGGTTGACCATACAATTGATGATGAGCCTGCAGGGCTGCTGATTCTCTTATGGCGCTTGCAACGTCGGCTAGGGCTGATGTTAGCATTGAAGGGTGATTATCCCAGGAGTCCTTGTTGACCTCGACTGATGACCAGCCGAGGTAGATGTACGGGATGAGGGCAACGTCGACTATGGATGACCAGACAAGAGCCGTGCTCCAAGGTTATAGATAATCTCGGCTGCGGTTGAGAAGAAGTCTGTAGTCAAATGGGGTGTCAGTTGTGGACGACCTTAGTAGGACGATGCTGCTGATAGAGCTTCATAAACTTCTATTACCTCGACAATCATAAAGTTAAGGTTGAGATCTCTGGATTATCTGGTACACTTTGGGCATATCAAAGGTTATTTCTGAATCTAATTTTTCCAGTCAATACTTCTTGATCTTATCTCAAGGATAGCTTGCTCAGAATACAGTTCAAGGTCTTAAACAATTTATGTATTTTGATTTTTTTTTAAATTATAAACCTCCAATTGAGATCCAAACTAGACTAGAGTCTACTCAGTTAAAATAAATTCAAACTTAACATGCAGAGACTGATTCAACATATTTTGATATAAAACTTCTTTTCTCAGATCTATGGTAATGCTTTTAAAACTCTAGCAGAATTTCTTTTTGTTCTTTTTATTTTTGTACACAAGTATTTCATAAAACATGAAATAGAAAGCTAGAAACACAAACAACTCAATAGATCTAGAAATATTTTGAAACTTAGAAGTTTCTATTTTAAAACTTATTGAAACAGAATGGATCTATAATACCAGATCTAAAATGAGAAAATAAAAACAAATCGTGTGATGTTCTCTTTTTAGAAAAACTCAGTTTTAACAATGAAACTTAAGTTTCTCTTAGAGATGAGTTCTGAGAGAATAAATAACTCGAAGAGGTCTTCAAATCTAAGTGAAACCACTACACCACAAACATAGAAACCCTAAAAGTTTTTAACTCTCAAAAATAGGTTTTCTGGTGTTTGGAACTTTGAGGTTTTGGTGTTTGGTTTTGGGAGAAATCACTCAGAGGTTGAACTACGAAGAAATTAGGGTTTCTTCTTTATTTTTCTCTCTTTTCTTTCCCTCTCTTCTCCCTTTTCTCTATACTATCTCTTTTATCTCAGGTTTTACGAAATGGCAAAAGTCTCAAAATACTGAGGCTTGGGTACTTTTCATACTAAAAGAAGAAGGATTTAGAACATCTAACTCAGTCCAATGGCTGGGATTGAATCTTGACTAATTGACTTTAATCCAACCGTTCATTATAAGAGGTGGTTCAAACTATTGTTGATTGGTTTAAACTGGGTTCACAATGATTGACTCTCAACACATGTAGTACGCTGATAAATTTGATCCAAGGGCTGAGAAGACACACACAATTTGTCTTATAGAAAACACAATCTAAACCGTCAAGAATCCAACACATGTACGAATAGGATGCAATAAAAAACGCGTGTTGAAAGTAATTAAAAAATGCACCCTAGAGTCTCTAGCGCTTTTGTTTTTTACCAAGGCAAACAATCAACAAAGAAAATAACTATCTGAAATCCAAAATTCACCCACAACACTTTTAAAAACATGTTTTAATTAATTAAAAATGATTTGAAAATTATATAAAATGATTTAAAAATGTTGTAAAGGAATGAAATGATTTTAAAAGGACTTGAAGTATTTTAAAAGACTACCAATGCAAATATGAATGAAATATAATGTAGTGCAGGTGTCCTATAGTGGTTATAAAATAGACATCACTTACCTTTTTGTTAATCTTGTGAATTTTCTTGGACAGG
Source organism: Sambucus nigra (assembly GCA_949130495.1). Lineage (NCBI taxonomy): Eukaryota > Viridiplantae > Streptophyta > Magnoliopsida > Dipsacales > Adoxaceae > Sambucus > Sambucus nigra. Next base: position 356,933,748 of record OX422212.1, on the reverse strand, counting down.
ATTTCTTCATGATACTTGAACCTTTGAGGAGATGGAGTTCTCATAAAATTTAACATATTTTGTCTAGATATCCAAACTAGTTGGAACTCCTCTATATGTAGACTCAAGTGAGTCAATATATAATGTGTTCTCACTCGCATCTTCTTGGGACACTTCACAAATGGATCTTCCTTGATATTGGCGAGGATTTTGTATATCAGTTCCTTGAAGACTGTGTTAACAGCCTAGAATGATTTTGAGGCATCATTCTTGTTGCAGTTTTTAGTGCCATTCCTGCCCCCATTCTTGTTTTTCTTTATTCTGGGAATCATTATTCTATGTCCCATTGTTCGTCTTCACACAATCATTGTTCCCTCTATTAAGATGGATTACATCTTTGACTTTAGCGTATTTTTCAATATGGGCCATTAGGTCATCAATGGAATTATCCTCATTCTTAGTTAGGGCTTCGTGCGCTAAGGAAGTTCTTGGCAAAACCAATTTTGAAGGATTCTACGACAACTTTCTCCGAGCAGTCCTCAATATTATTAAAAATCTCCCAGTACCTCTCGGCATACTCCCTGTGGTTATCCTTTGGATTTTTCTTCATTGTGAGCAGTTCATCCCATCGCTTGGGATGGGAGTTGCTGGTTATGAAGTGAGTTGTGAATAATTTAGCCAGAGCCTTAAAGCTGTTGATAGATGTATATGGAAGCCTCTCGAACCATTTTTAGGCCACGTCGTGTAGGGTGAAAGGGAAGATACGACACATCAATGCATTATTATGGCTCCACAGAGTCATGGCATGCCTGTACGGCCAGACATGACCGATAGGGTCAATTTTCCCATCATAGATCTTTAATCTAGGTATTGAGAACTTCTTGGGGGGTTCTTCTTCTTCTATCTCCCTTGAAAAATAGGACTTCATCTGGGTGTGAAGATCTTCTAGCTAGCTCTCGTGCGAACCTGGCCCCTCAGTGGGCTAGGTGCTGATCCATATCCCTATGGACCAAACTCTTGATTTCATCCTTCTGTCAACCAGGACTCCCACAGCGTCGAGCTGACTGTAGTCGTTCCGATAGACCATCCTCTGACATGGTCCTCTCAATTCTCCCTTGGTCGTGCCTAGGGCTCCTTCCTTGGCTGTGAGACTCACTCACTTGAGGACTAAGAGTTAGATCACAACGTTGTCTTGTATTTCTGTGGAGTTCCCTCTCCATTTTCTCCAATCGCCTTTTTAGGTGAGCATTCTCCTCTTCTTGGAGATGAGTGTCTTCTTCTTGTTCTCGAAGTCTGGCCTCTTAGGCGTCGACCAACCTAGAAATCTATGTGGACCTTAGTGGTCCACGACTCTCTTCAGAAGGTTGCCTTTGCTGGCAAAGCCTTGGATTTGGCTGGAAAATTTAAGACCTTACCCTGGGAGTGCTAGGTTCTTCCTAAACATCGACGGCTTGAGGGATGTTACTGCTATGGTGAGACATTAAGGGCCTTCAATTAGTGATTGTTCTCTTAGGAATAACAGTCGTTCCCACAGACGACGCCAATTGTGGTATCAAAAAAATATAACAATAGATGTTTTACGAAGAACAATCATAATCAAGTAAGAAAGCAGATATTCACACACACAACATAACTATGTACGTGGTTTGACAACTTACCTTCGTCTAAAGAGAGGTCTACTATTTTATTAAGTAACTCTCAATATGCTTCGTTACTAGCCCCTATAACCTGGGCCAGGGGTTACAATTTATAAACGTAGAATTTTAGTTATTCAAGTAACTCCATGATGCCCATGATGATCCATGAATCCCTTGAACATCTCCACAAGATTATAGGGCATTGACTTGGTTTTTAGGGCGGTGTGGACAGCACATACTTGAGTTTATCTCCATAATATGAGGCTGGGAAGATCTTTAAATTTATTGGGCGAGTTTGTCCATTCTTGTGGGCTAAGAATAAAATTGATCCCTTCTATTCCCCTAAAATCCTTGGGCCGATGGATTTTACTTGTGGCTAAGGATGCAGTTGTGGCCATCCCGCTTTTCGATCCTCACAGCGGGAGAGGAAAAGAAGAGAAGGGGTGTCTCCCCTTCGTCTCTGGAGGATCTTGGTCCCGCGCATCCATCTCGGGAGCGCTTTGACCAGCATCGGTGATGAGGTGAAAAATGTAGAGAGATAGAGTCTCCAGTCTATTTTACTCAAAACAGACAAAAGGAAATAGGGAGCCATCCCAAAGGATAGCATCCAAAGACATACTGATACATACGAAACCAAAATGATTCGAAAAGGGTTCGAAGGCTAAGTAATGAAATGGGAAGGTGTTAGGCACCCATTCCTCCCTTACGGTCTCTCATGGGTTATTGCTATTTTCCTTTATTTCCCCGTGATAAGTGTGCATGTATATATGTAGCGAAGATAGGAATCATCATCTTGTATCGTGGAAGAGATAAAGCAAGCCATCCATAGGAATGTTCTTAAAAGTAATATTAGAAAAATAGGATTTACGCGATTATCTGAGTGCTGATCGTTATAACGGAACGATAACACATGAGGAATAATACGCCACTAAGCACAAATATACGTATATGTGAATACATAGAATCTAAGAGAGTTAAGTTTAAAGAACATAGAAAAAATAGGAAAAAGGACACGAGTCTCTGGTTTTACCCCGAGACGCCTACTTAGCCTATAGAAGCATCAAAGTCCACATAGTTCGTATGAAAAATGTGGGGAGGGATTTATCCCATAAATCAATTGGGGACTTCTCTTGTATGTGTGTGTGTGTGTGAAAAAAAAGTGTTTTAGTTGTGAGAAAGGTGTGAGAAAAGTGTGAGAATTCCCGTTTGAAATTTATGAGCAAATCCTTTTTTTTTTTGGGTTTTATTTATATGAAAATAAGAGATGTGAAATAATACTAGATAAAAAGTATATTAGGATGTGTGAGATAAAAGTACTAAGTAACAAGACAAGCTAATGCGAATTTAGGAGAATTTAAGGAAATAGTGGAGAAAATTGGACCTTCTTGAAGATCTTGAGATTGATCTTGGATGTTAGAGAGCAACCCTTGCACTTGGGTGATGATGGAGGATACTTAATTCACCAAGTTTGATGAAAAAGGTGATGAAAGGTGAAGGTTGAAAAGGTATTTGGATGGTGAAATCACGTTGACTTCGAGAGGGGTTTTTTGAGCTTGCTGAGAGTGATGGATCTCTGATCTTACTCTCCCTTTGAAATGAGGTTAGGCCCTCCTTTTTATAGGCCCATGGAATTGCCGATCGGAATAGACCTAGTCCTACCAGTCGGCAGGTGTGTTTAGGCACACTATCGACATGCAGGGTTTGGAACCTTCCATTTGGCAGTCTCTTTCAGGTTCCTTAGGAAAATTGACCGTAGAGCGCAAACCGTTCATCCGAATCGTGCATGGGGTGAACCGTTGGAAAGGTACTTCAGATACCTTAAAATGTCTTTTGGATTTCTCTCGAGTTCGGGAGCTGATTTTGGGTCAAATGTGGCTTGGAAACATTCGTTGGTCCTTTGGACGGGGGATCGCCGGACGTAAATGGATAGTTCGTCCGCATGGTAAGTCAGAATCGTGAATGGGGTGAACTGTTGCAAAGGTAACGAGATTTACTTTGACATTACAAAGAGTTTGACTCAGTTTGGGTAGTTGACTTTGGTCAATCGGGTCTTGTAAGTATTCGGTGACCTTTCGGAGTAAAACGGATCGTTCGTCCGCATCGTAAGTCAGAGTCGCGCATGGGGTGGACCGTTGGAAAGGGGTTTTACTGACCTTCAAAGATTCATTCAGTCTCTATCGAGATGAAGAGTTTGACTTTTGATCAAACAGAGCCTGTGAGTGCTCGATGGCCTTTAGGTCAGTACTTAAGGTGTGACTTAGGTTTGAAATGATGAAGGGAGGTGCTAGGGACCTTAGGAGAAGATAGGGGGTATTAGGATGGGGTGTCTATAGAGCCCCTCGATGGGTGAGTTTGGAACAAATAATAGTCGTCGAATAGACACCACATGATGCCTTTGAAAAAGGATAACTAGAGGGTCGAGGTCGATTCTGAGAACCTAAGGATGAGGATGACCGATTCTATAGGTTGAAGCCAATTCTGAGGGCTTAGGGATGAGGGTAACTGATTCTGCAGTTTGAAGCCAATTCTGCAAGCTTAGGGATGAGGGTGATCGATTCTAAGGGTCGAAGCCAATTTTGAGGGCTTAGGGATGAGGGTGACCAATTTTGCATGTCGAAGCCAATTCTGTGGGCTTAAGGATGAGGGTGACCGTTTCTGCGAGTCGAAGCCACTTCCGAGGGCTTGAGGATGAGGGTGACCAATTCTGTGGGTCGAAGCCAATTCTGAGGGCTTGAAGATGAGGGTGACCGATTATGTAGGTTGAAGCCAATTATGAGGGATTGAGGATGAGATGACCAATTCTGCGTGTCGAAGCCAATTCTGCGGGCTTAAGTTTGAAATGACAAACTCTACAGGTCGAAGCCAATTCTGTGGGCTAAAGTTGAGAATGACCAATTCTGCAGGTCGAAGCCAATTCTGCGGGCTTAAGTTTGAGATGACCAATTCTGCGGGTCGAAGCCAATTCTGAGGGCTTAAGTTGAGATGGCCAATTCTACGCGCTTAAGTTTGAGATGACCGATTCTGTAGGTCAAAGCCAATTATGTGGGATTAAGTTAAGATGACCAATTCTGCGGGTCAAAGCCAATTATATGGTCTTAAGTTTGAGATGACCAATTCTACAGGTCGAAGCCAATTCTGCGGGCTTAAGTTTGAGATGAGAAATTCCGCGGGCTTTAGTTGGGGATGACCAATTCTGTGATCTTAATGATGAGATGACCAATTCTGCGGGTCGCAACCAATTCTGCGAGCTTAAGGATGAGATGACCAATTCTACGGGCTTAAGTTGAAATGACCAATTATGTGGGTTGAAGCCATTTCTGCGGGCTTAAGTTGAGGGTGACCAATTTTGCGTGTCGAAGGCAATTATGCGAGCTTAAGTTTGAGATGACCAATTCTGCGGGCTTAAGTTGAGATGACCAATTTTGTGAGTCTAATCCAATTTTCTGGGCTTAAGGATGAGATGACCAATTCTGCGGGTCAAAGCCAATTCTGCAGGCTTAAGTTTGAAATGATCAATTCTGCGTATCGAAGCCATTTCTGCGGGCTTAAGTTGAGATGACCAATTTTGCGGGTTTAAGTTTAAGATGACCAATTCTGTAGGTCGAAGCCACTTCTGTGGGCTTAAGGATGAGATGACCAATTATGCGGGTCAAAGCCAATTCTGTGGGCTTAAGTTGGAAATGACCAATTCTGCGGGTCGAAGATAATTCTGCGGGCTTAAGTTTGAGATGATGAATTCTACGGGTGAAGAACGTGTGTGCTCGCGTTCAAATGATCAAGTTATATATAAAACCCTTTTAACACAAACAAACCCTAAACATGCAGCAGTATGTGATTGAATAAATAGATAATCTACGCAAGAACATTCAAACACATGCAATTAAGGAAAAATCCCCCTCAGGGGAAAAACCATTTATTTTCACTATAATTTGTAAGAAAACGGCTTACAATCGGATTACAATGAAAATACAAGTTGACTAAGAATTACCCTCGGGTATCGGATTCTGTAGTCGCGGCTGGAATTATCCCTTTCCAGTAGGGCTGCAATGAAGAAGAAGAACGGCCTCCTCCACAAGGGTTGAACAAACCAAAGTTGTGTTCTTGGGTTGCAAAAGGATTCACAAAGGATTGACAGAATTGTGTGAATCAAAACATGAGTCTTGGGACTCAAAAATATGAAGACTAGGTGTATTTGGACTCTCAAATTCGTCTCCTAAAGTCTTGCAAAACAACTCCTCCGAAGTTGGTATTTATAGGAAAAAATATGAAGAGTTCCGCTTTTTTAAAACTCTAAAAATCTTATCAGCGTACAGGTACACCGAACCCCATCTGGGGTACACCGAACCGGTTTGGTTGTACCATTCTGGTATGGGGTTAAAAAACAGCATTCTTCAAGGAATTTTCTCCAACTTCAAAAGGACATAACTTATTCATCGTAGCTCGGATTGAGGTGCCGTTTCTTCCAGTATCTTCTTTGCGGCGAGCTCTTCAACTTTCCAGCTGACCAGATCTCCGAACTATGGATGTGAAATTAAGAAAATGCCCTTGAACTTCCCTATCAAGCCTTGTTTCACTGTTTTGACTTCCCCTGCGTTCCACTCGAATTCTGTGCCTAAAATCAAGGAACGTGAAATCGTTGTGGCAGATGAGGGACACATTTAGGAGTTGTTGAATGCTTGATGCTTGGAATTCGGATAGAGGTCGTCGTGAGCGATCGTGTAGAGACGTGCCAGATGTAGCCGAATGTAGCGGCGTATGACATACAAAACTGTAAGATAACGGACATGAGAATTATGTCCTTACAAATCTCCCCCTATGTCTATGCCAGTACATACATAAAAATCCGAATTATCAAGTAACAAAATTGCCTATACAAATCTACCCTTCCATGAACCCAAAACTGGAAAGATAAAAATGAATAAGTCTTCATCGTTTGTCCTTCAAGTCTTCAATAATCTTCACGCTTTTCTCATCAGGGTGTGCAACATGGGATTATCCAAAGATGTACCTACACACATGAGACAAAGCAAATACCAAGTGACATATCGAGTTTGAAATGAGATAAATCTAGATACCAATTTATGAACAAACCTCAAAATTTCAAATCTCCCCCATAATAAGATAATTCTTTCTCCCCCTTTTTATGATGTCCCCAAATAGACAAATGAGAGAAATAAATCAAGCAATCAAGAACCGGGGTGACACAAGGCATAAAATCACACCATGAATGAACATAAAACAACCAAGTCGGTGATAGCGTAAAAGAATGGGTGTGATCAAAATTCGATAGGAAAATCAATGCATACAGACATGACATATGTGCACGATGAATATTGGATATTCCTAACGAATGAACTCAAATACTTCCTTTGGTGTAAAAGAGTGGAAAAATAAGATATTGACTATATCAAATCTACAAATCAAAGCTCAAAGTGATTTCTACACCAATAACGTCCAAAATGTTTTTCATGCTTTTTCAGGACTTTCAAGGAAGTGCAAACCCGTTTTTCAATCTCCAACCAAACTCCCTCAGATTTATATTTTTAATAGAGGTATACTAAATTCTCAAACTTTGGAGAATTGATGGTGAAATCTAAATGGCCCATATTTGGCATGTATTGCTTTTTATTGCCTTTCAATTTTTTCGGGCTCTTTTAACCTCTTAGGACCTCGGATATTACAATTCCTCCATTTTTAGGTCCTTTTTTAACGGTGGCTTTTGCGCAAAGGATAAGAATCAACTTTCGCAGCCCCTCTCCGTTATGCAAATTATCACACAGTCTCACCAAAACGGTTTTTACATGCAATCCAATCTTGTCAAGTTTTATCGCATTTTATACATTGTATAGACAGGATTGAGATGGAAACACTCAAGCCAACATGAGATTGACAAGTGCAATAATCAAATATAGCCGTGCATGTGTGCAATAAAGGATATAGGAGTCAAGCATGTAGGAAATATCACTAATTACATCTCAAGGACTCCAATCAATGTTAAGCACATGGATGAAATGATGTAGCCTCTCAAATCTCTATCAAACAGTCACATGGATATATGGAATGAAGTTGTGACTTGGCTATCTTAAATGCTCATCCATAAAAGGCAAATCTCTTTTTGAATTTTTCAAAAATTTTATCAAAATAAAATCTTTTTGTATTTTTCAAAATTTTTCAAAAACAAAAATCTATACAAAAAGTACATGTCACAACGCTAGCAAACATAAAGATCATGAAACGAAAACTAGCGTATGACAAACATGCAAACACAGTCATCTATATGATATGGCAAGAGAAGAATCATGTGCAAGCAAACGGGAATCAACTATTCTAAAATCTAGTGTATCCAAAAGTGATTTCCTAACCCAAAAGGATAAAACACGTCGACAAGGGGTTTTGGAAACCAACAAAACACTAGACTTCGAATTCCTAGGACCTCTTCCAAGATCAAAACAAAATCTCCTAAGGTGACCTTTCCTACCACAATGTGAACATGTGTAAACGGAAGGAATGTTACCTAAAGTGTGATCTTTTCTAATGTCCTTGGGATTGATTGACCCTCTAAAACAAATAATGGTTTTGGCTTTAGCACTAGAAGCATGAGAACAAGATGAGCCATTACCATCACAATCAAACCTACTTGAATCGTTTAAATCATTTTTCATCTTCAAAATATTTGATTCAAGCAACAAATTAGACTCTTCCCAAGACAGGGATTGCTTTTTCAAATTTTCAATAATTTCTAAAAGGGTATCCCTCTCCCCCTCAATTAAAGAAAACTTTTCCCTAAGAGTCTCTTCACGTGCCACAAACTCATTGATTAAAATATTTCTTTCATCTTTGGCACAAACACAAACCATCGAATTTTTAAGGTCCTCCAATTCCTTTTCTAAAAATAGGACCCTATCATCACTCTCCTTTTTGGCAATTTTCAAAGAATCAAAATCAATACACAAATTACCAAAGTGCTCACGACAAATACCACTTTGAGTTTGGAACTCTTGCAAATATTCAATCTTAATTTTAAAACGAGAATTTTCTTTTTCCAAAACTTTAATTCTTTTGCAAAGTTTCAAATTCAAACTTTTTAAATTTTTAGCTTGGTCGTGAACCTTTTCAAAAATAGGCTCCTCATTATATAACTTCTCCATTTGAACACGCACTTTTTCAAAAATCAATTTTTTCAGAAAATTGATATCTTAGAAAAAATTTGCGGAAAAAGGAATACGCGATAAATTAGCGTAACCTGCTCTGATACCAATTTGAAGAACGTGTGTGCTCGCGTTCAAATGATCAAGTTATATATAAAACCCTTTTAACACAAACAAACCCTAAACATGCAGCAGTATGTGATTGAATAAATAGATAATCTACACAAGAACATTCAAACACATGCAATTAAGGAATAATCCCCCTCAGGGGCAAAACCATTTATTTTCACTATAATTTGTAAGAAAACGGCTTACAATCGGATTACAATGAAAATACAAGTTGACTAAGAATTACCCTCGGGTATCGGATTCTGTAGTCGCGGCTGGAATTATCCCTTTCCAGTAGGGCTGCAATGAAGAAGAAGAACGGTCTCCTCCACAAGGGTTGAACAAACCAAAGTTGTGTTCTTGGGTTGCAAAAGGATTCACAAAGGATTGGCAGAATTGTGTGAATCAAAACATGAGTCTTGGGACTCAAAAATATGAAGACTAGGTGTATTTGGACTCTCAAATTCGTCTCCTAAAGTCTTGCAAAACAACTCCCCCGAAGTTGGTATTTATAGGAAAAAATATGAAGAGTTCCGCTTTTTCAAAACTCTAAAAATCTTATCAGCGTACAGGTACACCGAACCCCATCTGGGGTACACCGAACTGGTTTGGTTGTACCATTCTGGTATGGGGTTAAAAAACAGCATTCTTCAAGGAATTTTCTCCAACTTCAAAAGGACATAACTTCTTCATCGTAGCTCGGATTGAGGTGACGTTTCTTCCAGTATCTTCGTTGCGGCGAGCTCTTCAACTTTACAGTTGACCAGACCTCCGAACTATGGATGTAAAATTACGAAAATGCCCTTGAACTTCCCTATCAAGCCTTGTTTCACTGTTTTGACTTCCCCTGCGTTCCACTCGCATTCTGTGCCTAAAATCAAGGAACGTGAAATCGTTGTGGCAGATGAGGGACACATTTAGGAGTTGTTGAATGCTTGATGCTTGGAATTCGGATAGAGGCCGTCGTGAGCGATCGTGTAGAGACGTGCCAGATGTAGCCGAATGTAGCGGCGTATGACATACAAAACTGTAAGATAACGGACATGAGAATTATTTCCTTACAACGGGTCAAAGCCAATTCTACGGGCTTAAGTTTGAGATGACCAATTCTACAGGTCGAAGCTAATTCTGCGGGCTTATGTTGGGGATGACCAATTCTTTGGGCTTAAGGATGATATGACCAATTCTGTGGGTCAAAGCCAATTTTGTGGTCTTAAGGATGAGATGACCAATTCTGCGGGTCTAATCCAATTCTGCGGGCTTAAGTTGAAACGACCAATTCTGCGGGTCGAAGCCATTTCTGCGGGCTTAAGTTTCTTGGGGAACTCTGTCGGGAAAATTACCTCGTGAATTTGATTCGAGTTGGGGAGCTGATTGCTGGGGAAATCCTTGTGTCTTTTGGAGACTTTATCGGGGGAACAGTCAATCTGATGCTGGGAAAGTGATTAGGTGGTCCAGGGTTTGAACGTATTTCTCAAGGAAATTTGAGACCTTTCGGGGAATAGGATACGATCCTGAAGTTTGGGATACTTTAAGGGCCCTCTGGGCACGTTGTCGGGAGGAGATTCTCTTGGATTTTGAGAGTTCCACTGGGGAAACAGGGATTCCTCTTGGAGGAGTGTGAAATTTTCTTGGTGAAAATGTTCTAAAACCTTTTCTGGATTTTAAGGAATTTTTTGAGAATTTTTCAAGGTCTTCTGGTATTTTTTGGGAATTTCTGTATGAAAATTCAGGGGGGGTGCCGGTCGGCATGGTATAGAGGGTGCCATTCGACAATGGCACGGACTTTTAAGCTGCCTCGAGAAGGTAAAGGGTCAGTACCGATCAATAGGTGGGGGTGCAGTTCCAATCGGCATGAGCCCCGATATCCTATATAAAGGGGGCGAGTTCCCCTCATTTTTCATTTATTCTTGCCTTCTCTCTTTCTGTGATTTTCTTCTGAAAATCGTCCTAGCATTCTGCAATCTAAAAAATGGCCGCTTTTGTGAGCATTGTAGTATAAAGGGAGTGGTTGGCAGTTGACGACTGGGCGAACGTGGAGTGGGGGCCAAGGGGGTTCTTTCTTTGGGAAGCGAGAACTCTTTTTATGCATTCGAGTCGGTTGTGGATGAGTGGACCTTACTTCGGGAGTCATCGCATCATCGCTCTTCAAGGGTGGTGAACCCCGACGGTTATGTAAGTAAAATGACTTTTGGAATTCTTTGGTGATTTTCCTTTTTTCTTGGATTTTGACAAGGACTTATTCTTTTGGAAGTATGATGTTTCTTTATCGACTATGCGTGCCCATGGGACGACGGGGCTTAAGGATGTCTGGGAGCATCTTCCACCTGTGGTGCGTTGGGTGGTATCATCAGCAGGCTTTGGGAGGTTGGTGTCTGTGCTGGATAAGACGCCTCGTTCGACGGCGGTCCTATTCGCTCTGGGGGAGAGGTGGTGGGACACTACCCACACCTTCCATTTTGGTTTCGGGGAGATGACTGTGACTCCCATAGATGTGAAGTAGCTACTGGGATGGATTGCAATGGAGAGCAGATAGAGGTGGATCGCTCTTTGTGGGTGAGGCCGGAGGCGGTGCAAGCGGCGCTTGGTGATGTGGGGAGGATAGTGTTTGGGGAATCCATTCGTTTGACACTGCTGAAGGATGTTTTATTAGGCACGGTGATTGATGTGGAGGACGGGCTGCAGGTAGACAGATGTCTCGGTTGTTCATTTTGCTGGTGTTGGGGGATTTCTAGGGGCGTCGAGTGGTGACGTTGTCCACTTATGGTTTTTACCATATCCGAGGATGTTTTTTTAACATCCCTCTCTATGATTTAGGGAGCCTGACATTGGCGACCCTTTATTTTTCCTTGAATGCATTCAGTCGGTGTTGTCGGCAGTCTTTCACTGGAGCCATGTATCTTTTTGAGGTATTCTTTTAATTTGCACATTTTTCTTTCATGCATTCACATTTTCCTTATGTATCTCTTTTTCATTGTGTATTTCTTATCTTTGGCAGACGTGGTCCTATGAGGTGATCGGTTGTAATACCCAGCTGATCGCTTTGAAGGATGATCCTATTGGGGATTTTTATCGGTTGTATCAATGGCGCAAGGCCAATCGACTATTGAGGAGGTCTCTTTCTCTGGAGACGGTGCATCAGGTCTTGAATGGCCTGACCAGTGATAGAGTAAGACTTCTTTCTTCTTCAGTCTAAGACATTTGTGTGCTTTGATTCCATGTTTCCATATATTTTTCTAGGGATTTTTCAGGTGACCTTTTACCCTTGGGGGACAACCATTCAGCACATGGGGTTGACTGGGGTGAATGCGCAGATGAGGCTCTTATTGGCACACGAGTTTGGCCACTCTTGGTATCTCGGGGAGAGGGTGGTCTGACAAATTGCTGAAGGGGAGGTGGTGGTGCCACCTGCGAGGCCCCCTATGTCTATGAGGTGGGAGTAGTTGTTGCCAGAGGATGTGAGGATCACGACGATGATTGGCGAGTCCTACCTCATGTACACCGAAACGACTGTGTCGTATGATTATATGGACTTTGTGGCGAGCTGGCTGATGGCGCCCAACATATATGATGCACTGCCCTTCCTTCCTGCGGGTTCGAGTCGGCCAGTGGGGTCCTCACACAGCGGTGGTGGTCCGTCGACATCTGCGGTGGCGGCGACCTTGGAGGTCCCCTTTGTGTGGCTGCCTAGCCCTTCATACAATATCCGGAGGGCTGATGGAGGGATGGTGCCTATGTTGCATCGTCCTCATGCGATGGACCCGGAGGAGTTAGGCTTGACGGAGGAGGTTCTTCGTCCTGAGGTATATCTTTTCTATTCTTCTCCTTTGGTTTCTTTTGATCTTTTTTACTTTGATACTGATTCTACCTTTTCTTGCAGTACGTTCGGGTGTCCACCACCTGGCTGAGGGATATTAGGGACTGGATATCTTCAGCGACTGCCCATATTCAGGATGCATTTACTGTTCCTTCTTGCTTGGTGTCGTCTGCCTCATCCAGGGAGGAGTCATGTTCAGGTATTGATGGTGTGTCATCTCTCCGTCAAGGAAAGAGAGCGCGTCGCAGGGGTGTAAGCTCTTAGGAGAGAGAGGAGAAGATTAGGTGAGAGAGAGAGAAAATGTGGGTTTGGGCTGAGTCCTGTTGTTTTTTTCTTTTCTTTACTTCCTGCAAAATTTATTTAACACAGAGAAATATCTATGCAATGCAATGGAGTTTTTTATTATCTTCTGTTGATGATGAATGAATGAATGCATGCACATGCGCTTTTTACTTTGCTGTTGAGACACTAAAAAGAAATATTTTTGGTATTTTGAAAGAAAGTTTTATTTAAAATGAGATTTTATGTAAAGATGAAAATGGGATCTTTGAAATTCTTTTGTGAATATCAATTTATTTTGAGTTTTCTGAATTTTGACAAAAAAGGAAAAAGGAAAATTTCCAAAAGTAGGGGGTTGCCGATCGACAAGCACCTTGTCCTGCCTATCGGCTGGTCAGTCCAGTCCCATAAATTCAAAGCTTTGATTGGTACCCTCTTCAGACTTTGGTACCTTGTGGGGCAGGATTTCCATCGATTTCTACAGGGGTTATGTCTTTTGTGGGGGTCTTTATGTATAAAAGAGGGGTAAGAGTGGAATACCTCACACCTCTTGTTTCAGTGAGATGGCTCTCCCTATTAGTATTGAGTTTGCCAACTACCTCGAGACTTTGGAGGCAATGTGATCCTATAACGTCGACTACGATGCTTACAACATGCGTCGAGTTTCTTTATGGCGTAATCGACCCCTAGAATGGAACATGCTGATGGCGGCGGTACAATTCTGGTACCCCGAAGACCATATATTCCGCTTTGGCTTGGAAGAATTCTGTCCGACTTATGAGGAATTTTATGCCATATTGGGGATAAATCCCCATGTTGCTGCGGCTCTGCCTGAGTTTTCCCATTCTCCCTGGGAGTTGTTGGCCAGGCTTCTTTATGTTTCTTCCTCGGTGGCTGGAGGTATGATTTCTCTTCTGGCGGTGTTACGGTCCGTGCATTTGTAGGAGGTTGGTGATGCTGGATATGCGAGAGCAGTCATTCTGGGCTTGGTTTCAAAATTGCTTCTAGTGATCGAGGAGCAGCTGGTGGACTCACAACTTACAACTATTACTTCATGGATGTCCTACTGTCGCAATCCTGTAGAGGTGATACTATCGGAGACTTTTAATGGCTTAGATGCTTGGCGAGAAGGTCATTCTGACTTTCTGAGGGGTCGCCTTGTGATGCTGTTCATGTGGTTGCCTGAAAAATTCTTCCTGGTGACTCCTCCGAAATACCCTCTGTCGGTTGTACCCAACTTCTTTTCGCGCCATTTCATCAGTGTTGGCCTGGATATTAAGAGCTGGGAGAACTGGTTCGTGGATCATGGGGCTCTAAATTTGTATTGGTCAGTACCTTGGTGGGGACAACTGTTGCCTATTCTGGAACTAGGGGAATACCCGTATGTCCGGCTGGTTGGTCTCAGACAGACCTCATTTTATTTTCTTTGGCGTCTTCTACGCCAATTTGGCTGGGAGTAGATCGTGCCACTTCCGACACTAGACTTCTTTCTGGTAGAAGATTTGATAGAGCATTTGCGCATGCGGCTTGGCTCTTTATGGGAGAGTCGGCGTCCGTCGACCCGTCCCCCTCAGTCTGTTGGGAGAGTTTGACATATCCATGGGGATTATATGAATTGGTTGTGGAGAAGAGTGGTTAGCAAGATTTTGGAAGTAAATATTGGACAAAGGTGTCTGGTCTTATCTGATACCATGGAGGGAGGTGTTGTAGTTTTTTCGAGGCTGGTTCAAGCTTATCAATCCATGGAGCGTCTGTGGCACTCTATTCAGGCATGGGAAGCTTGAGGACCCCAGGGTATAGAGGATGATGATGGAGCGGTCTCCTCTGGTAGTTGTGGGTAGGGCTCTTGGAGAGTTTTCTTTTGTAATGGGGAATAAATTTGGGAATTTATTTGGCTTTTTAGGAAGGTAGGGGGAAGGGAGTTGTTCCTTTTCTTATGTAATTGTGCTGTAATCTCTTAGCAGTGAAATATACAACTTTTTTATCATCCAACTGTGCCTTTTGATGAATTTCGTATTTTGAATTATCTATACCGATCTCTAAGGCATGCATAATCCTTTTGTTCAAATATATGTTAGAATAAACTGTCGTTCTCGGAGATGAGAAAAGAATAGTTTTTTACGAAAAAGAAAGGGTCGTGCTCACGTAAGATGTATGAGCTGCCTACGTACCTCTATTTTTTTTTAAACATTTTAATTTTCTGAAAATGATTTTGTAGAGGATCAGGCCCTCGTAGTTCTGAGTGGGGGGAAATGAAGAGATTTTATTTTATAATAGAAGGGAGATGAGAAGAGTCGTAGCGCGCCGAGATTTCGAAATAGGGGTAAAATTTCTTGAGATGGTTCAGGTTGACTGGACGAGCCATCTCTTTTCCATCTAAGTCGGTGAGCATGGCGGCACCGCCGGACAACATCTTCTTGACAATGTATGGGCTGCTCCAATTGGTCTTGAATTTCTCTTTGGGTCCCTGATGGTCTCTACTATTTCTTTGAGGGCTAAATCCCCTTCTCAGACACCGCAGTCCTTGACTCTCTTATTAAATGAACGCGCTATGCGGCGATGGTACCCTTGTATGTGATACAACGCCTTCAGTCTCCTTTCGTCCAAGAGTGACAACTCATCAAGGCGGCTTTTATGCCAGTCTTCCTCACTGATCTTGCTTTCAAGCATGAAGCGTAGCAAGGGTATTTATATCTCCACGGGTAGGAATGCTTCCATGCCATAGACTAGAGAGTAAGGGGTAGCCCCAGTAGAGGTTCGGATTGAGGTTCGGTAGCCCCAAAGGGCGTAAGGGATTTGGTCGACCCAATCTCGACAGCTTTCAGTCATCTTACTGATGATGGCTTTGAGGTTCTTGTTGGCAGCTTTAACTGCACCATTGGTTTGAGGTCGGTAGGGAGAAGATTTGTGTCTCTGATTCCCATACTCGTTGACCACTTCCATGACTTCTTCCTCGAAATGCAACCCGTTATCTGGCACTATCTCGTGCGGGACCCCATATCAGCAGATGATGTTTTTCTTGATGAATTTGGCCACTTTCTTGGCGTTCAGGACTGCATATAACTCAGCTTCGACCCATTTGGTGAAGTAATCAATGGAAACTAGAATTAACTCATGCTCGTTGGAATCCTTGGGTGTAACTTTCCCTATGATTTTGATACCCCAGGTGAAGAAAGGCCAGGGAGAAGTCATGTTGTATAATTCTCGCGGAGGCAGGTGTTGAAGGTTGGAGAAATGTTGGCATTTGAGGCATCTTCAGACATGGGCGGTGTAATCCTAGATCATGGTGGTCCATTATTAGCCTTATCGAATGATCTTCTTGGCAAGCACGTGACCATTCATGTGGGGTATGCATTCCCCACTATGGATTCTTTATATTACCTCTTCAATGTCAGCCCCCGCGATGAAGTGTAGATGGGTTCCATCGAAGTTTATCTTGAACAGTGCTTTGTGATAGATGATGTACTGGGCGGCCAATCTTCGGAGGGTTACCCGGTCTTTCTTGTTGGAACCCTAAGGATACCTACCATGCTGGAGGAGGTGCCAAATATCATAATACCAAAAATTGGCTAGCTCGGTATCTTCTTTGGTGATGAGCTCAATGTGGTAGCAGTGGGTTGGTTTGTCTTGCTTTTGGACCAGGAAGGGGGCCATTGTTATTCCTTCGTGCATGTCGACCATGGAGGCTAGGGTAGCAAGGGCATCGGCTAGGTTATTTTTTTCTCGAGGTAGGTGGTGGAAGGTGATATCTTAGAATTGGGAGGCTAGTTATTATAGGTGGGCATGGAATGGTTGGAGTTTCTCATCCTTGACTTTCCATTTTCTGAGCACTTGACCAATGATGAGGGAAAAATCCCCATATACATCTGGACATTGGATACCTTTCTTAAGGGAAACTTTGAGACCTATCGTACATGCCTCATATTCAGTCATGTTATTGGTGCAAGGGAAATCCAATTTGACTGTGACGGGAGTGTGGGAATCATCTGGGGCGATCAGAAGTATCCCAATGCCATATCCCTTTTTTTTAGCCATGCCATCAAAGAACATTTTCTATCTAAGGTCATCTTGAGCAGCATAGAAGATGTTTTCATCTGGGAATTCGGAGATCCAGTCATCAGCCTCTTCCATGGGGTAGTCAGTGAGGTAGTCAGAGATGGCTCTTCCTTTCATGGATTTTTGTGTGACGTACATGATATTAAAATCGAATAAGAGCATCAACCATCAATCCATTCGGCTAGATAAGGAAGCTTTCTTAAGCAAGTACTTGATGGGGTCCATTCGGGATACAAGCTTAATAGGGAAGGTGAGCATGTAGTGTCGTAACTTTTCGGTAACCCAAATAAGCGCGACGCATGATTTTTCCAAAGCACTATAGTTGACTTTGTACCTAACCAATTTGTGACTGGAAAAATAGGTGGCTCTTTCTTTATAGAAATCTTCAGGGTACTGAGCTAGCAAAGCCCCAGCTGCAGTGTCGGTTATGGTTAGGTATAGGAGCAAGGGGAGACCAGGCTATGGTGGCATGAGTATCGGAGATTGAGTCCAGTATTATTTGATTTGGTCAAAAGATTCTTGGCAGTCCTCGTTCCAAACTTTGGTTGAATCCTTTTGGAGGAGTTTGAAAATTGATTCACAAATGGAGGTGAGATGGCTGATGAACCGACGGATGTATTACAATTTCCCAAGGAAACCTCGAACCTCCGTTCGGGGAGGTGGCATCTCAAGTATGGATTTTAGCTTGGAAGGACGTTCTTCTATACCTTTTTCACTGACCATGAATCCCAAGAGTTTTCCCTTTGTAACGCCGAAGACACATTTATGTGGATTAAGTCTCATATGATACCGTCGCAGTCGTTCAAAGATCTTTCAGAGAGCGGGAACATGACCTTCTCTGGTATTGGGTTTGATAATCATATCATCCACATAGACATCTACTTCCTTATGAATCAGATCATGTAGGATGGTTATGGAAGCCCTCTGGTAGGTAGCCTCAGAATTCTTGAGACCAAATGGCATAACAGTGTAGCAAAAGGTTCCCCATGGGGTGATGAACGCGATTTTTTCTTGATGATCTGGGTGCATTTTGATTTGGTTGTATCTGGTAAACCCGTCGATGAATGACTTGAGGGAATGATTGGCTGTGTTATCCACGATCATGTCAATATTGGGTAGTGGGTAGTTATCCTTTGGAGAGGCTTTGTTCAAGTCCCGGTAGTCTATACACATCTGAACCTTCCCTCCCGATTTTGGTACATGCACTATGTTGATTGGCTAGCCATGTGGGATATTTGATCACACGAATGAAACTCACGTTCAATTGTTTGACCACCTCTTCTTTGACTTTGAGCGACCATTCGGTGTGGAACTTTCTTAGCTTTTGTTTAATCGGCTTGTAATCTGGAAGAGTAGGGATCTCATGCTGAGCAATTTCAGGATCAATGTCGGGCATATCGTCATAAGACCATGCGAACACATCTACGAATTCCTTTAATAATTCTTCGAGTTGTGCGCGCTCATGCTTGTTAAGGGTAACCCTTATCCTAATCTGGCGCAGTTGGCTACTAGAATCGAGGTTAACAATAATAGTATCTTCTTTATTAACTTAAACGTGGTAATGTTGCTTGTTATTGACCTTATTTAGATCAGTTAAGAATTATTCATTTCTAAAATCATCATCATCAAAAGTTTGATTATAATCTAAATAATTAATGTAAGGTGCAACAAGATACTCAAAATCTTTGTTTATTTCATTGATAGGAAAAATAGCATTGAGAACCTCATCGAAGGAGGTCTCAATTACATTTGAGCAAGTATAGACAACAGAAAAAGAAAAGGGGGTAAATCTTAGGGTTATATGGGATTTCAACAGGTAGAACCGGCATAGCATGCCAATTGAGGAGAGGTGTATCAGCAACTTTAATCAAGTGGGTTGGATCCACTGATGTAGTGCCTGAATGAACCATGTAGAGTGTCAGCCCTAGTGTCTACAATTTGAACGAGTCCTAGGAGCCATTTTTATCAATCTCTTCGGTATCTTTAATGAGCGGTTGTACATGGTGTTGGGAACTTTTGGCCTATGGGTAGATATCTTGGAAAAATATATCCATTTTGGGTTTCATCTTCTTATCTGTATGGTCATACCATAGTTCCAGAAAGCCATAAAAAGGGATGTCCTCTCCCTCTTTGATGAATCGTCCATTCAAAGAATTATCTCAGATAGTCTAGATGCAGTCTAGTCTTCTCTTTGGTCGAGACTGGTGGATCATTCTGAGCTCTTATTATGATGGTTGATACCCCAAACCATAAGGGGGAAGGCTTTTTTCAGTTCAATGGGCTTAAGTATCCCTTGCTGTCTTTGTCCTAGCCCCAGTCTGGGCATGAAGTGCATGTTTTTGAACATCAGCACCACATTGGCATTACCACGAGGGTTGTATTCTGGAAAAAATCTTTCTTTGAAATCGTCCCCTACCGGGAGTAGAAGTGGCTCAACTCGAAATCCTGATAAGAGCATATCATTTGACCCATACTGTATCTTAAATATTGGACTGCTGGTACCTGTACCCTCGACATTATCGTCATCGCCCAAAATGGTGATGACTCGTCCGTCGATGAAGAACTTCAATTTCTGATGGAGTGATAAAGACACACCCTTGATAATGTGGAGCCAATATCGTCCAAGCAACATGTTAAAATAAGCTGGGATGTCAATAACTTGGAATTCAATGAAAAGATTTATAGGGTCAGCCCCTATTACAAGTTTTATGGATCCCATCACCTCCTGAATGGTATTAGCGTAGGCACGTATGGCAATGGAAGTTGGAGCGAGGCCACTTTCTTTTAGTCCTAAGCATTTGAAGGTTCTTAATAGGGAAACATTCAAGGCAGATCCATTATCGATAAGAGAGAGTGGAGCGATTTTCCCCATAACTTCGGCGGAGATGTTGAGGGCATGATTGTGGTTTGGGCCGATTATAGGGGTTTCTTCTTCAGAAAAGGATAGCATTCGGGTAGAGGTCAAGGATCCAACCAAATTTACCACTTCTTTGGGTGTATTAGAAGGAGGAACTGTGGGTCCAGTGAGAAATTTGATCAAAGCATTTATGTGCAGCTGGGAAGACATGAAAAGCCCCCATATAGTGATGTTGGCTTGAGTTTTTTTCAGTTGATCGAGCATCTTGCTCTCCTCGAGGGTCATTTCTGGCATAGGAAGGTTTTCAACTCCCTTCCCTTTGTCATTGGGTGGTAGTGAGCTTGGGTTCTGGTAATGCCTCCCTGATCTGGTCATGTGATTTACTGAAGAAGAGAAGAATATGAACCATGTTTCTTCATCGATCTCAGGTTGTTCTGCCACTTTATTTATTTCTCCGAGGAGCTCCTCAAATGATATCATCCCACACATGTCGGCTACCGAGCCAGTTTTCTCGAAAGCTTGTTCTTCATTCGAATCTTCGAATTCTTCCCCCCATCCGGTGGAAATAATTATGTTTTTCCATGTAAAATCAATGCATTCCACAACTTCATTGGCTTTTTCATACGTGTCTTCCTATTCTGCGGGGATATGTGAGGGTGAAGGGACCAGACACCCTTCTAATTTCAGAGTATCAAGTAACTCGTTCATACTGTAAATATGGTTGGTTTGCCTGAATAATACTGCCATGATCTGGAAGACATCATCCAAGCTGACTTCATCGGTTGGTACCACCTAACTGTCTGACTCTTGGGCCCATTTTCATGCTTCCAAGAACAGGGTGATGAACCTCTAGTAGTCTGTGATCATCTGTGAGTGTATTTTCTGCCCGAACTCTAGTAGTTGGTTTAACACTTATGGTAATTCCATAACTCCATTTTCAGAACGGGTACAGACAACGATGCATGCTCTGGTAAGAAGTGACAGTGCGTGATCAGCGAGGCTAACAGGGTGTAGGAGGAAATATGGGCAAGTTTGGAGAGGTTTTGGAGAGTGTATGGGTGTGATTTGAGTTGAGGGATCAAATTCTGGGTTCATTTATAGGAAGATAGCATTGGTATGATTTGGGAGTGGGTTGTGAGTAGTGTTTGGCTTAGGATTGGCTGGTAGGGAAATGGTACCCCAGTCAATTAGACCTTGGATTACGTTTCGAAGGTGAAAGAATTGGACGGTAGTATGACCAGCAATTTGGTTAAAGGCGCAATGGGCATCTGCCATGAAGTTTCTTGGAAGTGGATTGGGCAATGAACGGGGATCCAAGGGCTTGATGAGGTTTTAGCTTAACAGGGCTTGATAAAATTTAGAGAGGGAGCATGGAGCTCGGTGTATTCCTTTCGGACTGGGACAGGGTGACTTTTTTGGTGCCCACGAAGTGGTTGGTTGAGAGATGTTGTTGATGGTTGAGACTGCAGCACTGGAAAGTTTGTCATATTTTCTGGGAGTGAACTGTTTGGACACTTTCTTTGGCTCAACCTCTGTTTTAGCAAGACCTTCCTCGATTTCTACTCTTGCTTATCTGAGAGCTCAGAAGTGGGGATGGTATTATCCTCCCATGGTTTCTTGGAGATGGGGAAAGAAGTTCTTCTTCACTATGTTGACCTATTCTTCCTTGGATGGCCGAGTGGTCATAGTGACTGCCTTTTCCCTCCATCGGGCTATGAAGTTACTGACTGATTCCCCAGAGTTTTGTTTGACCATTTCTAAATCACGGTGGGTGACCTCAAGCTCTTCATTATATTTGTACTGCAACATGAATTCACGGGCTACATCCTCCCAGTTATGGATTCTGAACTCCCCGAGAGATAAAAACCATCAAAGAGCGCTATCCTTCAACGTTGCTGAAATAATTAGGCCATTGCTTCTTCAGAAGCCCCTAGGAGAGTCATGGAACGGTAATAACTACGAAGATGAACAATCGGAGGTCCACTTCCTCTGAATTTCTCGATATTCGGCATCTTGAACTTCTCGGGTAACCGCGCCTTTGGATAAGGAGACATGTGGGTGTAGTCCATTTAATTTTTGAAGATTCTGACTTGGTCGAACTTCTTAGTTAACATCTTGAGATCTTCTTTGACCTTGTTCAATTCTTCCTCTTTCGGATCAATGATCGTAGGCAAGTTAACCCCAGGTTGGGCAAGGTTTGGCAGAGGAAGTTGGGCAGGCGGCGGCCCTTATGCCTCGGGCTAGGGGTTATAATTTATAGATGTAGAATTTCAGTTGTTTAATTAACTCCACGATACCCATGATGATCCATTAATCCCTTGAATATCTCCACAAGATTATAGGGGATTGACTTGGTTTTCGGGGCAGCGAGGACTGCACATACTTGAGTTTATCTCCATGATATGAGGCCAGGCAGCTCTTTAAATTTTTTGGGACAGTACGAACGTTCTTTTGGGCTAAGAATAAAATTGATCCCCACAGGTACAACCAAATTAATAGGGATGCAATTGATGTAGAGAAGACAACATTCAAGACTCCATTGGGCAAAGTTATGTACAATGTAATACCTTTTGTATTAAAGAATGCTGGGGTAACTTATCAAATAACAAGATGGCCATCTTCCACGATTTCTTTCACGATATTTTGGAGTTCTGTGTAGATGATTTGGTTATTAAGTCAAATAAGTATGAGTCTCACTTGGTTGATTTTAAGAGGGTTTTCAACATATGTATGAAGTATAAGTTGAAGATGAACCCACTAAAATGTGCCTTTAGTGTAACAAGTGGGAAATTTTTGGGCATTGTAGTGGACCACCAAGGGGTGCAGATAGACAAAGACAAATAAAAGGCTATTCTTGACATGTGTTGCCCAATAATAACGAAGGATCTTAAAAGCTTCCTTAGTGGTGCTATCAATTTGGCTAATGGAAGAACCACTCTTTCGGTGGTGCTAATAATTTTTCCAATGGAAGATGACTCTGACTGGAGGGGTGAAGTTAGGAGGCCATTTGTATATGGAGAAGGGAAGATAGAGCTCAGAGAGTTAGCCTATTATATCACCAGCCAAGGGAGTTTATATTTTAGAAATTTTGGAGGATGATTAAAGAGATTCATCAGTTCTAAGGAGGTAGAGAAAAAATTAAAGAAAACCCAGGAAGGGCATTATGAGACAACAGAGATCCTTCTATACTGAAGAATCTAAAGAGAGGTATATTTTTAGCCAAGGACGAGGAACGACGCAACAACAATGCAAAAAGAATGTGCTAAGTGTCAGTTTTTCTTCCAGGCAGCTGAGTGCCACTTCGTGGAGACTCAAACAGATTGGAGGCAGCCTTGTATTGATTTTATCAAAGATGGATTTGTTCTTACAGAGAAGGTGGATGTTATGGGTATCAAAAGAAGGGCCCCATATTTTTATGTGCAAGAGGAGCAACTCTATCATAGAGGATATTTCAACAGATCTTTGAGGTGCATCATAAAGGAAAAAGATGGGAAAGTCCTAATGAAGACCATGATTTAGCTCATATTAGGGGAACCAAGTTATATGATCAACTTATTACCTTGGTCTATTATTATCCAACCATGGAGAAAGATTAATCTGAGTTTGTTCGAAAGTACACGGCATGCCAACTACATGGAAATATAATTCATTCTCCTTCGATAAAACTTCACTCTCTAAAAACTCCTTATTCATTCCAGACTTGGGTGATTGACTTGGTAGGGGCAATTAAATTTCCTAAAGGGAAAAAATATGGGTACTTTTGGCCACAAAGTTTTTCATAAAATGGGCAGAGGCAATACCATTGAAAAGAGCAACAACGGGTGTAGTAAACAGTTCATTAGAGAGTACTATATTTGTCGACTTTCCTAAGGTTATTTTTTACGATAATGGAACTCCATTTATCAACAAAGAGGTGAGATTGCTCATAGAAAAATATTATGTCATACACCATACCTCAATAGTGACTTACCCAAAGGCAACAGTCAAGCTGAAGAAACAAACAAGACCTTAGTCTACATCTTGGCTAAAATGATGGAAGATTTTCTAGGAGCATGGGATGAAAAATTCCAGAAATATTATGGGCTTATTGAATGTCCAAAATAAATCTAATTGATTATACCATTTTCTAACTAGTGTATGGAGCCGAAGCAATTTTACCAGTTGAACTATAAGTCCCTTCGACCAGATATGCCTTGCGAAACAACATGCTTCCTCAGGAATGGAATGTTCAATTAGAGTCATTGGATGAGCACCGAGATAATGCGATGTAGCACTTATAAATGTACATGAATAAATTCTCTAAGACATATGACATTTTGGTAATGTGAAGAAAATTCGTGGAGGGAGATTTAGTACTCAATGCCGCTTTTAGACACATTATAGGGCTCCCAATGCCCATGTTTGTAGCCAATTGGGAGGGATAATCTATAGTCAAGGATGTGTATGACTCCTTTTATATCTCAATCTCCAAGTAGAAGAAGATAAGCCTGTCAATATTAACAATAAATGGTTGAAGATTTATCATAGCTAGAGTTTACTAGACTATTTTGAGTTTTAAAATTATTTTGTCTTCACGATTATATAAAAAATCTTAAAAGATATTTTATATTGTAAGAGAACCATAATGTACTAAGCAATATCACAATTGTATTAAAATGAAATATAGAAAGAAAGTAAACAAATAAAGAGTGTGCGCAATTGAGAATGCCAAAATATACCACTTCTTTCATATTTCATGTTTAACAAAATTACACTATGTATGGGACTACCACCCAGAGATACAAGAAGTCAAAATAAGGCCTAACCTATAAGGAATCACAAGTTTGGTGAGGTAAAGTATCCCCTAGACAACATAGAGGCATATCGAATGCAATCTTGCTGAGCGTCCACGAAAGTTTGAACCCTAGTTTTAACTTAAGACTTTTACCCCAACACTGCCTCATGGTCACTCAAGGCTTTAACCAAGGCTTATTTAACTACCATGACCTTGTTATTAAGCTCCTCGATCAAAGGATCAATCTCCTTTAGCCTTTCCTCCTCAACACGTTGAGCCTCCATGCTCTTATGATAAATCTCCCGTTGAGCCTCCAGGCGAGCATCCTTCAAAAGTTATAAATGGTTAATGAGACAACTGAAATTATATGCATCCTTCTCAAGTTACATAGATGTTGGTTGATTGTAGCTTTATCAAGGTTGCTAGTGGGAGTGTTTATGATTTATACCACGATGGTTGCCACACTTTGAAGTATATACCCCATGATGACCCAGTTTGATCTTAGATATTCTAGCAGGAAAGTGTATGGGTGGTGGCAAATCAGTTGTTCTGTAACCGTACGGTGGTAACCTTAGATGGTGGGGGATTGCTGAAGTACTTGTAGATAAAAATATAGGGATGTAACATTGGGGAGAGGGACCTTCTGTAACGCCCCGACCCAAATTTATGGGTTAGCCGTGAGTCAACCCAATCCGAATCGAGTCGTTAGGTGTAAAGTGCAATGGAATAACCTATATAATGTTGCTAACCCAATTTTATTTTAATTATGTTTCACTTATTAGCATGCGATTCCAATTTCAAGATAAACTATTTGAGGGAACCATGGGGAGCACCCCGAGATCCAAGAAAACAAAGCTAGTAATGTAAACATAAATAATTTATACTTACTTGTAAAATGTCCCCAAATTACGGAACAGCTCCCAACCTGCCGTAACAAAGTGGGGACGTGAGATTACTCCAAGTGGGATTTATACAATAAATATAGAAATGAATGACATAAAGGAATACTCACACGCTACAACCACATGCATGCGAAAATATGTACATATCTACATATGCATACCTTTGGAAAATACTCATGCCAATGCATTAACCATTTCATTTTTGAAAACCTTATTTATCCAAATTAATTTACCTTAATCTTATTAAAGGTTTTCTCCATTCATACGTAGAAATCTAACTTTCTTTAACACACTCGGTTCAACACTCGAAACCATTACACTTGAGTTTTATTAAAAACGCTGAATTTATCGAAATTAAACCCCTTTCATTGATTACTATACACTTTAGTATTTTCATTGAAAATCACCATTTCAACACATGCATTCACCGTGTTAGAAGGCACTTATTTAATCTTTGAAAATCAATTTTACAACACATTCTTGTGTTAAGTATGGGTTTAACCATTTATGTTGCTTAATCACATATTTATCCACTTTTATTGATCACTTTTTATTTCTTTATGGACATTGCTAGATTTACGCATTTACTTGTCCATTTCACCTTTACTGGAACATTTATTACTTCATTCAAGTTAAATTATATTAGCACATTTACCATACAACCCATTTCTTGATAGTTTCCAAATTTCATTTAACAGTTCTCGAAATCTCCCCATACCGCATACTTACATGGGCTCTACACTGATGGTTATGCGCACCATATGCTCTGGCCAGTGGTTTAGGGCTTTTCACCCAAGGGTTTTGGGCCCTTCTTGCTCTATTCTGGTGTCATCTGATTACCTTTAATGTGTTTTAACATTTTTCAAATGTCCACATTATTTCTTTTTCTTTTTACCCGATCGAAATCAAAACTCGGGGACTTTTCCGCCTCAATTTGTGTTACACTTGAAAATTTATCATTTTGTGTCCTTTACACCTTAACCTTGATTTTCATTCAAAAAATCACATTCATTTAGGACCACTTTGTGTAATACCCTTCCAACATTTTTATTTCATAAAAAGTTTACATTTCAAGTAAAATTACCATTTTACCCATTTATTTCGAAATCACATATTTACTCCGTTTTCACAAGTGTTATTTCACCAAAACACTATAAAGTTACATACACCAACTTCTTAAGTTTTTTAACCCTTTAACACCTTTTTACACTTGGAGTAATCTTTTACTTGATGAGAAATACCTTTACTTCCTTTTAATTCCATAAGTTTTAATGTTTCATATCATTAGTACGTTATACTCACTAATCATTCCATGTTTGTCTATTAACACTAAATTAATACTTTTTGTCAATATTCACACACATTATGTCTTTTAGTCCCAATTACACATAATTTGAAGACTAAAATTTCTTTTTGTTTATTATTTCTTGTATAAACCCAATAAAATCTTCCTTACACTTGTTTATACATTCTATGCCAAAATATTACAAGTTTATATGCACGAGAAGATGGATTTTGAACCCAAAAAGCCTACTACAAGGTTTAAACATATTTTTTTCACCAAATATTTTCCAAATAAATATTTATTTCTAAACATTTCATATCCCTAAAATGTTTTTCATCAAAATTACTAGAAAATAAACCATTTTCGTAAAGCATGAACTTTCATTATTTTAAAAAACCTTGGAGTAATTATTCACTCTTTATTTTTACAAAATAACCTTTTTCAACATTTTTATTCCATAAAATTGTTTATTACCTCCTTTTCACTAAAAATACACAAACGGGACATTTTCTTACATTTTTATTTCCCTAAAAATGTCCAATATTTCTTTTTACCAAAACACACAAAAATGACATTTTCTTACATTTTTATTTCCATAAAAATGTCCATTATTTCTTTTTACCAAAATACACAAAAATGATATTTTCTTACATTTTTATTTCCATAAAAATGTTCATTATTTCTTTTTACCAAAATACACGTAAATGACATTTTCTTACATTTTATTTCCATAAAAATGTTTATTTTTAGATTCACTAGAAAGTATGCATATATTTTTCTACATTTTTATTTCATAAAAGTGTCTAT
Organism: Sambucus nigra; assembly: GCA_949130495.1. Taxonomy (NCBI): domain Eukaryota; kingdom Viridiplantae; phylum Streptophyta; class Magnoliopsida; order Dipsacales; family Adoxaceae; genus Sambucus; species Sambucus nigra. The sequence continues at coordinate 356,906,099 of OX422212.1, read as the reverse complement.
TTTCAGTTTATTAGGGACACACTATTATATCATAATAGTCCTACTCCTAATCAACAACAACAAGACTACAATATTTGTCAAATAGAGTCTTAATATAATCAGAGTAGTTTACCCACCTCAATGACTCCAAATGGTGGTGGTGGTGGTGAATATGGGTGACTCCCCCACCTGCAAAGGTGGCCCTAAAGGCAGTCACAAAAGTCCACTAAATAGCCTCCATTAAGGCTCCAAAAGAAATCTCAACAAATCCCTCTTCAAAGCCTCCAATCAATCTTCTTCCCAAAATAATTCCTCAAATGTACACTAACCACCACCCAACAACTAGCTTCTACATATTTCTTTATAGTGAGCAAATGAGTATATTATGGTGTGTGTATACAGGCAAGGAGGGACGAAAGTGTCAAGAGGGTTGAGAGAGATGGAAAAGGCAGTAGGTCTTCTCCCTCCCCACGTAAAAAACCCTCCCACCCATATAACATATATATAAACTGATCTGCTCAAAGGCCAGGCTCCAAGAGCTGGCATAAAATGATCCGACGATGGAGAGCTTGACAGCATAACTGCTAGATCTGACTTCAATAGGAGGTCGCTCGCTCGGACGACAGTGTACGTCATTCGAGTGGTGCAAGCCCCTCACGCGAACGACCCAAGCCTTCACTCAAACGACATCTACGGAACCAACACTTTCAAGATTTTGTACATTCGGCCCTATCATCTTTTAATTTCTTAGAAGAGACCTACATAGTTTTTAACCAAAATTCTATAACTCCATAATTCTCTATATAATTATATCACTTCCTCATCATACATAATTAAATCAATTTATCTGGGCGGATATTACAAACTTCCCTCCTTAGGGAATTTTTCCCCGAAATTCTTGTTCCATTAATTCCCAAACTCATGGCGACCTCCAACTTCCATCCTAAGTCCTGGAATCCTCCAAGACAAAATCATCGATGTCCTTGATGCTACATACTCGAACCCGAGTTTTCATTCGCCTTATGCTCAAGGCCTAACCCATTTCCAGCACTACTTATGCTAGTAACTAAAGCATACCAGAGCCACCACGATTAAACCATTCCTAGCGATCAACACTTACCCAATACATCATGACACAACCAACCGTCTTATCTACCATCAAAAGAAATTCTAGATTAGGGCCCACATTTCATTTTCCCCCAATTTTCCAAACCATATCATGTCATTCTCTCACTCCAAGGAGGATTAATTTTGCCAAATTATTATTGGGCACTCAGTTCACACCTTCCACTGTGCACTCTAATGAACCTAACACTACCTTAGGTGTCTCATCCTTGATTACTCACTCGTATCTAACTTTAATTCACCCACTGTGGTAAAAAAATACCGTATGATATGTTTCTCTCAGTTTCCAACACTATACTGTGCGCTCAAGTCTTTATTTCGCTCTTCACAACCTGAGACACTGACTGCTGAGCCGGCTAATTGAGAGTTCACTAGCCAATGGGAGATTGATACTACGAACAAACTTAATGACCAAAAGCATAGTCACTCGTACGCAAAATTTTATGCAATAACAATATTAGCTCGGATGAGCGCACCTAGTTATTGAGTTGTATTGGCTAAACCCATCCCACCGCACTATCCCGGGCTTAATCACGCCGTGCCAAGACATGGAACCAATCTAAATTTCCACATAGGTGAGAATACCGACTCCCGATTATCAAAGACGAAAGGAATACACTAGGGTCAAAGGGACATGCAACCATCCCCAGGAATTTCACCCATAGACAACCGATCCTGACCTATGTAAGCAAACCTATACCGTATAATGGAAGTTATACTACTCATTCATAAAACTCTCGCTGAGTACTACTTCTGGACACACACCCTAGCTTAGATCACTAGCCGTGACAAGTTAAATCTTGACTATTCGTTCTCATAATGCAATCAAAATTTATGAATCAGTAGCCGTTGAGGAAGTTGATGCCCTATTTCCCTCCTTAGGAGTAAGGCCCTACTTTTCACACCATTGGTGTAAGCGTACCATTCTGATTAGCATATACCTTCTCCTTGTCTATATTGACCTCATCCAAAAACTAGTGATGACGTCACTAACTGATTACACCCATTTTATCATCTGTTTTAACATATCGTGATCGAGCCCAAATTTTGCAGACATTACTTGTCTCAATTAAAGCACTCGCCTAACCGTGTCCTTTTGACCATAAGAGATTGTCACCGATTTAACTTTGACTTTTCACCCATATAATATTTACGCGACGACCAGACCCACCGTCATTAACATCGTACGGGTAACTGACATCTCTCCGAGTTACATTTTTGAAATTAGACCCACTTGGCAAGACGTGCCAATTTCTACTCTTTACATTGCTAAGGCTACTCTAGTCTATACTATCAGCACATTGGCATAATAATCATGTCCCGATGCACCTTAATCGCCATTTGCAAATCTCCACATGGGGCCATCACTCTAAGCCTCCAATACATGTCCTAGTGTGTATAGAAACTGAATGTCTCCACAATCGTGCTAGTCATTCCATGACATCCGAGCATCACTCATAGAAATAATGGAACTATCACTATGTCTTAGGGGTTACACCACTCATCGGTTCCGATTAGAAAGATATACCCAGTATGCACACTGTGCAGATGTTAATCTGGATCATCACCTGACCTTAATACTATCATCGCTAGACTGCTATTACCTCTTCCTACCAGACTTAATTGGTTTCCTAAGGACACCAAACACATTTCATGTGAAAGACCCAATTTGACGAGACTTCATCATCTAAATTTTCATCATTGTAGGTACACCCTTCAAACCTTTTGAAATCCACATCGATATTAGTTGATGATCATAAAAACACAAGTCCATGAGCTTCAAACCATAGTGCACCTAAATCCTCGAACACCTGAAGAGATCACAAATTTGATTTCTATCCTTAATGATGCCACACACAAGTTCTTTATATGGGCATCTCCACGTGCCTATGAACTATCCACATACTAGGATTTCCTCCCACCTAGCCATTACCTCGGTGGCTAAATGAGTTTTAAGACTTAGCTACGAGTCTTTCCTTCTCCGAAATGGCTATGACTATAAGTCACGTGTAAAATATAATTATTTATACTAACACTTATGGAAGGACATAGGACGTTGCCATCAGCCTATGAACGTCAAGGCCTGCCTTACCCGAATCCTCGATGACTATTCAATTATGGCAATCAAATTGCCTTTCTATGTAAATATCACACTATGAACCAATCCACAAGTTAACACAACTATGCTGATCATGGTAGGATATGGACGTCGAGTATTTCCTATAAACATCAAGTCCCTCCCCACAGACGCCGCACGACATCCTATTCCTTAATACCACGCTATGATCACCAAACTATAAATTAATATCATCTAGGGTTTTGGTAGTACAAGGAACGTCGGGCATCGCCCAAGAGGGGTCGCACCCTAATAACGCCGCAAAAAGTCCTATTCTAAAACATCATAGCTGAATTACTTAATACCGAGTCACCATAATTATCTAGGTTCACTCCTAGGTCACCTCAATTATCAAGATTATCTAAACCCACATTATAGTCAAGGTACATAAATTGAAATGCACTAAACCCATGTTCCCCAACGAATGGACCTAGTACCTCCTCACTCATAACTAACACTTGTAATTATATTCATCGACCAACAATCCACTAAGGTGTTCACCCATAAGGATAACATTCTATCAGCTAAGACTAACTTATCCTCTAGAGTTGGCCTACATTAATTTATAAACTCATTGACATTATCATCAATTATGGTATTGCCTTAAGGATCGAAATTGCCTAATTATCACATCGATATTGACCTCTCACATGTGTCACACCCAAGGCTACCTATAATTTAAATCACGATTTCCCATTATATAATTATGACACTATAACTATCAATCTCTACCATTGATTATACACAATTTGGTTCCACTTTCCCAATGGGCGTCACTTCATTCTATTGGCATCTCAATTGATTCCATGTCACCGAACCTTAATAGAAGCACCAAACACTAACAACGACGGTGTCACCACTATTGGCTTGCCTGAACACCCATAAATTACTACCATTCGAATTCGAAATACGAAAGCGATTAATAACCATCAATCTAATTGTGTACCACCTGACACTAATCTAACTTGTCGTGCTAACCTCTTAGACTTTACCGTCGAGTACACGATCCAAATCGTCATCAAACTAGCATGACCAGACCAGACCGAAACACACCTACATCGAAAGATCCAATACTGCCCTCACAACTTCACACCAAAAAGGAACCTTGAACATAGAGCTCTGATACCATTTGTAACGCCCCGACCAGGATTTATGGGTTAATCGTGAGTCAACTCGATCCGAATCGAGTTGTTAGGTGTGAAGTGCAATGGAACTACCAATATAATGTTGCTAATATAGTTTTATTTTAATTACGTTTCACTTATTAGCATGAGATTCCAGTTACAAGATAAACTACGTGAGGGACCCATGGGGAGAACCCCAAGATCCAAGTAAATAGAGCTACTAATACGAACATAAATGAACTATACTTGCCTGTAAAACGCCCTCAAATTATGAAAATTCTCCCAACTTGTCGTAACAAAGTGGGGATGTGAGCTTATGCCCACTGTGATTTATACAAGCAATATAGAAATGAACAGCAGAACAGAATACTCACACGCGACAACCACATACATGCAGAAATATTTATATATCTATATACGTATACCTTTGGAAAATACACATGCCAATGCTTTAACCATTTTATTTTTTAAGACCTTATTTTCCCAAATTAATTTACCTTAATCGTATTAAAAGTTTTCTCCATTAATATATAGCATTCTCACTTTATTTAATACACCCGGTTCAACACTCGAAACCATTATACTTGAATTTTATTAAAAACGTTCCTTTATCGAAATTTAATCCCTTTCATTCATTACTATACATTTTAGTATTTTCATTGAAAATTACCATTTCAACACACGCATTCACTATGTTAGAAGGTACTTATTTATTCTTTGAAAATCCCTTCTACAAAACAGTCTTATGTTAAGTATGAGTTTAACCATTTAAGTTGCTTAACCACCCATTTATCCATTTTTCTTGGCCCATTTTTATTCCTTTATGGACATTTCTAGATTTATGCATTTACCTGTCTATTTCTCCTTTATCGAAATATTTATTACAGTCATTCAAGTTAGGTTGTATTAACACATTTACCACACAATCCATTTCTTGACCAAATTTCATTTAACATTTCTCAGAATCTTCCCATACCGCATACTTACACGGGCTCTACACCGAAGGCTATGCACACCATATGCATAGCCTACATCCACTGTTATTTTATTTCCAGGGGTGTACAATATCACAATATGATGTAGAGAGAGAGACAAAAGTGTGTTGAGAGTTGCTTAATTCAAATTTGTGTATCTAGTGTATCGTGTCTCCTCCCCCCTTGGCTAAGGGGATGCATGTATTTATAGTGATGGGAGTTAAAGAGATACAATGTCTTTATATATTCAGACATTTATATCTATAAACAATGAATGTAACAATTGGTCTTCAAGACATTGTATCTATATACAAGGAATGTACCTATTGGTCTTCAAGGGTTGCATGACCTTTGGTGAGTCTTCTTCTAATGGATTTTGATCTTCTGGATGGTTTGTCTGCCTTGAGTTTGTTGGTATGCCGACCAACTCTCCTCGGGTGCCGACCAACTCTCTTCGGGTGCCGAGCATGTATGAATATTTCCATGTAGGATGACAGATGTCCCTTTCTGACTGGTCCACGTGTATGCATAATTTTTTGCGTCAACAGTCCCAATTACACATACTTTGAAGACTAAAATTTCATTTTTTTTATTATTTCTTGTTTAAACCCAACAAAATCTTCCTGACACTTGTTTATACATTCTATGTCTAAATACTACAGGTTTATATGCATGAGAATATGAATTTTGAACCCAAAAATCCTACCACAAGGTTTAAACATATTTTTTTTCACGAAATATTTGCCAAATAAAGATTTATTTCCAATCATTTTATTCCCATATAATGTTTTTCATCAAAATTACTACAAAATACGCCATTTTCATAAACATCAACTTCCATTATTTCAAAAAACCTTGGAATAATTATACACTCTTTATTTCTACATAATAACCTTTTCCAACATTTTTATTCCATAAAAATGCTTATTATCTCATTTTCACTAAAAATACACAAAAATGACATTTTCTTACATTTTTTTCCATAAAAATGGCATTTTCTTATATTTTTGTTTCCATAAAAATGTCCGTTATTTATTTTTACCAAAATACACAAAAATGATATTTTCTTACATTTTTATTTCCATAAAAATATCCATTATTTGTTTTTACAAAAATACACAAAAATGACATTTTCTTGCATATTTGTTTCCATAAAAATGCTTATTTACAAATTTACTAGAAAGTATGCACAATAATATTTTTCTATATTTTTATTCCATAAAAAATTCTATTTTCAGTTTATTAGGGACACGTCATTATTTCATAATAGTCCTACTCCTAATAAACAAAAACAAGACTACAATATTTGTCAAATAAAGTCTTAATATAATCAGAGTAGTTTACTCACCTCAATGACTCCAATTGGTGGTTGTGGTGAAGATTGGTGACTCCCCCACCTCTTAAGGTGTCCCTAAAGGGAGTCACAAAAGCCGACTAAATAGGCTCCATTAAATCTCCAAAAGAAACCTTAGCAAAGCCCTCTTTAAAGCCTCCAATCAACCACCTTGTCGTCTTCCCAAAATAAATCCTCAAATATAAACTGACCACTACCCAACTACTAGCTTCTACATATTTCTTTACAGTGGTCAAATGAGTATATAATGGTGTGTGTATACAGGTAAGGAGGGACGAAAGTGTTAATAGGGTTGAGAGAGATGGAGAAAATGGAAAAGGAAGTGGGTCTTCTTCCTCCCCATTCATCGCTCTCTCTCTCTTGTAGCCCCACGAAAAAACCTCTACCAACCATATAACACATATATAAATTGATTTGCTCAAAGGCCAGGCTCCAAGATCTAGCCAAAAATGATCCAACGATGGAAAGCTTGACAGCATAACTGCCAGATCTAACTTCAACAGGAGGTCGCTCAAAGGACTATTATCGTTATTCGAGCGACGCAAGCCCCTCGCTCGAACGAAACAAGCCTTTTCTCGAACGACATCTAGAGAACCAACCATTTTTAGATTCTGCACATTAGCCCCTAAAAACTTTTAATTTCTTAGAAGAGACCTATATAGTTTTTAACCAAAAATTCTTTGACTCCATAATTCTCTATATAATTATAATCAATTCCTCATTGTATATAATTACATAAATTTATTGGGACGGGTTATTACACCTTCAATCGAATTCATTGTCAGTAGGGACATAAGTCGTGGAACCACGATCATTGTCACTGGAGGACTCAACTTAGGCAGAAGGTTGTGGAAATGGTATAACAGCTTGGGAGGCAGAAAATTGAGGTAACCTTCGTGTTGCAATGGGTATATCGGAGCTTGCAAGGAGATATCAATAAGAGTTAAAGGCAATAATTTGATTTAAAAAACTTAGCAAATATTTTTCTAAGTCATCAAGCAGGTGTGATATTTGAGTTAAAAAAAATCCTAGCAAATATTTTGCTAAGGCACCAAGAAAGTGTGAGAATTGAGTTAAAATAAATATTAGCAAATATTTTTCTATGTCAGGAAGCAAGTTTGATATTTGAGTTAAAAAAACCTTAGCAAATATTTTTCTAAGTCACCAAGAAGGTTTGAGATTTGTTTATTTTCTTTGTATAGGTATATTTCCAAATATCTTAGAGGAAGCTGAAATATACATCATTTGTATAGGCAATTGAGGCTATACAAGTGCTAAAGTCTTGAGCTTTATTGACAGGTGCTGGACTAGGAGGACTTTGTTCTTAGGATGACAAGAGATTTTTAACTTCCATGGGCATGAGAACCAGGCTAGACATAGAATCAGTCGATGAAGCACCCACATCAAAATAAGAAGGGATAGGTCCCCCTGAGGGTAGAGGAACCTCTGGTCCAGAAAAAATAGGATCATACTAAGAGAACTATATCAACAGGAAGAATTTAGGTAAGTGTCAACTTGGGCTAATTCAAGAAAGTAAATTTGGAAAACTTAAGATTTTTACCTGTTCACAAGTTCCATGGAATTTAATCCACGATTAGCCTTATAAGGGGGAGAGAGGGCAAAGATTTGGTGATAGCCCTAATAACGATTACAACATCCAGTTGAAAGGAAAATATATGCAACAATTGACTCTCAACAAAACAACTTGAGGAACACGTACATTGAAATTCTTGGAAAGAAATTAAGAGGAGTGTGGAGACAATTATTATGCAACACAAATAAATATGAAAGAGGTAACCACCAAGAAAAGGTAAATAAAAGGCCAATCACACAACAATGGGTATACGTGGTTCAGCAAAGAAGTGCCTACGTCCACGGTGGTTCAGTCAGTGTTATTTCTCTATATTCTGAAGAATAAGTACAGAGAATACAACTTGTCCTTTGCCCCGGACTTAGGGTTTAATTTATACATGTATATGTTGGAGTAGTGGGGGTGATGGGTTCCTCCTTATTAGCCATCTCCCCTACATGGGATCGCGCTCCCTTACAACTTCTCTTCATGGGATCGTGGGGTAATCGGATGAGTACAAGAGGTGATGGGCCTGGGCTTTGGGCCGCTACGGAGAGGCTACTCGTCCAGGCCTTATGATGCTAAATTCAGGGTACCCATAATTGCCCCTAAATTTGTTGGGCCATTTTCACAGGTCCAATGAATTTAAATAATCAGCTATGATGGTCGATTTCTTTGAAAACTGTGAAGTTGCTTTGGCGGCACCCGCTTCGCTATCCGTCCGTTATGATTAGACTTGAAGGCTTGTTGGAATAAGACACATTTTCTCTTTGTCACTTCAGCTTTTCCAGCAATCTTCTATCTTCTGAGAACTCTTAAGCTTTGTACCTTCTGTTTTCGGTCTCCACTCTCGTCGCTTCTTTGCCATTTGACCTGATCTTCTGTCTTGTAAGTCTCTCGTGCCCTTTTCTCGAGTTTATAGTTTTTCTTGTATTTTTCCAATGGCGAAGATTGGAAATAGGTCAGTAACTGAGTTTAGAAAATTCTACAGTATTCCTGAGTGGGTAGAGATTGAGTGTTGTGCCTCGCCGCCTAGGAACGTTAGGGATATAGAGGATGCACATTGGATTCACGTCCTTTTGCTCTCCCAGAGGGGACTTACCTTTCCCCCTAATGATCTGTTTCTGCACTTCTTTAGCTATTTTGGTATTGTGCCTGCACAATGTTCGCCCAACGTATGGAAAATAGTGAACGGCGTGCATAGGATAAATCAATTGTACGGCACAAGGTTAGGGCTTGCCAAGGTCTGCTTTTGTTATTCCTTTTCTCGAACGAGTTCAGGTGTCCTGTACCTTATGGCTAGGAGCCCTGATAGGGTATTGGTAGTAAATTTACCTGATTCCCATAAGGACTACTGGCAAGAAGGTTTTCTTGTTAGGAATTGGCAATTCTCCCCCCGATTTGAAGGGTCGAGGTTTGAGAGGTTCACTGTTCCCTTTTATGGGGAAGAATATACAGGTAGATGTTGTATTATTGTTTCAACCTTTGTTGACTTTGTGATTTTTCTAACCTCTTCTTGCTTTTTCTTTTACAGCGAGGACAAAGAACTTGGAGCCTGCTCTCAGCGAGGTTTGTATCTCGGAACTGGTGAAAGCTTGGAACATCGGGGAACCTTTGGGTGACGGCGAGCATCCTAGGTCTGCTGCTTTTCTGCTTGAATACAAGAACACAGGCTCCAGCTTCATAGCCCGACCTGTGGATAATGTTCCGGACTTTGACTCTTCCAAAGAGATTTCTGCCGAGCCCATCCAATTGGACGAAGAAGAGAGCAGCTCAGAGAGTGAGCCTGTAGGTGTTGTGAGTAATTTGGGTGCAGGCAGTGCTGACAGTAGCAGTTCTTCGAGCACTACCAGCAGATCTGGTGAAGAGATGCCTCCCAGGAAGAATTTAATCAGAGATGATGATGATGATGATGTGCTTATTGCACAGAGGTCCAAGAAGACGAAGACTTCCTCTGGGGCCATAGCTACTGGTTCCCGGCCTTCTTCTCAGGAGCAAGAGAAGAAGAGGAGAGAGGAGGAGCAGATGAGAGAGAGAGAGAGAGGAAAAATGAGGAGGAGAGGAAGAATGTGGAGGAGAAAAAGAAAGTGGATGAGAGGAAGAGGAGGGAAAGGGAAAAAGAGGAGGAGAGGAGGAAGGTGGAATCAAGGATCAAGACTGGTCAGGCCCTGGTTCCAGTGTCTGCCTTGCCCGAGGGGGCTTCGGTGGCCACCTCTCCTCAGCTTGCCCCTGCGCTGCTCGAGAGAGCAGTCCTCCCTGCAGATCGTGAGAGGGCGTTGGGGTCCGATCAACTGGCTTTGCAAGCTAGCCAGAGGCTTGCCTTGGTAAGGTTCCTCTTCTAATTCTCAATTTCCTTTAATCCGTTTTGATGGTTTCTTTTTTCTGATCCTTCCCTCGTTTTTTGCAGTTTGTGACTGACTTTGCTGTGCTCTATCGCTCTCTCGACGAGCTGTTGAGAAGGAACAACGAGCTGGAGAAGCAGAAGTCTACTCTGGTAGCCAGGGGGTCTCAGCTGGAGGCCGATCTGAAGGGTGCTGACACAGCTCGAGTTACATCTGCCTTGGCCCTTGCTAATTCTGCTCGCGAGAGAGATGACGCTGTCAGGGAGCTTGGCGAGCTGAGGAAGGCGTACGACCTGGTGTGCTCGAGCAAGCTAGACCTTGCAGAGAAGAACAGGGCTCTGGTCGAGTAGCTGGAGGCGGAGAAAGCCCAGGCGGCCACTCTCAAGGAAGATTCGTACAACTGTGGCTGGGCTGTAGCGTATGAGGACGCCGAGGTTCAGATAGGCTATATCAGCCGTCTGAACTTCAAGAAAGGGTGGAACAAGGCCCTCGTGGCTGCTGGGGTGGACGTTGCATCCCCACTTTTTGACGAGCATGATCCAGGGCCAAAGCCAGTCGTGGATGAGGACCCAGCCCCAACTGCTGAAGGCACCAATCCTGTTTCTCAGGCGACTCCTGCTGATGCTCCCTTGGTCGAGGGGGCACTGGACACCCCTGCAGAGGGTAATGTCCCTGCTGATGCTGATAAGGACAAGGGTCCATCCACTGAGGTTACTAATTGATAGGGCTTCTTTGTAACTTTTTTCTTTTTTTGATCTGATGTAACCTCGCTCATTATCAATGAAAAGACTCCATTTTTGTTTTATGCTGATCTCTTTCTTTTCTCTTTCTTTTACTTGTAGTTGGTTGATGTGGATGACTATATTCCTGTTACCTCCCAACTAGGTAGGTCTCTAGGTCCTAATACAAGCCCTGCAGTTCGCCAGGCCTTTGCTAGGCTTTGCAGGTTTGCTAAGTCAAGGAACCAGAAATATAAGGATCAGTCTGAGCTGGTGGCCAAGTTGAAGGACAGGCTCCAGGAAATGGAAGAGATCGGTGCTTCAGTGCAAGAAGAAGTTAGCGAGCTGAGAGCAAAGTTACTGGAGGCCACCGAGATCAACCAAGTCGTGGAGTTTCTTCAGCGGGAGAATGAAGACCTGAGGCGGGAGGTCTCGAAGCTTAAGGAGCATTCGCCGAGCACCACTTCGGCAGTCCTACAAGGCTCTTCTTCGTCGCGAGCTGCTCGGCCTCCCCTCCCGCGTGCTGGTAGGAGTACAAGGGGTAGGAGTAGGGAAGTCTAGGAACAGTGCGAGAGGGAAATAGAGGAGCTGCGCGGCGATGTTCGGCGAGCTTATGTGACTGCTGCTGGGCTTCAGAGGGACGTCACCCGACTGCGGCATCTATTCAAGAAGGGCCCTCGCCAAGTGTGGACTGATGGCTATGATCAGGGCTGGCTGGATGCTCCCACAAGATTATCAGAGTTTGAGGAGCTTTCCTTCATCAGGGGGTGGTTGAGTGCTCTCAAAGAGCTGCAGGTCCTGAGGAACTTGATATTGTGGTATCGGCACGAGATGTCCCCCTCTACTCTGATGCCCAATCCATTCAGGCGAGATGATCGATGGATCCCCATTGATGCTATTCCCCGGAGACTATTGGAGTTGGACGCAAATGAGGTCGTGGAGGAGTTCGATCCTGCTCCTGATGATGGGAGGAGAGCTAAAGTTGCTGACTATCTTGCTCGGAGGCTTCCACCTTCTTGATAATTTGTTTTTTAATAATTGTAAATGCTTTGGGCGAGCTTCGCCGACTAAACATGTACTATTATTGTTTGTAAATATAAAAGATTAATGGAAAGTTTGAGTTTTGGGCGATTTTGCCGACTAAACGTGTTCATCCAATCTTTTTATATTTTTGCAGCTTCACAATCCTTTTTATCTTGTCATGTGAGTGTCCGCCCAGGCCAGTATTAAGAATACCATTGTGCCCATCCTTTACCTTTTAGGTCGTGTCGTCACACTCCCTTAGGCCTAAGTAGGGCAATTGGCGAGGACACACCTGTTATTGGATGTCTTTATCCGGTCAGGATTTTGTTTAACCAAAGTAGGTTTAATGCCTAAGAATACTCTGTAGGGCTTCATATATTGCCATGGGCAATGCTAAGAGGTCTGTCGTGCTTCATGAGGATGACCTGAGGAGGGGTATTCCCCTGCTGTGCCAACCATTATACCTGTTATTTGAAAAGGGTGTGCAATAAGATATAATTGTTACTTTTTAGAAAGTGATCAACTGAGAGATTTTCATTGGTGAATTGAGAAATAAACTGTCTTTTCCCATAATGAGTACAATAAAAGATCTAACAATAGAACCCCTAAAAATAGAATTTCTTGAGATTAGCTGTGTTCCATGCTCGTGGTATCTCTCTGCCCTCCATCGTTTTCAAATGATAGGCACCTTGCAGATCGTCTCTAATTATCTCATAAGGTCCTTCCCAGTTCGGGCCCAGTTTACCGTCTGATGGCTTCACTGTGTTGCCCTGGACCTTTCTTAGAACATAGTCCCCAACTTCGAATTTCCTCGGATTGACCCTTTTGCTGTAGTGCTTTGCGAGCTGTTGCTGATAGCTCGCTAGTTTTACTAGGGCAAGTTCCCTGCACTCGTCGGCCAAATCGAGTTCAGCGAGCAAAGCCTGATCGTTCTGACCCTGCTCGACAAGGTCGGATCTCATTGTAGGCAATCCTGCTTCTAGTGGGATGACTGCCTCCATACCATAGGCTAGTGAGAATGGCGTTTCTCCTGTGGCTCGCCTAGGAGTCGTTCTATACGCCCATAGGATATGTGGTAGCTCTGTTGTCCACGCGCCTTTGGCTTGTTCTAACCGCTTCTTCAATCCAGCGATCACTGTCTTGTTGGAAGCCTCAGCTTGTCCGTGGCTTTGAGGGTAAGCCACCGAGCTGAAGTGGTGCCTGATCCCGTGTTGGTCGCAGAAGTCCTGAAAAGGGCCACTCTCTAACTGTGTTCCATTGTCAGTGATGATGGTTCTGGGGATCCCGAATCGAGTGATTATATTTCTCCATATGAACCTCATCATGTCAGCATCTCGGATGTTCGCCAGTGGTTCTGCCTCGATCCACTTGGTAAAGTAATCAGTTGCGACCAACAGGTATTTGCGATTGCCGGCAGCGGTGGGCAGTGGTCCCACGATGTCCATTCCCCACTGGGCGAAAGGCCAGGGGCTGGTCAGGGATTTTAACTCGCTGGCGGGCTGGTGGACCATGGGAGCGTGAAGCTGGCATTTTAGGCATCTGCGGACATATGCTGCGGAGTCCTTTTGCATATATGGCCACCAATAACCTTCCTTCATTGCTCGGAAGGCTAGAGACCTTCCTCCGACGTGACTCCTACAGATTCCTTCGTGAAGCTTGTGAAGCACTGTCTTGACATCGCCTGGGTGGACGCATCTAAGGTAGGGGCCGGAGAAAGATCTTTTATACAAGTTGCCTCCCATGGATAAGTGAAAGCGAGCAGCTTTGACTCTTATCTGGTGGGCAGTCCTCTTATCCTCTAGGAGCGTTCCGTTCTTCAAATAGTCTCTCAAGGGATCCATCCAGCCGGGGGCTGGTTCCAATTGGAGTATTGGTTTCGCTTTGGTCAGCTCGCAGTTGGGGTAAATGCTCGGGCAGCTGAGGAAATCGATAGGGATGATCCTTTTAAGGCTGGAATCAACTGCCGAGCTAAGGGCTGCTAAGGCGTCAGCGTGGCTGTTCTGCCCCCTGGGAAACTGTTGGATGTTAATTTCTTCGAAGTTCGTCATTAAGTTTTTTACTAGGGAGAGGTAGGCTGCCATCCTCTCATCCTTCACGTTATAGTCTCCACTTATCTGATTGGAAACTAGTTGCGAGTCTTCGAATACCTGTAAATGCTTTGCTCCCAGAGTTTGCGCCCTTTGGAGACCTGCTATTAAGGCTTCGTATTCTGCTTCGTTGTTGGAGGCTGCAAATCCCAGCCTGATTCCTTGCTCGAGGACTGTGTTTTCTGGAGTGATGAGAACAATTCCTACTCCTGCCCCCTTTGAGTTGGAGGCTCCATCAACAAATAGTTTCCAGCTTCCCCCTGTAGCCTGGTTGTTTTGTTCTGTTGGCTTAGGCTGGTCGAAGGGTTCTTCGCCTGTGAATTCAGCTATGAAGTCAGCAAGGATTTAACCCTTGATAGCTGTCCTTGGTTGAAATTGGATGTCAAATCGGCCGAGCTCGACTGACCATTTAGACAGTCTGCCCGATAAATCCGCCTTCCTTAGGACAGCCTTGAGGGGGTGTGATGTAAGGACGATGATCGTATGAGCTTCGAAGTAATGCTTCAGTTTCCTCGAGGACATTACTAGGGCGAAAGCGAGCTTTTACAATGGCAGGTAGCGCTGCTCGGCGTCTAGTAAGGTTTTGCTCACGTAATACACTGGATGTTGGATTCCTGTAACTTCACACATTAGCGCTGAGCTGACAGTATGGCTGGATACAGAGAGGTAGAGGTACAAAGAGTCCATTTGCTGTGGTATGACAAGCAGTGGTGGGGAGCTTAGGTAGGACTTGATCTCGTCTAATGCTTGTGAGCAACCTGGGGTCCATTCTACTGTTTTGCTGCCTTTTAAGAGTTGGAAGAAGGGCTTGCATCTCTCGGAGGATTTAGAAATGAAACGATTTAGAGCAGCGAGCATTCCAGTGAGCTTCTGTACATCGCGGATTGTGCGAGGAGGTTGCACTCTTTTGATTGCATCGATCTGGTCCGGATTAGCCTCTATGCCACGCTTGCTGACCAAATACCCAAGAAACTTTCCTGACTGGACACCGAAGAAACACTTGCTTGCGTTGAGTTTCATTCGGTACTTCCTGAGGATTTCGAAGGTAGTTGACAGGTCCGAGAGGTGATTTTCCTTCTCCTTGCTCTTGACGAGCATGTCGTCGATGTAGACTTCCATTGTGTCTCCCATCTGATTCTTGAACATTTTAGTAACTAGCCGCTGATAGGTTGCCCCTGCATTTTTATCCCAAAAGGCATGACCTTGTAACAGTATAAACCAACCGTCGTGATAAACGCCATTTTGTCCTGATCTGGGGCATACAGGGGGATCTGGTGATAGCCTGAGTATGCATCCAGGAAACTCATTCGTTCGTGAGCTGTAGTGGCGTCTACTAGTTGGTCTATTTTCGGAAGAGGGAAGCTATCCTTGGGGCAGGCTTTATTGAGGTCAGTGAAGTCTATGCACACTCTCCACTTCCCATTGCTTTTTAGAACTACCACTGGGTTGGATAACCATTTGGGGAATTGCACTTCCCGTATGGACCCTGCATCCAGCAGTTTTTCGACTTCTTTTTCTATTGCTCTGGCCTTCTCGGGAGCGGTTCGTCTTGCCTTCTGCGCTATCGGCTTGAATGTGGGATTGACGTGCAACCGATGGCAGACCACATTGGGATCGATTCCTGGCAGCTCATAGGGTTCCCAAGAGAAAACATCTATGTTGCTTCTGAGTAAGGTTAACAAATCCTTTTGCTCTTGGTCAGTGAGTGAGGTCCCGATCAGGAAGACTCTGCTGTTGTCGCCTTCTTTAGCAATTACTTCTATCAGGTCCTCTACAACACCCTCGGAGGGGAGGAGCCTGGTCTCTTCCACTCCGGGCCTTCCATATTTTAATTGCTATTTGGAAGGGATTGCACCTTCCTCCACTTTCTCGCTGGTTTGAACGGCTTTTTTCTCTGGCTTTGGTCGGATGGCCGCTATGAAGCACTTTCTTGCCATCGCCTGGTCGCCATGTATCTCCATCACTCCCCGCTCGGTGACATATTTGAGTTTCTGGTGGTAGGTCGAGGAGACTGCCTTCATTGCATGAAGCCATCCCCTGCCGAGGATGGCTTGATACGGTGAATCGATGTCGACCACCAAGAATTCAATCATTTTTGAAACATTTCCAGCGAACACTGGTAGTACAATCTTGCCCAGAGGCATGGTCATTTTCCCAGCGAAGCCGACCAGAGGAACAGTTGTTCCCTTTAGGTCGGCGATGTTCAACTTCAATTTTCTGAACAGGTCGATGTACATTACTTTGGATGAGCTCCCTTGATCGACGAGCAGCCTGTCGATATCAAAGTTGGCTATCCTGAGTGTAATGACTAAGGCATCATGATGTGGGGTCCTCACTCCCACAAGATCTTCATCCTAAAAACAATATGCTTGTTGTAGTTGATGTCCTCTGCTCGCCGACGTTTTCCTGCCTGTGATTTTGCTGGATCAATCTGAAAAGCTTACATTACCGCTGTCAGCTTCTTTACCTCCATTCGAGCTGAGTTACCCTGGATTTGCTTAACATCGGATACTCCATGGATTACTGCGAATTCGTGTCCTGCGTCGTCTTCCAATACGTTGTCGGGCTTTGCCTCCTTGTGGACAGTCACTCTCTCTACCTTCCTTTCCACAAAGTCATTCAAATGTTCGGATTGGGCCAACTCCTCGAGGTGGGACTTAAAAGCCTTGCAGTGCTCGGTCTTGTGTCCTCCCTCCTTATGGAAGGTGAATCTCAGTGCATTGTTTCTCTTTGATGGGTCTCCTCCCATTTTCCGGGGCCATTTGATGAACGACTCATCCTTGATCTTTGCGAGAATTTTGTAAATTGGTTCTTTGAAGATGGTGTTGACCGCCTGGAACGACTTTGCAACGTCAGGGTTCCCTCCGTTCTTGGAGCCATTCTTGCTCCCATTCTTTCCTCTTTTTTCCTGGTTATCAACTTTCTCACTTCCCATGGTAGCGAGCTTGGCTCGATCGTTTTCTCCTACGTTAAGGCGGGTGACATCTTCCACCTTTGCGTATTTCTCAATTCGGGCCATCAGGTCATCAATGGTGGTTGCTTCCTTCTTTGTCAAGGACTGGTATAGGAGGGAAGAGCTAGGTAGCCCAATTTTGAATGAAGCCACTGCCACCTTTTTCGCGCAGTCCTCGACTTCGTTGAATAACCCCCAGTACCTCTTCGCGTAGTCTCGGAGCGTCTCCTGAGGCGTTTTCTTCATTGTTAAAAGAGCATCCATCCTTTTGGGATGGGAGCTGCTGGTGATGAACCGGGCCGTAAAGAGCTCGGCGAGGGATTTGAAATTTCTGATGGATCGGTGAGGGAGTTTCTCGAACCATTTCTGGGCCGCGTCATGAAGGCTCGAGGGAAAAATACGGCACATGAGTGCATCTCGGTGATTCCAGAGGGTCATAGCCTGCCGGTACTGCCTGACATGATCAATGGGATCACTCTTCCCGTCGTAAATCTTGAACCTTGGAATAGAAAACTTTTTGGGAGCTTCTTCTTCTTCAATTTCCCTCGTGAAGGGCGATTTCATCTGGGTCTTGAGGGCTCTCCTGGCGAGTTCTCTGGTCGACCTGGTGCCGCGGTGAGCTGGATGTTGGTCCATTTCTCTGCGGACTAGGTTTCGTATGTTGTCGTCGCTGCGAGCAGGGCTCTGATAGCGGCGAGCTTTTCTCAGTTGCTCGCGGAGGTCGTCGTTTGAGTCGCCACCTTCGAACCCTTGATATTACCGCCTAGGGCTCCTTCCTCGGCTGCGAGATTTGCTCGCCTGAGGGCTAGGAGTGCGATAGGGGCGTCTCCTGGTATCAGGACGTAGTTCTTTTTCCAGTTTTTTCAGTCTTCTTTTCAAGCGAGCATTCTCAGCCTCATATCTGCGAGAAGACTCCCTCTGCTCGTGGAGCCTTGCTTCGTATGCATCGATCAATCTGGATATCTGAGTGGACCTTGCTGGTCCTTGACTTTCTTCTGAGGCTGGCCTTTCTAAGCGAGCCCCTTGATCTGAACGTCGGACTTCAGACCTAATCCTGCGAGGAGCGGGTGGCTCCTGAATATCTCCTGCTTGAGGAGCGTTGCTGCTGTGACCAGACATCTTTAGATTTTTTTCTCGGCGTGGGCTCTTCTCAGGGAAAGATAAACGCTTCCCACAGACGGCGCCAATTGTGGAGACAATTATTATGCAACACAAATAAATATGAAAGAGGTAACCACCAAGAAAAGGTAAATAAAAGGCCAATCACACAACAATGGGTATATGTGATTCAGCAAAGAAGTGCCAACGTCCACGATGGTTCAGTCAGTGTTATTTCTCTATATTCTGAAGAATAAGTACAGAGAATACAACTTGTCCTTTGCCCCGGACTTAGGGTTTAATTTATACATGTATATGTTGGAGTAGTGGGGGTGATGGGTTCCTCCTTATTAGCCATCTCCCCTACATGGGATCGCGCTCCCTTATAACTTCTCTTCATGGGATCGTGGGGTTATCGGATGAGTACAAGAGGTGATAGGCCTAGGCTTTGGGCCACTACGGAGAGGCTACTCGTCCAGGCCTTATGATGCTAAATTCAGGGTACCCACAAGGAGGAACTATATCCAAAGTAAAGCACTGAAGGATGGGGAGTCAGAAATAGAAGGGCAAGATTCTTGTAACACCGTTAAAGCTCCATCAACGCTGGCCTTGAGACCAACACTCCCTCCTCCCAATGAAATCATGCAAGCTACCTCACTCACACAGCTGAAGGCAGTACGTCAGGAGTAGGTAAATCATAAAAGAGCGGGGCATGTGAGATGGTTCGTGAATTGGTTCTTCTATGAATGGGCATGGAGAGTTGCTTAGGGATGAGAGTGTATAACTAGGATAATAAATTCCCTAAAGAGAAAAAAATAAAAAATATTCTAACTGTAAAAAATATCCATGGAAATGAACAAAACGTATACAAATCATTGAATGGATTACCTCTATGACTGGAGATATGGGTGGCGTGGGAACAATCTGCATTAAAACTATAATTGCATCTTCTTCCAAAGGGATGCTATCTAGCACTATAGGCTCAGAAGAATCTGAGGGTGGGGGAGATGCAATTGCGCTGCGTGGGATTATAACACGTTATTTCATGACAAGCTTCCTTAAAGTCTTAGTGCCTAGATGCTTTTTTTGTTGAGAGGGGCTCCAGGGAATGGCCCCTCCTTAGAAGAACCAGTGTGTAAGTGGAGGTTGTGAGTTAGCAACAAGAGGAAGTGGGGGAAACATAAGAGCATTGGGCAAAGGTTGTCTAAAGGCTCGTTATACCCTTTCAGCATCTAAACAAAATTTTCATCTAATACAGCGTCCATGGGGTGATTAATCTCAGGAGGAATCCCAGACAGTTCAGAAACACTATTTTGGTACTTGGATTTTATAGGATTGGATTTTGTTAGTTTGAATTTATTTTGGGATGGGTTGGA
Organism: Sambucus nigra; assembly: GCA_949130495.1. Taxonomy (NCBI): domain Eukaryota; kingdom Viridiplantae; phylum Streptophyta; class Magnoliopsida; order Dipsacales; family Adoxaceae; genus Sambucus; species Sambucus nigra. Next base: position 356,886,259 of record OX422212.1, on the reverse strand, counting down.
AACTCCCTCACTGGAAGATCCAACTATAGGTGCCTCTTCGCACTAGTGGGGACAATAACTTTTTTCTTCCCCTTCTGAGGCACATCACTAATCGGGTCAAGGGAATATAACTCTTTTGGGGGGATCTTCGGTTTGGTACTTAGAGGAAACTCAATACTCATCATAGAGTTGTTCTTAAGGCTCGGTTCATTGGCAAAAAACTTATTAACTGGGGGCTATACTAGTGGGGGTGAGCCAACCACTAAATCGATTGGGATAAAATGGCCAAAATTTTATAAGACAGTTGCAGGACACATCACCCTTTTATTTTGGCTAGGAATGGTGAGTTTACTATTAAGCTCCTCACAAAGTATTGTAGCAGCTACAATTGTAAAATCTGAACAAGTTTGAGAATTTTTTTATGGGGAATTATTACTTTGGAATATAGCGGAAGGCGCACCTTGGTTGTACCCAAATTGGTGGGAACAATGGTAAGGTTTATACCCTTCAGTGGAAGCCCCCTAATCAGTGAATAAGAGAAGATGTCTTGGTGTTAAAAGAAGCATGATTGCTAGACAAGGTCTCTTTGTGATCAACATTTCAGTGATCGTTCCAACTGAGCAATGGGACTCAATGAAGAATGACCAAGCGTGAGCTTCTATTTCCCCATTATAAGGCCTTGAGATGAAAGATGATTATCTATTAAGAACGGGGAATTGATCTTTCCTACTTTGCTTCTTGTTCCAATTAAGAAAATGATGGGGCCTTATCGCAGACGTAACAAGAGAAACCTATAAAAGGGTAATGTCGAGGAATCTCGTATAAAGGAAACCAGCTAAAAGAATGATGTTGCAATGTTTGAAACGTTATACCTTCATTGAGAATGTTCTATGTCAAGGTTGGTCTTATCCAACCAAGTGTAGAGGGAACCTAATATAATGGTTACAAGAGGAAGACTAACTCCATGAGCGAGCCTCACAGAGATTGTGATTAGGTCCCTTTATAGCTGGTCATTGGCTTACTCGAAAGAAGAAAGCAAAAAGGCACGTAAATAATGTAAGCAGCTAACTCTGAAGGAGAACCTTTGCCTTCACCATAAGTGACCTTAGGTGTGGTAATTTAGTCTTTCTCAACTAGTGAGAGTTTAGGGGGAACATAAAAGTAATAGTTGATAAACTAGGTGAAAGTGACTTTGTTCGAGTCCCCAATATAGTCACGAAAAATCTTATCCAAAGTGGATCGAGAAGAAGTTTCATCGATATACAGGGCCTCCTCGTTGAAAGTGGAAGCTCCAACGGGGTCAAGTCCTAGCAGTTCATAGACCATCTTCTAGGGTGATTGTGAATTCCCCTTAAGCAGTGACTAAGGTATGTGACACTCTGTTCCAACTAGAACAAAGTAGTTGGAGTGCAACTTTATGTTTGGATAAGGATAAATCTCCAAACCAGAAAGAACGGTTAATACCTACCTTCTTGAGGATGGTGGGGTAGGTACCCTGGATGTAATTGTACCAAGTTGGAAATCAATCTAGGCAAACTCTACGCCCCTCAAATTCAATATGTTAGTAGGGGAAGCCCCCATGATCTAGGAAAAAGTGCACAGTTCCTTCTAGGGCCAAGTATGCCCAAGATTCCCTATTTTCAGCTTCATCACCTAAAGTGAGGGGATTAGTCTTAACGTTCAATTGGCTAGAAAAAGCCTTGCATTCACCTTTGAGGTGTCTACCTCCTAAAATAAGGAGAACGACGGTAGGACTGGAGTTGTGCCTGATGCGTCGCCTTCTTTGTAGTTATGGCTTGGCTGGAAACTTGGTCGAAAGTCTCTGGTTGATGAATAGAGGAGGCAATGAGCGAGTTTGAGAAATTTTAATGGAGGATAACACAGAAAAATACCACACAAAGGAATGGAAGAAATAGATGAGGGGAAGATGGAGTTTCATCCCAATTAGAAGAGGGTTTTAAGGAAATAAATGATGTTTCTCTATAGAATACTCAAGCTCTGATCGCCAATGGAAGAAGAAATGAAGAAGTTAAAGATAATGCAAATGAGGAACATTTAAGTGTAAAGGAGATATATAGATAGACATTTGAAAAGACAACAATGATGTTTGGATTTCCATCATGTGGGAATTTTAAAAGGGAATAATGAAATTTGGAGACACCAGGTGGATCAATTAACCTTAACTTACCATGTGGCACTTCAGCGACAAAGGTGTCAGATGACTGGACATCAGTACTAATTGTTTGTGCGATCAACAAAATAATGGAAAGATTTTAGGCAAAGAAATATTTTTGCATGTTTTAAGAATGAAGAGTTTGAAATTCAAAATTCACAAAGTTTCCTCGTTAGAAGCTGACTCAGGCCATACCTATGCATGGATACACACGATAAGGTTTGACGGAATGGAGGATTGTTGGTTTGAGACGTTTCGTGTAAACATTTCTTATTTGCGTAACAAATATCTACACAAAGGGGAAAATGTATGGGAGATTAAAGATAAAAATATAATTAGAGACAATACCCGACCATTAGAGGAAAGTACATAGTCAAGTGAGAAGTCTCATGAGCTATCTCGAACAAATGATGAAAAAAGAAAGGAAGTTGTTTCAAGAAGTTAAAGGAGGCAACGAGGAAGCTTCCCAATGGAGTTATTGATGAAAGCTTTGTATTTTCATTTGAACTTGAGTTTATGTATTTGCAAAGCATATTGAAATTGTATGAGATGTTTTATGATATGTGGGTGAAGTTAATCGATATCCATGAGGGACTAAGTCTGGCAGGGATTTAGATAGCTTTCACGGTGCATCGAACAATCTCATCATGGTAACCTATGAGGGAACTGGTTCGGAGGGTTGAAAATCAAGTCAAAGTCAAGGCATGACTTAACCACTATAGATAAACTAGGTAAAGCGCCGATGGAGCATATCTTTAGAGAATATCATTTGAGTAGCCATGAGTCCCATTTCCCATTAGGTTTAAGGCCAAACAATCCTTTACCAAAAGTAACATTTATCTTAAGTGATATCACGTCTAACCTACCCAATGTCCAATTTGAACTTGAGTAAACCATAGTAGTTTGGGGTTATCAGTTAGTTTGGTAGATTACCATTGTTGTGATAATTGCCTAACACAACTGATCAAGAAAAGATGTCTTGTTGGCATTTAATGCCAATAATGTAGGGGCATGCGGATGCATCTTTACATTAAATACTAGTGACAAAATGGTATAAAGGGTTAACTTTTGCATTAATTGAGCTTGAGATTACTTGAGTAGGGGACTGCCTATATAAATATCCCAACTACTCTATAAGTTTCATTATCGTTATTATCATCAGTGTATTAGAGGAGGAGAGAGTTATTGTGAAAATCAGAGCATTTATCACCCACCATTAACGTACACTATTTAACTTTTTCTCCAAGAACCAAGTATTTATTGAGCTGTGACATGTGTTTCCCCAGGCCTTGATGTTTGAGTTGTTTGCTAGTGGTGTATCTAGGGCTGCTTGCGTCTCTCTCCCTCTAGCTAGTTGTTTCAAAGGTTCATATATTGCTGATCATTTAGTTATACATAAGTGTTTTGTGAGATTATACTAAAAAGTTTGGTTCCATCTTACCTAAGTTCATCTCATCATTTTAATAGTATCTTATTATTAACTTATCGCCATTTTAGTGGAGGTTACGTCTCCGCTTGAATTCAAGCACCCTAGCATCAAGAGGAATCACATCTTACATTTTCATATTTATAAATATGGGGTTAACAATTACAGTGGCACGTGCTCGGCCATGTGCGCTCGGGCCACATGTTCCTATAATTAATAAAGACTTGATAAGCACCCAAAACTGTACATTTTATATCCCGAATAGACGCACTTTTGCTGTTAATTCTCGACAATATGAGTCTTATGTGCTTAAATATTTATTTTGTAGGCCGAATGCACGTTGCGGTGTTCAAACGCGTATTTCAAGGCAATTGTGCAGTTTATGGAGTTAATTTCCCAATCCCATAACCTTAGTCTACCCTATCCTAGCCCAAACTATCACCCAACCCTGTGTGTGTTGATTTGTTTCGTTTTTATTTTATTTTATTATTTTTAAATTTTCAGTTTGAATCATTTTTATTTTTAGAATTTATTTTAGATTTATTTAGAATTTCTAGAATTTATTTTAGGATTATTTTAGAATTTTTAGGTTTATTTTCTATTTTTCTATTTTATTTTATTTTATGTTTCATTTTTATTCTATTAATTTTTAGTTTTAGTTTTATTTTATTTTTTTAGGATTTTAATTTATTTATTAGTTTTTACATTTTTCTTTTTAGAATTTTAATTTTAAGTTTTATTAGATTTTATTTTTATTTTTATTTTTTTATTTCTTTCTAGTTTTATTTTATTTGAGTCTTTGTTTTATTTTAGAATAAAATTTTAATAGGATTTTATTTTATAATTTTATTTTTATTAATTAATTTTAATATTATTTTTATTAGGGGTTGAAATTAAACACACACACAAAATCTTCTTACACCCACCTTTCCTACACCTTCATCCTCACCATATTTTCTATACACCTCACATACCCAATACCCCCCTCCATCTTCTTCCCTACACCACCCCCCTCTCTCTCTCTCTCTCTCTCTCTCTCCATAACTCCATAACCTACTAACAAACTCACCACCACAAAACCTTAACCCACCTTCTGCCTCCTTGTAACCCATCGCTGCTGCCCCAACCCCCTTACCGCCGCCGCCGTCGGCGGTTCCTTCACCTGAACGCCGACCACCCAGCGTCGTCTCCTACCCAGGCCGCCGAACCAGCCTCCTAGACCCGCGACCTCTCGCCCCCCCTGTCCAGCCACTGCCATCCCTCCGGCGCCGAAACCCCTTATCGACCTCATACCGCCGACCTCTCCCCTTGCCCCCACTTTCGGCGGGCTGCCCTGCAAAACCCACTGCCGGCCCCCTCTCTCTCCGCCGGTGACCCCTAGCTGCCACCGTCGCCTGAATCACCTCTCTCTCTCTCTCTTATCCATCTTCCTGCTCCGGTCGCACCACCAAAACCTCGACCAGCCGGCGACCGGAGTCCCTTCTTACCCAGGTCGGCCAGCCATAACCCAAGCTAAATCCATCAACCCATGTTAGAACCCCAACCCTTTACCCATCCAAAACCAAACCCATTTCCCCCTTTACCCATTTCTAACCAAAGCAAGCCACGATCTGCCAAAAAAAATAAAACCAAACCAACTAAAAGCCAAACCCCACATGCCAAATAACCCACTTATCCTATTTTTACCCAAATACCCCCCCAACTAACCTCTTCTAACCAAACACCCAAAATACCCCTCAAACCAAATCTGAATTTATTCTCACCCACCTCACACCCCATGCTCCCCTCACCATTCTCATGCATACCCATGAACCTTCCAAATGTGCCCCTTAACTCCATGTGTGTCATGCCTACTATATATTGAAGATGAAGACCTCAATTCAAAGAGGGAGCTTAGAGATAGGAATTATAGAGAGAGAATTGTAGAGAGATAAACACCATTTGTAAATAGTTTTATTTTATTCTTTTTATTTTTGTTAGATATTTGTGAGATTAAATATTGTAAAAAAATAATTGAGGGGATATTTTAATTTCATATCACTTGGATGCTCAATTAAGAGGTGTATGCTTCAAATTGGAAGAGTAGAGTTTAACTTTCTCAAAGAGATTTGGTTTGCGTGTTCTATTCTCTTCTCTTTTATTTTAGTAGCCTTGATTATTAATTTGTCATGTTTAATATCATGTTAGGCTAAATCCCCTTTCAAGGGATGGGGTAAAACCCTTATTTGATGTTATTTTATTTTTATTAGTTTAATTACTTGAAAAGTCCATTTGAATGTTAATTTTGATCCCTCACCCTTAGATTTACCCCTCGAGAGAGGGTGAATGATTTTCGAGAGAAAATCGAAATTCTAGTGATAATACCCATTTTAGATTCGAACTAGAGATAAGGGTTTCTTAAGTGGAGTATTATCACTTGAATTTCAACTCTAAATTTATTTTATAAGATTGACATAAATTCTAATTGATCGATCCTAGCGGGTGATTAATTAAAAGAAGTGTGAATCTATGTTTCTAGAGTTGTGGGGTGTTAAACTTAACTTTCTAGAAGATTACTATTCTAATTGCACTTGCAACGAGAGTTGGTTTGTAATTTTGATATTAATTTGGGAGTATTCAAATAATTAAATTAATTAATTAGAATAACTAAAATTTGTGGTGTAATCCCATTCCTTGATTGTTCTCACAATTATTTACCTCACCTTATCTTTTATTTTAGTTTAGACTTTATTACTCATTTTAGTAATTTTCTAGTTAGTTATTTTCATTAGTTTAGTATAGTTTAAATCACCTCACCTCACTCTATTGTTTTAATATTGAAAAAGCTAAAAAAAAGTATAAAAGTGAAAAATCACAAAAAGAAAATAAAAAGTGAATTACAATTGAATTTGTCTCCAGCTTACTCCCTAGGAAGTGGATTGATACCCTTACTTACCTCTATACTTGAGTTATTATATTTTGTAGGTAATTGAGGTTTTGACTAACTTGGCTTTCAACAACAACGACATATATACGCAAAAAGTAAGTTATCAAATGGCGCCGTTGCCGGGGAGATAAAAAAGCCAAGTTATCAAGACTCCCAATTAAAGAAGAATTCTTCAATTTAATCACTTGTAACAACTGACATGATCAAGGATAAGTTATAACTCTTAGGGATAGCTATTAACATGGTTTAGGACTCTCCTAAGTTGTTTAATAAATGTAAACGCACCTCATATGAGAGGGACGTGGATTGTTATAATGTCGAGAAATACAACAACTCGACCGACCAGAGTTATTGAGTAATGGAGAACAAACCCTACCACTCCCTGGATGTAGGCACGTTATCGAACCACGTACATCTTGTGTTGTGTATGTGTTTTTATTATTCTTATGATTATCATCTTGGTTTTATCTCGTGTGCATTAAATTTCATTACTTATAGGAAATTATCACATATAATAAGGTTTTAAAAATTATGGGTTATATTAGTAGTAATTATAATTGATTTTGTGATTGCTTTTTAGACTTTTAAGATTTAAAAAAAGATTATGTTCTACCATAACATTCCCACTGTTGTCTAACTCCTCCTCATGATAATTTATTGGTCGTACGTGAGATATGATGGCTTTGTTTCTAGACCAAAGACCTTTTAACAACCTTTTTCTCCTTGTATGTATGCAACAAAGGGTTTATAAAGACCCTGTCAAAAGACACGGGTTTCTCCTTTAGGTACTGAGGTCTATTAGTGACTTTATTCTTTCAATATTGTCTCGTGGGAGACTTTAGAAGGCTTTGCATATTTTTGGAGTCTATATCGTCTGGTGGAGTGTAATACCCCGTATTTTTGTGATATTTATTTATGGGATTAATTGAATTAAATGTGTATTAATTGGGAATTAATCTGGATTAAAAATACTAGCGAGATGCGAGTTGGTATTTGATATTAATGAGTATATATGGCTATATATGTATATTGAACTGTGAAATTTGTCGTGAGATTGATATACGGCAATTTGGGAAATTTTGTGGAGACGCGTGTGACAGTCGCGTCAGGAATATAATTATTTTTTTAATTAAAAAGTGAATTTCATTTCTATTAACCGTATGATCGTTTTGAGTGCGCCAACGCGTCCGGAAGGGTCGAAATAGTCAGAAAACACTAGCCGGGGGTTTAGTTTGGGTCCCGGGGTATTTTTAGGCCATGCCGGCAACGTATAAGGGTAGTTTGGTAATTTTGGATTTTTGGGAATTAAAACCCACAAAAATTAGGAATTAATATCTGATTTGGCAATTACCCACTAAACCCACTAATAACCTAATGGACTACGGAGGTTATTGAAATTAATTCCAAAAGAGTTCCTAAGGCAAAACCCTAGCTACCATTGTCACTTTGAAGAAGAAAGCTTGTAGAGAGAGAGAAGAGAAGAGAATTCTGCAGAGAAAGAGAGAACCATTCATCAGATCGACATCGAAATCAGAGATACAAATAAGGCAAGTGGTTTAATTTCGTTTATTACAAAGAATGTTTCTTCCATGCGTAGGAAATTGACAGAATTTGTATTGTTCTTGGGAGTTTGATGAAAACCCATTAAATTGGAATTAGAAACTTGTATTTTGATGAGGAATTGCATGTAGAATTGTATGTAGGTGATTAATCTGATGATAATATATTTTGGATGAAACAAAAACGTATTTAATTAGACTCATTGGGGATTTAAGAATTTTAGGGTTCATGTTCATATGATTTGGGGATAAATGAAGGGATTTGATGATTCAATGATGTTTAGGAAGAATTGGCCCTATATAAACGTTAATATATAACCTAAGTATGTTTAGGAATGATTAGAACCCATGTACAATGGTTGGATTGATGTTTAGATGAGTTTGGAGAGGAAGAAAAGTTGGAAAAACGTTATAGGGAAAATCTGGGCTCGAAGCTGGCCACTCGTTAGAAGACCTGCCAAGGTCGTTCGAACGAGCTCGTTCGAACGAGCTTCTAAAGAGTTGACAGTTTGACTTCTAACGAGAGGGGTGTTCGTTCGATGACTTTCTTTCGAACGAGATCTCGTTAGAAGGCCCACCTCGTTCGAACGAACTCTCGTTCGAACAACCTCGTTCGAACGAGACTTCTAACGAGTTGACAGTTTAGGCTTTTTAGCCTATTTTGATTTCGCGTGTCCCGTAACCTTATTTAATAGTAGGGATAACCTTCCCTTGATGATAAATTGATATAGTAGGGACATTTGAGATATATAGAGGAGTAAAACCTAGAAGTGTGATTCGAACCAAATGGAAATTATGGATTAGGGTTTGAGTGTCTATTACAACGTGAGAACAATTAATGGCTTGTATAATTGTATCATCCGGGAATATGTAAATTGTGTAACATTATACGTAGGTACGAGAATGAGAAGTGTACTACAAATAAATTATGGTGATTACTAAGATGTGTGCATACTTAGTATATGTATTGATTTTATGTGTATGATATACCTACCATACTTGCTATCACGGGAGGTTTACGTTCGCTTAGGGCCCTCTAATCCTTGTGTTGCCCGGATTTAGACTGGTACCTCGATGAACATAGGTCAGAGAAGGACTTATTGGGATGTTAATAAGTCTACTGATCGTGGGAGCGTAGGTATGTGCGTGACCCATGTGATGTGACTGTGTTCGCCTCCATTGTTTGTGATTGTTGTTATCTGAGAACGATTCCTGAGAGATTCGGAATGCGTGATCCTTATGTACGTGATGTACCGGGACGGATAGCAGAGTATGTGTGCACCGCAGCTTAGTCTCGGGGTGCTTGTATTGTATATATATGACGTGAATAATATACACTTAATTAATGGGAACTTTCATGTTGGTATTGTGAATATACTTATGGTAATGTTTTGAGAAAACATAACGGGTTAACCGATAGTGAGTTGTATTACTAATTAAGGATCTGAGTTTAAGTAAAGCCCTCTATTTAATTGATAACGCTAGAATGTAATATGGGAATCGAGTAGTAAAGGGGTAGAACTTATTACGGTTTAGTTAGATATGTATGTCATTTAGATGGGTATGGTACGTTAGGAGTGCACATGTAGTCGAGAGGTGTGAATTTCATGTGAGTGCACGTCCTAACATGTATTTTGCATTTAATGTTTTAATGTTATTAAAACACTTGCTGTTTTTAAAATGATTTCCACTTTCGGGCTCTGAACCATTTGCTTTCAAATCTATTTTTGTAAAAACCATTTTAGGTGCCCAGCCACAAGGACACCATGCTTAGGATCCTCATTCAGGTGACGAGCTGTAGCTATTTGTGGAAGTTACAGGACTTTGCTTGTAGACGCTTCATCTATCTTGACTCTATATTCAGAACTTATCAGTTGTAGGGCATGTCGCCCATTTCTTTTAGAGACATTTCATTTATTTCAGATTTTTAGACTTTTGGCATGTAATTAATTCAGGATTCAGACTTGTCAGATTATTTTCAGTTATGGATTGTTGTGAGGAGTTTTCCTCCGGACTTATTATTATTTGTTGGTCATTTCATTACTTAGTTATGGTGAATGGATTATGTTGTTCTTCCATTATTCTTTTATTGCATGTTAATCAGACTTAAATTAAAATTTGGCAACTTACTTTTTAAATACTAGGTGGTTAGTAATCATTAAAATATTTTCGACAGTGATGGTATTAACTGGACCAACTTGGCATTTTGTATTAATTTAATAAAGGAGTAGCTACCCGGTATTTAATTAGTCGGGGTGTCACAGGTGGTATCAGAGCATCAGGTTCTAGTGTCCTTTAGGATCTGTACGACTTATTATGTTTCCGCTGAGCTTTCTTTGATGTAGAGCCCTATATTTTAAGACTGTTGTATTCTTTTGTGTATGCTACGTTCTTCAGTTATTTTAAGTTTATAACTGCGAACTTATAAACTTTATTCTTATTTCATATGCCTCCACGACGTGCACAGAGGATTTCCAGGGATGCAACGCCAGAACCACAGCCCGCACCAGTTCAGGGCACGATGAATGCCGCCGAGGTTGCAGCCATTGTGGCCCAGGCGGTAAATGCCGCACTTGCCGTAGTTCAGCAGGCTCCACCTCAGGCGCCAATAGTCGCGCCAGTTCAGGCACATGCATTCCCGTCTGCTTGGGAACGTGTACGTGATGCTTTTCAGAAAGCACACCCTCCGGAGTTCGCAGGTAGCTCCGATGTTGTGGTTTTTAGTCAGTGGAGGAAAGACATTCAGCGGCACTTGAGGATGTATGAGTGCACCGATGTCCAGAAGCAGATACTAGCTACCTTTAAGCTAGTGGGGTCTGCACTGCAGTGGTGGGATTCTATTACCACCGTGGAGGAGAGAGATACTATCACTATCCAGGAGTTTTGGGTGCGGTTCGACCGCAAATACTTTCCGTCAGCTGTTCACACGGAGATGAGGAGGAAGTTGATGAGCCTCAAGCAGGAGGGTAAGACTATGGCCGAGTATGAGGCCGAATTCACTAATCTTCTGAACATTGTTCCGGATGAGATACCGACAGAGGAGAAGAAGATACAGAAATTTACAGACGGGTTGACTTGGAGGATCTGTCAGCATTTGTTGGGGAACCTATCATTGGCCACTTACTCTGATGTGGTTAACACTGCACTGCTCCATTGCCAGGATCACCGCTTTCACATGGCTGAGGGAAAGAGATGGGGAGAGTCCAGCCATCAGGGCAGGACTGGAGGAAATGGTGCCAGTGGGGCACATTCTGTTCAAGGACAGAGGCAGGGTGGTCAGGGTTCCCAGCAGGGGGATCACAAGAGGTTCAGGTAGGGAAATTTCAGGCACGGACAGGGGGGTTTCCGACAGGACCATCAGGGTCCAAACGGCCATCAGAACCAGCAGGGTCAGAATGGTCAACAACAGTTTCAGCAGGGCCAGCAGGGCCAGTGGAGGAACGGTAACGGCCACCAGGGCCGGGGGCAACAGGGACAGAGAGGGAGGAACTTCCCGGGGAAGTGTTTCGTTTGTGGCAAGACTGGCCATAAATGCCAGGACTGTCCTGATAGGGGCAGGGCCCCGCAGCAGCAGCAGGGTGCTCGACATGAGCCACAGAGGCCACTTTTTCCACCTGCCCTCCCAGCTCCAGCCCAGGTGCCAGCACTTCCAGCCATTCCAGCAGTTCCTGTGCAGTAGGGGCAGTTACAGTATGGACGTGTCTATAACGTCCACCAGGCAGCAGCTCCACAGGCACCACCCGCGATTGAGGGTATGTTTCCTATCCATGGCACTATGGGTCGGGTTTTGTTTGATACGGGGGCAACGCATTGTTTTATAGCTACAAATTTTGCGAAAGCCTTAGGGTTGTTAGCCACTGCAGAGAGCACAGTGACGTGTGTAGACTCACCATTGGGGAGTGGGTCGCTTATTTTCTTTATATGCCCGGGAGTGGGGGTAGAGATTGGTAGTCTGGTATTACCTGCAGACATGTTGGTATTAGATATGCATGTGCACGATGTGATTATCGGTATGGATTGGCTCGCTGATTATAGAGCCATGATTGATTGCTTCGGTGGGAGCATTGTTTTTGCCATTCCAGGGCAAAAGATGTTTGTAGTGGCGATGCCTCGCCCAGAGGGAGGCTCGACCACTCATTTGTATTACATAGAGGAGGATACCTCTAAGGAGGTTGTGATTCCTTTAGATTCGATCCTAGTTGTCAGGGAGTACTCAGATGTGTTTCAGGAGATACCAGGCCTACCCCCCAGTCGAGAGATAGACTTTGTCATAGACTTATTACCAGATACGAGACCTATAGCACACGCACCGTACCGTATGGCTCCGGCAGAGATGCGAGAGCTACGAGATCAGATTGAGCAGTTGTTGGGTCAGGGGTTTATACGGAGGAGTACTTCGCCGTGGGGTGCCCCTGTGTTGTTCGTGAAGAAGAGAGATGGATCGTTGAGGTTGTGTGTGGATTACCGAGAGTTGAATAAGGTCACGATACGGAATAAGTATCCGTTGCCTCGAATCGATGACCTATTCGACCAGTTGAGAGGAGCTTCTTTCTTCTCGAAGATTGATTTACGATCGGGATACCATCAGTTGCGTATCAGGGAAAAGGATGTCTCGAAGACTGCGTTCTTAACGAGATATGGTTCTTACGAGTTTCGGGTTATGCCTTTTGGTTTGACCAATGCTCCAGCTGTGTTTATGGACTTGATGAATAGGGTGTTCAGAGATTTCCTTGATCAGTTCGTCATTGTCTTCATCGATGATATTCTGGTTTACTCCCAGACTGAGGAGGAGCACGCAGAGCATTTGAGGCAGGTTTTGCAGACGCTACGTCAGAACGAGCTGTATGCAAAATATGAGAAGTGCGGGTTTTGGCTGAAGGAGGTCCAATTTTTGGGACATATTATTTTCGACCGGGGGATATCTGTTGATCCGGGGAAAGTATCCGCGGTGAGGGAGTGGGGACAGCCCACGACACCGACTGAGATCCGTAGTTTCTTGGGACTAGAAGGATACTACAGGAGGTTCATTCGGGGATTTTCGAAGATAGAGGGTCCTTTGACACATCTGACTCGTAAGGGTGTGCCATTAATCTGGAGTGATGCCTGTCAGTTGGCATTTGATGAGTTGAAAGATAAGTTGACCTCAGCACCTGTGTTAGCATTGCCGAGACCGGGAGTTGAGTATCTAGTTTACACCGATGCGTCCTTGCAAGGACTTGGAAGTGTATTACAGCAGGAGAGTCAGGCCATAGCTTATGCTTCCCGTAAGCTTAAGCCTCACGAGAAGAATTACCCCACTCATGACTTGGAGTTGGCGGCAGTTGTGTTTGCCCTTCGGATATGGAGACATTACCTTTTGGGGGAGAAGTTTCGATTGTTCACGGACCACAAGTCCCTACAGTACTTATTCACGCAGAAGGAGTTGAATATGCGGCAACGGAGGTGGCTTGAGTTCGTGAAGGATTATCAGTTCGATATCCAGTATCACCCGGGGAAGGCTAACGTGGTAGCATACGCGTTGAGCCGTAGGCCAGTAGATGAGGTGGCAGGGGTGTGGAAGGCAAAGTGGAAGGAGTTGGGACACCAGGATGCAGTGGCCCGATCATTCATGTCGGTGATGACTGTTACACCGCAGATTGTCATGAGAGTGGTAAAGGAACAAGCAGATGACTCGTTCTGTCAGGAGCAGATAGTTCGATTATTAACCGAGGGAGCCGAGTCCTATACCGTTAGCTCATACGGGGGATTACGCGTCAATGGGAGATTGGTAGTTTCGGAAGGGGAAGAATTGCGACACGAGGTGATGGCAGAGTCGCACGGCTCACGGTTCGCGGTACATCCCGGTGGGGACAAAATGTACCAAGACATGAGACGACAGTATTGGTGGAGCGGGATGAAGAGAGATATTGCCGTGTTTGTTTCTAAATGCGCCACTTGTCAACTAGTAAAAGTGGATCATCAGAGATCGGCAGGACTTCTACAGCCGCTGGAGGTCCCGATGTGGATGTGGGAGAGCATCTCCATGGATTTTATCACGGGGTTACCTACGTCACAGAGAGGTCACGACTCCGTTTGGGTGATTGTGGACAGGTTGACCAAAGTCACTCATTTTCTACCGGTAAGGACAGACTACACTACGGGATAGTATGCCCAGCTCTTTATTGCAGAGATAGTGAGACTTCACGGTGTACCCCTAAATATCGTGTCTGACAGAGACAAGATATTTGTTTCACGATTTTGGGAAAGTTTTCAGGAGGCCATGGGCACAGAATTGCGGTTGAGTACGGCGTATCACCCGCAGACCGATGGACAGACCGAGCGTACAAACCAGATGTTGGAGGACATGCTACGTATGTGCATCATTGATTTCGGGGGTGGATGGGAGCAGTATCTTCCACCGGTGGAGTTTGCTTACAATAACTCCTACCAGTTCACCATTGGCATGGCTCCATTTGAGGCGTTGTACGGTAGATCTTGTCGTTCCCCAGCATGTTGGTTAGAGGTGGGGGACAACAAACTACTTGGGCCGGAAGTGATTCAGGATAATTCGGCGAGGATAGAATTAATTCGGAGTCGCATTCGGGTAGCTCAGGATCGGCAGAAGAGCTATGCTGATGCGAAGAGGTTCTTCAGGGAGTTCCAAGTGGGGGACCAGGTTTTGCTCAGAGTATCTCCTATGAAGGGGATTATGCGTTTCGGGAAGGAAGGGAAGTTGGCACCGAGATATGTGGGACCGTTTCCTATTATTGAGCGGATTGGACCGGCTGCGTATAGACTTGGGTTACCGGAGCATTTACATCGGATTCACGATGTATTTCATATTTCCTCGCTAAGGAAATATCTTAGAGACAATTTGGCTCATTCTCATATTTCTTTGGAGGACATCGATCTCCAGCCTGATAGCTCCTACGAGGAGGGGCCGATCGCTATTTTGGACCGAAGTGAGCGGAAACTGCGGTCAAAGATAGTTCCGTTAGTACGTGTTCTGTGGCGACATCATAATGTCGAGGAGTCCACATGGGAGCGCGAGGATGAGATGCGCGAACGTTATCCAGAGTTGTTCTTACCAGGTACTTTCTAGTTCCGAATTTCGGGACGAACTTCTGTTATTAGGGGGGAAGTATGTAATACCCCGTATTTTTGTGATATTTATTTATGGGATTAATTGAATTAAATGTGTATTAATTGGGAATTAATCCGGATTAAAAATACTAGCGAGATGCGAGTTGGTATTTGATATTAATGAGTATATATGGCTATATATGTATATTGAACTGTGAAATTTGTCGTGAGATTGATATACGACAATTTGGAAAATTTTGTGGAGACGCGTGTGACAGTCGCGTCAGGAATATACTTATTTTTTTTAATTAAAAAGTGAATTTCATTTCTATTAACCGTATGGTCGTTTTGAGTGCGCCAACGCGTCCGGAAGGGTCGAAATAGTCAGAAAACACTAGCCGGGGGTTTAGTTTGGGTCCCAGAGCATTTTTAGGCCATGCCGGCAACGTATAAGGGTAGTTTAGTAATTTTGGATTTTTGAGAATTAAAACCCACGAATATTAGGAATTAATATCTGATGTGGAAATTACCCACTAAACCCACTAATAACCTAATGGACTACGGAGGTTATTGAAATTAATTCCAAAAGATTTCCTAAGGCAAAACCCTAGCCACCATTGTCACTTTGAAGAAGAAAGCTTGTAGAGAGAGAAGAGAAGAGAATTCTGCAGAGAAAGAGAGAACCATTCATCAGATCGACATCGAAATCAGAGATACAAATAAGGCAAGTGGTTTAATTTCGTTTATTACAAAGAATGTTTCTTCCATGCGTAGGAAATTGACAGAATTTGTATTGTTCTTGGGAGTTTGATGAAAACCCATTAAATTGGAATTAGAAACTTGTATTTTGATGAGGAATTGCATGTAGAATTGTATGTAGGTGATTAATCTGATGATAATATATTTTGGATGAAACAAAAACGTATTTAATTAGACTCATTGGGGATTTAAGAATTTTAGGGTTCATGTTCATATGATTTGGGGATAAATGAAGGGATTTGATGATTCAATGATGTTTAGGAAGAATTGGCCCCATATAAACGTTAATATATAACCTAAGTATGTTTAGGAATGATTAGAACCCATGTACAATGGTTGGATTGATGTTTAGATGAGTTTGGAGAGGAAGAAAAGTTGGAAAAACGTTATAGGGAAAATCTGGGCTCGAAGCTGGCCACTCGTTAGAAGACCTGCCCAGGTCGTTCGAACGAGCTTCTAAAGAGTTGACAGTTTGACTTCTAACGAGAGGGGTGTTCGTTCGATGACTTTCTTTCGAACGAGATCTCGTTAGAAGGCCCACCTCGTTCGAACGAACTCTCGTTCGAACAACCTCGTTCGAACGAGACTTCTAACGAGTTGACAGTTTAGGCTTTTTAGCCTATTTTGATTTCGCGTGTCCCGTAACCTTATTTAATAGTAGGGATAACCTTCCCTTGATGATAAATTGATATAGTAGGGACATTTGAGATATATAGAGGAGTAAAACCTAGAAGTGTGATTCGAACCAAATGGAAATTATGGATTAGGACGTGAGTGTCTATTACAACGTGAGAACAATTAATGGCTTGTATAATTGTATCATCCGGGAATATGTAAATTGTGTAACATTATACGTAGGTACGAGAATGAGAAATGTACTACAAATAAATTATGGTGATTACTAAGATGTGTGCATACTTAGTATATGTATTGATTTTATGTGTATGATATACCTACCATACTTGCTATCACGGGAGGTTTACGTTCGCTTAGGGCCCTCTAATCCTTGTGTTGCCCGGATTTAGACTGGTACCTCGATGAACATAGGTCAGAGAAGGACTTATTGGGATGTTAATAAGTCTGCTGATCGTGGGAGCGTAGGTATGTGCGTGACCCATGTGATGTGACTGTGTTCGCCTCCATTGTTTGTGATTGTTGTTATCTGAGAACGATTCCTGAGAGATTCGGAATGCGTGATCCTTATGTACGTGATGTACCGGGACGGATAGCAGAGTATGTGTGCATCGCAGCTTAGTCTCGGGGTGCTTGTATTGTATATATATGACGTGAATAATATACACTTAATTAATGGGAACTTTCATGTTGGTATTGTGAATATACTTATGGTAATGTTTTGAGAAAACATAACGGGTTAACCGATAGTGAGTTGTATTACTAATTAAGGATCTGAGTTTAAGTAAAGCCCTCTATTTAATTGATAACGCTAGAATGTAATATGGGAATCGAGTAGTAAAGGGGTAGAACTTATTACGGTTTAGTTAGATATGTATGTCATTTAGATGGGTATGGTACGTTAGGAGTGCACATGTAGTCGAGAGGTGAGAATTTCATGTGAGTGCACGTCCTAACATGTATTTTGCATTTAATGTTTTAATGTTATTAAAACACTTGCTGTTTTTAAAATGATTTCCACTTTCGGGCTCTGACCCATTTGCTTTCAAATCTATTTTTGTAAAAACCATTTTAGGTGCCCAGCCACAAGGACACCATGCTTAGGATCCTCATTCAGGTGACGAGCTGTAGCTGTTTGTGGAAGTTACAGGACTTTGCTTGTAGACGCTTCATCTATCTTGACTCTATATTCAGCACTTATTAGTTGTAGGGCATGTCGCCCATTTCTTTTAGAGACATTTCATTTATTTCAGATTTTTAGACTTTTGGCATGTAATTAATTCAGGATTCAGACTTGTGAGATTATTTTCAGTTATGGATTGTTGTGAGGCGTTTTCCTCCGGACTTATTATTATTTGTTAGTCATTTCATTACTTCGTTATGGTGAATGGATTATGTTGTTCTTCCATTATTCTTTTATTGCATGTTAATCAGACTTAAATTAAAATTTGGCAACTTACTTTTTAAATACTAGGTGGTTAGTAATCATTAAAATGTTTTCGACAGTGATGCTATTAACTGGACCAACATGGCATTTTGTATTAATTTAATAAAGGAGTAGCTACCCGGTATTTAATTAGTCGGGGTGTCACAGGGAGTTAGAAGTACTAATGATGAATTCCATGAGTTTCTATTTTAACTTCGACTTTGTTTTTGAAATCTTTTATTAAGGATTTGAGGTTTAAGATAATGCTAGGTATCATCATTAGCACCCCCTATGACTTCTTTCATGACATGAAAGGGGAAATAACTTGCAAAACTTTTAAGAACATCAAGGATGAAAGCCTTGGAACTATTTTTATAATGTGGGGGTTATCGTGTGGAAAACCGAGCGTCCGTGTAATACGCTAGTCGTTGTTATCGGCTTCCAACCACAGTACAAAAACCTAAACTTTAACTACACTCTTGTGGAGTATAGTGGCGAGTCTGGGTATCGAATCCTCAGGGAACTAGGACGAGTGAACGTGACGACAAAGGTAAGACTGTTAACCCTAACTTGACTCTAAAAAGAAATAAAATTAAGATGATTGAGTGAGAAAGGGAAAAGGGAAAAGGGAAAAATAAAGAAGTTAACTAAAACTAATTGGAAAATTAAGGTAGAGACACAATCCCCCAACCCTAGTGTATTGATGATATAAAACTAATCGTAAATTCAAGTGATTAATTAGACCCAGAATTTAGTACTCCCAAGCATTACGTATACGAGGTTCAAGCCCGCGTCATACATAATCTGAGGACGAGTAAATCGGTATCACGATAGTGACACTCGAATTGCATTCTAAATTATCCCGGTTACCCAGAGGCAAACGAGATATAAAGATCTACAATTGTCGTATTTCTACGCAATACGGTCATAATCAAACCATTAAATTTAGAGGATTAATTTTATGTACATACAACTATCACATCAGGTTGGGGTCATGCATCCCGACCTTGAAAAGTCTAGCCTAACATGGTAAAATATTAATAAAAGATCTGGAAATAAAAGTTACCAAGATTGAAGAACAAGAACATGCAAGAAGAAATCAAAGATTGAAGAAAAACCGGAAAAGCTCTTGAATTAATGATGGAAAGTATGTAAATTCTTCTCCTAGATGTTCCTACTTGTTATGGAGCCTTTACATCAATGAAATCTTAATAGAAAGAGTCCTAATGACTAAATATATAGGCTAGAGGTCGTTTAGAAGAGTCCCCAAAACATAAAACTCTTTTGGCTAAAAGATAAGCACAAAATAAAAATCCCGTATCTGGCAATTTGTCACACTTAGAAAGCGTGACTAATTTTGTAACGGATTCTGAGCGTGACTAATGGGAGAACCGGTTCGGGTTTTGGGTGTATCGGTTCGGGTGAAGTCGCTGGTTTTGGGCCTCTTTCAACACTTAAATATTTTCCAACTTTCTTCTTTTCTTCCTTGGATTTTTTTCTCAACTTCAAATGATCATAACTCCTTCACCGTAGCTCGGATTTGGGTGCCGTTTTTTTCCAGTATTCTCATTTTTACAATATCTTCAACTTTCAAGAAGTCCCCACCTCCAGAATCGTGCTGAAGAATTACGAAAATGCCCTTGAACTTGCCTTCCTAGCCTTTCTTCTATGATTTTTCCGCAACTTCAAGGGATCATAACTCTTTCACCGTAGCTCGGATTGAGGTGCCGTTTTTTCCAGTGTTCTTGTAATTGAAAGATATTCAACTTTCCCGTTGGCCCCACTTCCGGACTAAGGTTAAAAAATTACGAAAATGCCTTTCAACTCCTCGATTCTTGATTTCTTTCACTATTTTGAGTTCTCTTTTCCATCTTTCTTGCATGAAATACCTGTAAAACACATAAGAGATACAAAAATACGAAATACTTACCAAAAAGGGTTAGTATCATAGATATGAGATAAATCCAAGCTATTTACACCGCACGGGATCGTAAAAATACCGAAATTAAGGGGATAAATGTGAAGAATTTATGCCTAATCAGGGGGCTTAGGGCCGATCAGTCCCTAATCATTTTGAAATCAAGGATCGAGTCCTTATACACTGTAGGAGAAATTATCTCACACATAATAATGTTAAACATTTCGTGCCAAATGGAATGAAACCAATCTCACAACATAAGTGTTTACGTGGTTAGGCAATGGCCTACGTCTACGGAATGCTTCACTTTTCTTTTTATACTCTTTTTTCTATTAAAAATAATTACATGACCCATTTCCCTGGGGTAAAGGTTACATTTATAGGGGAGGAAGATACGGAGCTATGAAGGGCTTTTGGTCCTTGTTAATGAAGTCACTACTTGATTGTGCTCATCTCCTCCCTAGATTCACGCATGTGGAAATCATATTTGTGTTTCTTTCAAATTATAATCCTCTACCCAATCATTCTTGGTTAGTATTTATCTAACCTGAGTTGTTTGTACTGGTTGAATTATTGCACCAAAATTTCCCATGAAGCTCTGCGTCTTGAATGGGGTAGAGAGGTCAAGTAGTGAGTTGGTCGGCCAAAGTAGTTGGTCACGTCTTGAGATGGTGACCTCTTAATGTTGTAAATACTTCTTAAATGAAAATTATGTCGGATTTTTCCCATTAGGCCCTCGAAGGCCATGCTCAAAATTTCTTAAGTTAGCTAAGGACACATTGGCTAAATTTCTTTTTAAAAAACTGAAGCGCCTCTATAAATTAATGATCTTGGGCCCTATTTTTAAATGATGAGGTGTCTCAAAATTTGAACTAAGCCATCAAAAGCTTCTAACAACCATTTCACTCCATCACTTTAACTATTCAAAGAACCAGAAGCTCCTTCTTTAACCTTCGCTTGTAACTTTTCTCCTCTTTCACATTTTCAGTTTTTCTTATCACGGTTACCTAAATTACTTCATTTATGTCTCTTTTTCCCTTTATTCTTGAGAACTTTTTTACGTCGTGAATGATAGAACTTTGGGTGAATTTTGGGATAAGTATTCCATTCCCAACTCGGTAACTATAGATGTACTGATATTCCCGTCGATATCTACAATGTTGACGATGAACACTAGATTCATACTATATTAATGTTTGAAGAGGCTATAACATCCCCCCAATAAATGTTCTTAGAGTTCTATAAATTTTTCCATGTTATTCCTATCCAGTGTTCTCTAAACTGATGGAGAATCATAAATGGAATTAGTAGAACAAACGAATTATATGGAACTAAATAGGGATCCTAGAACTTAGATACTGCTATTCGTGGTCAAAGACAATTTAAAATGTCTTTTATTTGAAGGAAAGAAATTTCGGTAGGATTTTAGTTGCCAATCTTCTCGATTCTAATAAGGGGTATTGGAACAGGGGTTTTATTGCCAAAAATTGACAACATCCACTCATTCCCGAGGGTGATGAAGCGTATGGACGGTTTTATGCCCTGCTAGAGGGAGGAAAATAGGTTAATAATTCTTTATTATTATATACTTTTTAAACTATAGTATTACTTACTAATAGGTAATTGATATATACACCAGTTTTTAACTAATTTATTTTCTTCAGTTGGATTAAAGAAGAAAAGGCCTTCTTGTTTCAATTGTGAGGAGCTTATTAAAGTTAGGAATCTAAGGAGACCATTGGTTGTAGGTTGAGAGGAACCTAGGTCGACATCCTTTTTACTCGAGTATACCAACTCCACATCTAGATTTATAGTAGACCTCTGGATTGCATTC
Source organism: Sambucus nigra (assembly GCA_949130495.1). Classification (NCBI taxonomy): domain Eukaryota; kingdom Viridiplantae; phylum Streptophyta; class Magnoliopsida; order Dipsacales; family Adoxaceae; genus Sambucus; species Sambucus nigra. The sequence goes on along the minus strand of OX422212.1, from coordinate 356,864,564 downwards.
CTGAAATGCCAATTTCCTCAATAAGTGAGGGGTCTTCTAAAGCCTCCACCTCCTCCTCTTTTGAGCTTATGAACGTGAATTCCATCCCAACAACTGAAGAGGACATCATATCCCCAATAAATATAAACCTTACTTATGTGCATGACTCCAACCTCCCCACTTCCCGAAAAGAAATTGTTATAAAAATGAGGGAGATCAAAGGACCTTTCGATCTCGTTACTGTGGTAGATTCCCAAGAGAAGGATAATTTCGTTCTTTCTTCCTCATATGTTATTACCATAAAGAGGGTGGATACCCCCAATGTGAGGAAGGGACACCAAATTATGTCAATAGTTAATAACCCTTCTTTAGACCCTAGTCTTCCGAGGGGGGTCATTCTTGTGCTAGATCGAGAGCAGGTCTATAGGCAGACCTCAGATCAACTTTCTTATCATGTTGTGATTTTAACACTTGTTAATTTGATTATTTTCCCATTCTGTTTGGTGAGTTAATTTATGGTTTTATCTTTATAGTTGTGGTGAACTTTATTGCCATGCTCGATAGGGGTGCAAACCAGGCCAAGCTAAGAATAACCTAAAGTCCAAATAATATTTGATAACTACAAAAAATTCATATGAGGATAAGAATAAATCCACCAAATTAGAAGTTGACAAATTGATGATAGAGAGTGATCAGCTCAGGAAGGAGTGTGATGTACTAAAGAAGGCTAATGATGACCACGCTCATGTTTTGGCAATGACTACATATGGGGCCTTAGATCATGGGTACATGGAGGCCTTTTACTAAGCCAAGAAATAATTGTCTTTCATTCAAAAGTTAATTTTCAAGAAAGGTAAGGATGTGGCCTTATCCAAGACCAACGTCCCTTCAAAATCTGAGTTATTTAGTGAGCACGGTCCAAATTCCCAACCAAAGGAGGAAGAAAGAAGCAAGACATCAGCTAATGTTTAGGTAGAGGTTATGACTGATCAAGAAATGGTGGGTACCGATCAGGGAAAATGAAGGAAAAGGAGGGCCAAAGCTAGTTAGGATTAGATTATCTAAAAAAATCCTTAAATTCTCATATTTTTTAATGTCTATAAGGTATTGCCCCAATTTTTTGATGTAATGAACAGACTCTAAAGTTTGAAATCATTTTTCTTTATTTCTGAATGGTTTTATCTTGATTCCTGTAGTTAAAATATATACTTGTAGGGTCCCACTTTTTCCAAAGATTAATAACCTGGGTCTAGTACTTGTTCGAGAAGTTAGTAGTTAGGATCGTGGTGATTTATTTTTTATTCGACAAGCTCTCTAAAAATTAATAAATGCTTTCGAAGAATAATCAAGTTTACAGTGTGATGTTAGGGACGTCAGCGACATTACGGAGTTGTTGCATAACAAAAATATTTCTCTAAGGGGGAGGCTTGTCAAAGTTGTGGGGGACTCAAAGAGAGATAGCGCGATTAAGCAGGGCCTTGGTCACGAGATAATGAAGTTGAAATACCTCTTTAAGAGTGGTCTTCATTCAGTTTGGGTTACTGGCTATGATAATAAAATGGGTGCATACCCTTTTAGGTTGGATAAGGCTAAATAAATGTCATATAAACATAGTTGGTTGAACGCCCTAGCTGTTATCAAGGTTCTAAAAGACTCTGAGCTTTGGTACTAGTACCAAGTGGAGTGCCCTACTTACAATCATTCTTCATTTGGGAGTGATGAGAGATGGATCCTCCTTGACTATATTTCCCTTCAGCTGTGGAAAAACTACTTCTCGTCATGTGAAAATGACGATGAGTTTAGTCCAAATCCTAATTATAGACAAAGGGTTGCAGTTATTGAGATGATAGCTTGTCGAGGGTGAACGATGTGCTAGGACTGTATTTTGAAACTCTGTTGATGTATAAGATTTTTTTTAAATGACTGCTTCATGAAATTCTTAGTTAATTCCAGGGGTGGTAAACGGACGGATACGGATCATATACCATTTTTCCATATTCGTATCTGCTATCTGGATGCACTATCCGTATCCGTATTCGTATCCGCTTGGATAGTTAAAATAACTATCCATATTCGTATCCGCTCGGGTACCTCAAATTCGGATAATATCTGTATCCGTTTACATTATTTAGTCATTGCAAAAAATAACTATTAAAATATCCAATCCAATGAAATCCAAATAAATATATAACAAAATTACTTCCTCCTAACATTAACAATTATGGCTTCCATACTAATAATTGTAGCATTCCATAATCATAATATGGCTTAAAGTCATCCATACTTTACAACCATATAAGCGTAAATCCATCCAGATGAATAACAGTAACAATCCATAACAGTAGAAATAAATATGCATATTTTAGATTAAATCAAATTTATTGAGAATGATAACCTCATGGACCTTCTAGTCTTCAAAACATACTAATATTTTTATTTTAATAAGTATACATTTTTATTTTGTATATAATATATCTATTGTTAACTTTAGTTCTCATCACAATCAAAACCATCTCTTTACTTTTTTGTTTCTCTCCTACATTTATTTATAATTAAGGAAACTAATGAACAACCACATGAAAAATATATAAATACAGTTATATATTTTATTTTTATTTTGTATGTACCTATTATTGTTAACTTTTAGTTGCGGGAGGAGTGGATGCACAACGATGGAGTGGCGGAGTTAATGCGAGTGGAGGGGTTGATGAGCAGCAGTGGAGGGGGAGGTGGCAGAATGAAGGTTTCTTGTGGAGTGAAATGAGGGTTTCTTTTCTCTTGTTTTGTATGAAAGAGAAATGAAATGAAATTTGATTTTTTTTATATTTTGAATGGAGTATATTTTCTTTAATGGGTGTATGTTGTGTGTGATATGGTGTATTGTAGCTTTACTATAACTCCATAATAATATACCCAAAAAAATAATAATACATGACATTTTATAATATACCCAATAAAATAATAAATTTACGTTTTTTTTGTTTTGAGTGGAAAATGTGTTTGTTTTGTTTCAGGGAATAAAAGATTAAGGTTTTTATAAAATTATTTTATGAGTAATACTAATCCTAATCCTAATACTAATATTATTAGTAATATTTTAAACATATGTTTGACGGATACGGATATCCGATAAAATGGACGTCCGATAAAATGGATACTCTGCATCGGATACGGACTATCCGTGTTGGATATTAGTACTATCCGTATCCATATCCGTTTTCTTTGATATTATTATAGGGTATACATATTTGTATCCGTTTCCATTTTTTCGAATCAATATCCCCAAATTTGGATACAGATATCGAACGAATACGGATTTTTGTGTATTCGTTTACAGCCTAGTTAATTCCACGTTTTGCATTTTCCCATTTCTTATGAGGAGCATGTTTTTATTATATGTCTTACCTTTTAGATTTTGTCGTCAAACAACCTCAGGCCTAGGCCAAACTCTAGGGAAAATGCACCTGGTTTTAGGGTCGTCCACCTATTTAGGATTTTTAGCTGACCAAAGTCGGTACGCTTAGTGCCTAGGGATACCCTTTAGGTATTTTGCTTACCAGGGAAATTCTTAATGCCTTCGTATTTTTCGTGATGAAACCATTAATCGTTGAGGTTCTGATTAAGTGTAATCGTACTAAGGCAATTATGACATACAAATGCATTCATGTTGATGACCCATATTTAATCAGAGATAATGATTGGACATAATGATAATACACAAACAAAAAGAATTGGTCTACCAATTGGAAAATTGATGGAACAATAATGAAGTTAACTGCATTAATTAAACTTGCACTAAATGAACTTCAATTATTCTAAGAAACACAACTGAAAGCAAAAATTCGTGAGAAATGAACTTTGGAGAAATGAAATTTCTAGAAACAAACTTTCCTAAGATTGGTCGTTTTCCAGGCCCTCGGGATCTCCATGCTTTATATTATTTTCAAATGGTAGGATCCTTGTAGATCATCTCTTATGATTTTGAACTGTCATTCCCAGTTGGGACCTAACTTGCCATCTGAAGGATTTTTGGCACTACCGAGCACTTTTCCGAGGATATAATCTCCAACCTGAAACTTTCTTGGGTTAATGCCTTGTTGTATTTGCCTGGACAACTGTTGTTGTTAGAAAGCTAACTTGATTAAGGCTTGTTCCATTTGTTAATTGGCTAGGTCAAGTTTTGTCCTTATAATATCTCTATTCAAATCTTGGTCGGCACCTGTAGTGTTCATGGTTGGTAATCCAACTTCCAGAGGAATAATGACTTTTATTCCATAGGCTAAAGTGAAATGTGTTTCCCAGTTGATCTTTTGGCCATAGCTCGATATGCCCAAAGGACATGGGAAAGTTTATCTGCCCAAGAACCTTTCACCTTCTCTAGTATCTTCTTTATACTGTTGATCACTATCTTATTGGAGGCATCAGGCTCCCTATTACTTTGAGGGTATGTTACTTTGAAGTAGTGTTGGATGTTGTGACTGTCACAAAACTTTAGAACGGGTCACTTTCTAATCACGTTCCATTATCTGTAATTCTATGGAAATTTTTTCCAATTGTGCCAATTTGTATGTATTGGCTTAATTCCGAGCAACACATTTTGAGTCATGGGATAGGCTTTGAGTTGTTGACCTTTCAAACCTATGATGTTCTTGGATGAAGATGTAGCGACAAATCTTCAGAGATTACATATCATGTCCTATTTCGTGCCATGTTTAGTCTTCGTGTTTTTGAGAATCTCTAAGTTATGAATGCATATGAATTTTGATACTTAGATACTTTAATTTTGAGGTGTTTTGTTTTTATAAAATTATTTTTAAATTTTTTTAAAAGATTTTTTTTTTATAAACTCATTCGAACGACATTAGGGTTTTGTTCTAATGAGAATGGAAGATCGTTTAAGTGAACATTAAACAAGGTTTATATGTCTATTGAACCAAACTCGTTAGAATCTGGTTCGAACGAGACTAATGTTTCATTCGGATAAGGTTTGACTTGGTTCGAATGAGATTGTAGTTTTGTTCGAATAAAGTTTAGTTTTCGTTCGAATGAAATTCCTCAAAAATTATGTCGCCTCGAAAATTGCGTGTTATATATAAAGGAGATCAAACATGAGTTTTTAGGGAGACTTTTGATGAAGTTTATTTGTCAATATATATCCAAAAGCTTCCAAATCCTAGTTTCAACAAAACGCTTTAAAGATCAAAGTTTCAATCTCTATATAGTTTGAGATCTTGTTTATTGGCACCAAGAACATTTTACTCATCGCTGTTGAGTACGTTTCACACAGTGGATTTTTTATTTACTATTTATGCATGCTAAACTCTGTGTTTGTGGTGTTGCAGTGAAGAAACGGTGCGTCTGTGTTCCATATTCATAAATGGTTGCTGAGCCTGATCGGTGGATACCGAGGCATGTGTTGACTCACACGTTCTAGAAGCTTGCATGGGTGGACATCTGCACTACACTATGGAGGAGAGGCTGAAGATAAAAAAGCGACAAGGCTTAAGAGGGCATTGAGTCTATGTAGTAAGTCACATGCCAACTTTTTTGATTCCTCATCTTAGTGAATTTAAGTGGTTGGGCCATCTGAGGTTTTTCGCATTGTGGTCTTTCCTCATACGTCGACATGTTGTGTGATTGATCTTTATATTATTTTATATCTCCTAGATGCGTCCTTTAGGATAATGATAAAATTGGTTAATCATTTTTAACACAGCTCGGTTTAAAATTGGTTTAAAGTTTTATTAAGTTTTATCTTTTTAGTGTTTAACATTTAATTTGAAACAAAATGAAAAATTGGCTTTTATTGTTTGACCATCCTCTGTACTATTGGGATTTCAAATTGGAATCAGAGGTATAAGACTAATTTATTATGTTTAAATCCATGTTTAGGCATGAACTTTGGTGTTTTTTTATTCAGAGAGTCATTTGATTTCTAGGGCATCGATGTTTGATGGGTCTAATTATGCATATTGGAAAATGCTTATGGAATCAACACTTAAAGTGATAGATGAACGGTTATGGCAAGAGATTCTTAATGGTTAGTTCCCACCTACAATCATAGTTGGTGACTGTAAGATTACCAAACCCATATAATCATTGATTGAGGAAGATCATACATCAGCTAACTATAATTCTCAAGGTTTAAATGATCTGTTTTATTCGGTCGCACTGAAGGAGTTTCGCCATGTTATAACAAGTGAAATGTTTAAATAGGATTGGGACATACTTCAACTCATCCCTGAAGGTACTAGTGTTGTTAAGGCTTCCAAACTCCAAAACCTCACCACTCAGTTTGAAACCATTAAGCTGGAGGGAAGTGAAACCTTCAATGAGTTCTACATTGGATTGTCTAACATTATGAAGTCATTTCCTAATATGGGAGAGTGAATACCTAAAAATCGAGTAATCAATAAAATCTTAAGGCCCTTGTCTGAACGACTTAAATTAAAAGTGACGGTTTTGAATTGCTTGAAGGTGATCTTCAAACTTATGAGTTTGATATGTTTTCCTAAAAAATGAATAAGAAAGATAAAGGAATTGGTTTGAGAGTCTGAAAGGAGGAAACACCTATTTCAGATGATGATTCTGACACCGATTTCGATGATACAACCATGTTTATTTAGAAGTTAAGAAAATTTCTCATGTTTAAAAAACATTCAAAAATTGTGAAGAAGTTTGAAAAAAATAAGTATAACAAGGCCGATCAAGTCCCTAAAAGCCGTAATGATAATTTTGAGCGGGATGAGTTAAATAGATTCTTTGGATGTAAGGGTTATGGCTATAAGACCGCTGAGTGTCCCACTAAACTAAGGAAGGAGAGCAATAAATCGAAGGTGTATAATGCCACCCTTAGTGATAGTGATTCAAAAAAGGGAACCAATTCCCCCATTGAGTGCAACTACACCGCCTTCATGTATAATAATGAGAGATTTAATGAAAAATATTCACATGAAGAAAAAGAGGATGGAGACGAGGAGGAGAGTGAACTCGAAGTTGCCTTCCATGAGTTGTATGCAAAACATTTAAGGGTGAAAAATGTAAACTTGAAGTTAGAAGCTAGGTTGAAAGAGTGTGCCATAGGTGATGGTACTGCTAAATTAATTGAGGACTTTATGGTGCAGGGGAGGACTCTTCGAGAGAAGCTTGAGTATGTTGAAGGTGAGAGAGATAGCCTTTATGGTTTGATGAAAGTTTTGAATAATTATATTCTTAGTTTAAAGAGTCTAAGCATTTACTCAAGTCAAGGATAGTGGGGTCGAGAATCTCGAGTCATATTTTATTTAATTTGGAATTTAATTTGGAAAATTTGGATAAAATGTTAGGCACCGTCCAAATCAAAGAAGACAAGTGTAGGATTGACTTCGATATTCAAAATGCTTACGCTACTAAAGCCTAGACCATGATTTTGAGATAGTTAACCATTGAAAATAACTTAAGAAAAGGTCAACCCTTAGGTTACACCCCTCATCATGTCTATAGATACAAACATTGTGGTTGAAAAGGTCACATTAGGATTTTTTGTTTTGTTTTTAAAAATAGTCCTAGATATTCTAAGTCTAGGGTTATTGAGGTTACCAAAATCCTAAAGTATTATGTTACACCTAGGTGGGTTACGAAATCCAATTTGGAGGCTTTACGTATTAGACTTGATGATTTTCGAATGCTTGGACATGATACTTGTCATGCTAATCTAATGGTTCATTGTGTTTGCCTGCTTGCATACACTACATTTTTTATTTCATGATATATATGTTTGCTAGTTGTATTTGGTTTGAGTATTTTGTATTTTGAGTTTTCATTTATTGGGTCTTTCTAAAAATACAAAAGATTTTGTTTGTCTTTTGAGTTATTTTTTTTTAAATTGGTATCATTTTGAAAAATTATTTTATAAAAAATATTTTCTGTTTATGTGTAGTCTAATTTTACACATTTTGTGTGGCATATTGGTGTCTTTGAATCCACTTCATTTAATGTTTTGATGTGGTTAGGATATTTGATTATCACTTTCAAAGGGTTGATTGTCCTTAATCATGCTTGCATGGAGTTGTTCGACTTTGATTAGCATAATTAATTCACTGAATAAGCTCCTTTAAATTTTCACTTCACATGTTATATTAAGCTAAGTGGGATGTTATCTCATCAATCTGGTCATCTTCATATATGTTAACTATGGGTATTTGTGCATGTAAGAACCAATGTCCGTGAGTTTATTAATTTTGTATATATTTGAGGGTGTGCGGGAAAGGGCTACGAAAGGAGCATATTTCCTTTGGTGGGAAGCCACTATTTGGAGAGAGCCTAAAAAATGAGAGGCAAAAAGAAAATATTAAAGGCCAACTAATTCGTTTGTTTGATTTTCAAAAAAATCATGTTTAAAAGAATTGAGTGAAACGATGATATTTGTTTATCTTTTGAGGGTGTTATAGTCGAAGATTAATGAGTTTGCACAATGAATCCTAGTTAAGCTTATCATGTCATGATGCTATTCATTTGCAGAATTATCAATATTCTAGACTTGTGTACATTGTGCATGTTTGTTCAATGAGTTCCTTTTATCCGTCACTTGAGGATAAATCATTGTTTGATAAATTTTGGTTGTCTAATAGAACTACTTAAACATTTTGGAGTGATTCGGTTATAATTAATTTGTATCTAGTTCATTCCCATTCATTCCATTCCACATGTTTGGACACATCAATATTATGCTAATGTGTAACTTCATGTGTTTTGTGTAATTTTTTAGTTGTTTACACCTATACATATGTGTCCATGTGTCTTTATTATATTATGCATATTTATATCTATGGTATTGTTTTATTTTGAGTCTTTGCATTTTTATTTAATCCACATTTTTCACGTGCTCTATATTTGGATCAAATTGGCATGATATATGATCATATTGTTATTTATTATTACTTGTTTGCATTGGTATCTTATGTTTTACTATGTATTCAAGTAGGTATCATCTTTGCATTAATATTGGTATCAATTGATCATTGTGTGGAATATTTGTGCTTGTGTTACCATGTTGTCTTTGTTGCACTTCACACAGTTGCATGGTATTATTCCTTCTTCCTTAGTTTCTCTTGGTATCACATGTTCTCACATTTAGTGGAAGAAATAGTTTATGGGTGATAAATAGCATTATGCATTCTTTCTTTGCCTATTCCTCAATGAAAAGGGACAAAATGGTATCTTTCACTTTAGTAGGAGATCTAAGTCCTAGAGGGAGACATATTACCTAAGTAGGGATTGTTATACATAGGGAGAGTTATTCCTTATGCAGATCTTATATTATTATATATTCATGTTGCATTTAAAGGTGTGTTCAAATGTGTGGGTTTACAACACATAGCAAAGTCTACAAGCGTGTAAAGCTACTCAGAGTATGTGTCTCTCGCGCTTCTATACTTCTTCCTTTGGGGTTAGAGATTGAATATTTTAGAGAGCTTAACGACCCATAGGTGTTTTTTTGTTTTGTTTTCTCTCGATATAGACAAAACGGGAGATTTGTTTAAATAAATTTCCAGTTAAGTCAATTTGTATGTATTTGATTAATTTCGGACAAAACATTTCAAGTAATAGGTTAGGATTTGAGTTATGGACCTTTCAAGCCTATGACATGTTTGGATGAAGACATAGAGACAAAGCTTCAGAGATTACATATCGTGCCATGTTTCGTGCCACGTTTAGTCTTCTTGTTTTTTAGGATCTCTCAAGTATGAATGCATATGAAAATTTATCCTTCGAGAGTTTAATATTTAGGTATTTTATTTTTACAAAACTGTTTGGAGTTGTTTTTAAAAGAAGATATTTTTTGTAAATTCGTTAATGACATTAGGGTTTTGGTCTAACGATAATTGGAGTTCATTGAAATGAACATCCAAAGAGGCTTGTCTGTTTACAGAACTCAACTCATTTGAAGCTCATTCGAAGTTAGCTCGAACGATATTGAAGTTTTGTTCAAACGAAGTCTAGTTTTCATTCGAATGAACTTCCTCAAAAATTATGTCGCCTTAAAAATTGTTTTTCTATATAAAGTATGGGAACACATGGTTGACTTACTTGAATATGTACCATATAGGAGTTCTAACTAGTTTGGATGTGTTGACAACATGTTATTAGAGCCCGAGCTATTCTCTATGGAACAACGAAGATAAGAATTAGAATCAAGATTCATTAAGAATCACCTAATTAGGTAAAGGGATGTTAAAATAACACACTTTAGGACACAAATTCATGTATTGCATTGTGTGCGTGTTAAAATATTTTTAAGTATTTTTTGTGAATTTTAAAACATTTGAAAATGATTTTTAAACATTTATAAATTAAGTACTAAAATGTTTGGGGAAAAAAGTTGAATTAAATAATTTCATTAATAACTTCCTAGGTAGAAAACAAAATCTTCAGAAACATTTGTGGTATAACATTATATTTCAAAAAAACATAAACACGCATGTTTGATCAAGTGTTAGTGTGATGCGTGTTAGCTTGGTATTGGCTTTATTTGTGTTTGTCCATACTCACGTAACTGAGATCATATCTTTACCCTTAGATCAATCCTAATCAACGATCTGTATGTAACCTTAGTTAATCCCCGTGAAAACATAATGGACTAATAGGATGGAGATATTGTGCGGTGCATTGTAAGCTATCAGATTAATAATCGAACCGTTGTTTTAATCTCATCCATCCATTTCATTCGATGATCCATAAGATTCTATCACCAATATAAATACAACCCTCTGCCTTACCATTGGAAAACTTTGGGCATATCGTCCAATTGAGAGTAAAGAGAGAGAAAGAGAGAGAAGAGATAAAGCGAAACAGAGAGAAAGACAAGAGAGTTTGAGAGGTTTTCTCAACCAAATAAAATTATTTTTCGTACAAAATCATTTTGGAAAACTAGAGTTTGAGTGAAACACATTTAGGGTTTTCAGTGATATTTTTGTGTGTTTGGTTTGAAGTTGAATTCCTCACAAATCGATTTCTCTCTCAGAAATAGTCTTTCTAAGTTTTACTCAGATCTGTTCTTAGAAATTTTGAGGGAAACAAATGAGATACATTTTCACGAATATACTTAGGTTTTTCTTAGTATTTCTATTCTAGAAATAATTTTCTTATTGGATACAGAGTTTTATTATATATTTGTTTAGATCGAACCTCTCGAATTTCAAAATGTAGAAAAGGATACTTCGAAAACCATCTATGCTTCCCAGATCTGAAAGTCTTTTTAAAACAAAGTTTTACAGTTTTTAAAATTTGTTTGTACATAAATAAAGTTTGAGCTAGATCTATTTTTGTTGAGATCTAACTTAAAATTTGAAAATATACTTTTGTATAGAAGTCTTATTTTCTTGAAATTGAAAATTTTCATCTCAAATAGAACTTTTGTGATTTATAGGACTTTTTGTATAATATAAGAGAGACGTGAGTTGCATGTTGCATATTTTGGCACTTCACAGTTACCATCACTCTCACACACGAACATGTAGAAATTGTGCTATTTCTTTGAGAGATCTTGTTTGATCGAGTCACTGGAACGAGGAACAAGGAACAAGGAATTAAAGCAAGGAATGACTAGGAGGATCAAAAGCGCCAAACTCAAATACTGTGGAGGAGTTTGGCTCAGTAGGGCTATATTTTGTCTTTTAGCTTTAGGATCTTGTGTGTTTTTGTTCACGTTCATGTAATTCTTGTAAATTATTTTTCGTGGATTTTTAGTTGTGGCGTAGAGGTCACCAGGGTTGTTTCCCCTAATTTGGGGTTTTACCACGTAAAAAAATTACTTGTGTCAACTTTATTACTTACTGTTATTAATGCTTGCATTGGTGGTTTATGACAAAGATTAGATAAGGTTTTTCATTTAAAAACCTAGGTAATCAAGCTATGTGATCTTGAACCTGGTTTAAATAATTTTGCACATCTTGTGTTATGATTTTTAAAAGGAGTTTCTTAAATGAGTTTATTTTGGAGTTTACTTAATCTTTAACATTGTGGTAAAAACTTAGTGAACGAGTTTCAAGTGATATCAAAGCGGGTTTGTCTAATTATTTTTGATCCTAAAACTCCAAATATTTCTTTTGAAATCTTATTTTCTTAAAATGGATGAAATGTTGGAAAATCTTGGTAACCTGTCCCGTCCACCCCTCTTTGATGGACATAAATTTCCTTACTAGAAAGTAAGGATGATTGCATTCATCCAAGGGACCTTATGTGTTGATGTCCGCGACTTGATTAAAAATGGCTATGTTCACCCTACTGAGCCTTTGGACGAAACCAACACTATAAGAATTAAGAAAAGTCTCGGTGAGTTTACCAAAGAAGAAAAAACAAATATCACTTAATAATAATAAGGGAAAGAACTGCATTTTTATGTCCATAAATGAGCATGAATTTAAACATATATCTATGCGATCCATTTCTAAAGAAGCATGGGATAACCTTGTCACCACCCATGAAGATGATTGGTGTGTTAAGGATAAAAAGACCCAAATGTTGGTTCAACACTATAACACCCTTTTTACGGATGAAAAGGAATCTTTTGATGATTTTACATTAAGTTAGTTGATATTGTCACTAAACTGCATGCTAATGGGATAGTGTATGATAGGAAGGAAATTGTGCTTAAAATTTCAAGTTCCCTATCTATTAAATTTGATAATAAACATTATGCTATAAAAGAGATGGATGACCCTAACCTGAATCCTGAATTATCGAGTAGCAAGCTTCAAACTGTACAAATGGAGTTAGACTATAGAAACAAATGACCTCCAAGAATAAAATATCCTATGGATCCAATAGGTTATTCTCATCTCAAGTGATTGTCCCTAAAATGAACCCACTTGACTTCGACCTAGACCTTGATATGGATTGTGATTTGGATAGTTTAGATAACAAGATTGACCTTATGAGCAAAACAATTTAAGAAAATTATTAAGTTTGGAAACTCCTTTTCTTCTAAACATGGGAGACCCGGATATCAAAACTTTTAAACTCACAAACCTTATGACAAAAATGATAATAAATAGACCAAGGATAATAATACCCTAAGACTGACCAACACAGCATCAAATGTCATTGTTGTGGTAAAATGGGGCACATTGTTTCTAAGTATAGAATCAATTTGGATAACAACATTGTCATGGCTAATATGTGCAAAACCTGGGAGGATTCTAGTGACTCTGAAGAAGATGAACATGAGTTATTCAATGATAATGAATCATGCATGTCTTTTTTTTCCAAGATTATATATGCTAATGACAAAGCATTTTTCCTATTAAAAGTGTTGTTGAAAATTATATTATGCATATTGATGTTGTCATTTCCCCTGTTAGTGTACATATTACATCTACCACTGTTGAAAATGATGTAGATAGTTTTAGTGTACGAGTGAGTCAAAGTGATAATTATATTGACAAATTGAATGTGTGTGTGTGTGAGTTCCACTGCTCAAAATGAAGTGTTAGGGGACACTTTACACACCTCACTTAGTAAGTCCGATAATGACCTACCTGATATTCAAGATTTGTACACCAAATCTCTTAAGAGGAGTTACAAACTGGATACAATGGTTAAACAGTTGATTGAATGTGTTGAAAAACATAGTAAAAATGTTAGTAAAAATAGTAAAAACTGCACTCGGCAATGTGTTGCACATGAGACAAAAATTAAAGAATTCACTTCAAAACTAAAAGATTATTGTGAGAAAAATGTGGTTTTGGAACAAAGGTACAAGGCTGCTTTAATTGAATTGGAGGAATCCAAACAAAAGGTTTCAAATGTTTTTAAGAAATTTTTACATTTTGAAACACAAGCAAAATCTAATGACGATATTGTTTTTGGTAGCAAACTGAATTCTGAACATAAAACTGGCAAGGGTTTCGAACAAAAGATTAAACAAAGAAAGATAACTCTTTCAACTGATAATGTAGTCTGTGTAAAAGAAGGCCATGTTTTGTAAAAACCTCATAAAGGAATTTTAAATGTAAATGTCTCTGAAGTAAAACAAAATGTGTGTACTTAAAATTCAAAACCTAATGCTAAAGATAAGTATTTATGTTCACCTGTAACAAACCTCAGAAAAAACAATATGACTAGTGAAATTAGAACGAATCTGTCAAACATGACCAAACCTATTTTCATGGACTTAGGTGATAGAGTAAAGCCTACCTCACATCAAAATTGTGACTACTGCGATGTCTATGGGCACCCCATTACCGAATGTCTAAAAAAAGGTTGTACACACCTTTTTAACTATTCTAGAAAGAGTAGGAATACGTATGTTCTTCCTAAGCAGGCCACACAAAAATCTAACTATAGGAAGATATTGGGGGTACATAAAACTAAGAAGAAACCATTTAAAAGGACTCCTCAAACCTTTTATGAGTCAAAGGCCAATAAAAATCTTAAAAGCTAGGCCATTTGGGTTAGAAAAGATGACATTTTACCCCAGCTCAAGTGTCATATGGTAATAACTTCTTTTAAGCCCTAACTCACCTCAACTGATTGGTATTTGTATTCCAAGTGTTTTAAACACATGATAGGGGACGAGACTAAATTAACAAATAAGACAAACTTCCTTGGAGTTAGTGTTTGTAACACCCCGTGTTTTAATTAATTGACTTTAATTAATTTGGAGAAAAATAAAATCTTGGTGTTACTGGACTTTAAGAATTTAACTTGGTTTTATTAGTAATTTTTTTCAATCAGAAATTAATTTGGGTCTTTTATAAAAAGGTTGTAAGGATTTTTATCGTTTAACTGGCTGGTGCATTTTTTAAAATATTTATCGGATTAAAAAGTCAGATTTTAAAAGATTGCATTTTTGGATGTGGGGTCGTTCAAATGACAGCATATGTCGTTCGAACGACGTAGCATCTTGTTCGAATAACAATATACTTCGTTCGAATGACAGGGTCGGGGATGGATTAGAGAGTCCTAATCAGATTTTAACTCCTAAACCCTTTATATACCACACTCATACGGGGTTGGGACTTCGAAAAAAACTTTTCTCTCAAACTTTCTCCAGTAAGGTTCTCAAAACATATTTCCTCTCATCTTTAACCCCTAGCCCCAACGTTTAATAAGTTTTGAAGATTCAATTGGTGTTTTCTCAAGAGGAGCTCAACCTTCTACTCAGATTTTTATCCAACTAATCATACGTATGAATACTCTATTCCTTTCCTTTGATATTTTGCAATTTAAGTATGGCCTAAAGTCTGTAATACCCCGTATTTTTATGATATTTATGTATGGGATTAATTGAATTAAATGTGTATTAATTGGAAATTAATCCGGATAAAAATACTAGCGAGATGCGAGTTGGTATTTGATTTTAATGAGTATATATGGCTATATATGAATCATGAAATTTGTCGTGAGATTGAAATACGGCAATTTCGAAATTTTGTTGGGACGCGTGTGACAGTCGCGTCAGGAATATAATTATTTTAATTAAAAAGTGAATTTTATTTCTATTAACCGTATGATCATTTTGAGTGCGCCAACGCGTCCGGAAGGGTCGAAATAGTCAGAAAACACTAGCCGGGGGTTTAGTTTGAGTCCCGGGGCATTTTTAGGCCATACCGGCAACGTAAAAGGGTAGTTTGGTAATTGTGGAATTTTGGGAATTAAAACCCACGAAAATTAGTAATTAAAAATCTGATTTGGACTTTATCCACTAAACCCACTAACTACACCTTATGACTTAATGGGCTACGGGGGTTATTGGAATGAGTTTTGAAAGAGCTTCCTAGGGCAACATTAACCACCATTGTCATCCTTAGAGAAAAGCTGGTAGAGAGAGAAAAAAAGGAAAATTCTGCAGAGAGAGAGAGAGAACAAATCAACCTTCATCAATCCAACACCAAATTCAGAGAAAGATTAGAGGCAAGTGGTTTAATTTCATTATTTGCAAAGAATGTTTCTTCCATGCGTAGGAAATTATGAAATTGTATTGTTTTGGGAGTTTGATAAAAACCCATTGAATTGGAAGTAGAAATTTATATTTTGATGAAAAGATTTCATGTAGAATTGTGTTAGGATGATTATTCTGATAGAAATACATCTTGTATATAGCAAAAACGGATTTAATTATGCCCTTGGTGATTTTAAAATTTTAGGGTTCATGTTCATGGGATTTGGGGATAAATGAAGAGAATTGATGAGTTGATGATGTTTAGGAAGATTTGGCCTTATTTACATGTTTAATTATGACCTACGAATGTTTAGTATGGATTAGAAACCTTAAAATAATGTTGGGATGATTTCTATGTGGGATTAAAAGTGAAGAAAAATTGGAAAAACGAAAAAAGGGAAAATCTGGGCTCGAAACTGGCCTCTCGTTAGAAGACCTGCCCAGGTCGTTCGAACGAGCTTCTAACGAGTTGACAGTTTGCCTTCTAACGAGAGGGATGTTCGTTCGATGTCTTTCGTTCGAACGAGATCTCGTTAGATGCCCAGTTCGTTCGAACGAACTCTCGTTCGAATAGCCTCGTTCGAACGAGACTTCTAACGAGCTGACAGTTTAGGCTTTTTGGCCTGTTTTGATTTCGCGTGTCCCGTAACCTTGTTTAATTGTCGAGATAACATTCCCTTGATGATAAATTGATATATTTGGGATATTTGGGATATATTGAGGAGTAAAACATAGAAGTGTGATTTGAATTGAATGGAAATTGTGGAATAGGACGTGAGTGACTATTACGACGCGCGAATTATTGACGGCTTAAATAATTAAATTAACCGGGAACTTATGAATTGTGCAACATTATAAGTCGGTACGAGAATGAGAAGTGTACCACAAATAAATTACAGTGATTACTAAGATGTGTGTATACTTAGTATATGTATATGATCTTATGTGTATGACATACCTACCATACTTGCTATCACGGGAGGTTTACGTTCGCTTAGGGCCCTCTAATCCTTGTGTTGCCCAGATTTAGATTGGTACCTCGAGAACATAGGTCAGAGAAGGACTTACTGGGATGTTAATAAGTCTGTTGATCGTGGGAGCGTAGGTATGTGCGTGACCCGTGTGATGTGACTGTGTTCGCCTCCATTGTTTGTGATTTGCTATTATCTGAGAACGATTCCTGAGAGATTCGGAATGCGTGATCCTTAGGTACGTGATGTACCGGGATGGATAGCAGAGTATGTGTGCACCGCAGCTTAGACTCGGGTGCTTGTATTGTATATTTATGGCGTGACTAATATACACTTAAATTAGTGAGAACTTTCATGTTGGTATTGTGAGTATAAATACAGAAACGCTTTGAGTAACTATAAAGGGATAACCTGTAATGAATTGTATTACTAATAATTGAGAATCCGAGTTTAAGTAAAGCCCTCTTTTTAGTTGATAACGTTAGAATGCTTAATGAGAATCGAGTATTAAGGGGTATAACTTATTACGGGTTCGTTAGATATGTATGTCATTTAGATGGGTACGGTACGTTAGGAGTGCACAATTAGTCGAGAGGTGAGCATTTCATGTGAGTGCACGTCCTAACATGTATTTTGCATTCATTGTTTCAATCTCATTAAAGCACTTGCTATTTTTAAATACTCTCCACTTTCGGGCTCTAACCCGTTTTCTTTCAAATCTATTTTTGTAAAACCATTTTAGGTCCCCAGCCACAAGGACACCATGCATAGGATTTTCATTCAGGTGACGAGCTGTAGCTGTTTGTGGAAGTTACAGGACTTTGCTAGTAGACGCTTCATCTATCTTGACTCTATATTCATCTTTCATCAGTTGTAGGGCATGTCGCCCATTTCTATTAGAAATATTTCCTATTTCAGATTTTCAGACTTTTGGCATGTAATTAATTCAGGATATTTTATTTTATTTAGTTCAGTTGTGGGATTGTTGTGAGGAGTTTTCCTCCGGACTTATTATCATGTTGTTGGTTATTCTATTGTTTCGTTATGGTGAATGTTGTTATTCTATCATTATCCTCTTATTGCATGTTAATCAGAGTTAACTTAAAATTTGGCAACTCACTTTTTAAATACTAGGTGGTTAGTAATCATTAAAATGTTTTCGACAGTGATGCTGTTAACTGAACCAACTTGGCATTTTGTATTAATTTAATAAAGGAGTAGCTACCCTGTATTTAATTAGTCGTGGTGCCACAAAGTCTTAGTTACATGTTTTTCTTAAAATCAATTAGCAACCTAATTAGAGAAAGTGAACACTAAAGTGTGGGGCTATTTTTATGAAGTCTTTTAATATGAATAATATTCATAACCCTTGGGGTATATAGGATTCATGAGTGGATTTTGGGTTTATTGGTGTAGGTGGCATGTAGAAAAATCTTGGTTTTGAGTGAAATGAATTTGGGGGCGTATAACTCACATAATTTGTGTAGAGATAATGAAATTTGGACTTTGATGTATTAATGATAGAATCTCGATGTATTTAAAATAAAATAGTTAAATGAGATTTATTGGGTGTTTATGACGTTGTGATAATTAAATTAAGATTTAATTGAATTGGACTATTATGCGTAGTTTTATACGTTGATTAATTATGCTTGTTTATGTGACTTGTTAGTATTATTAAATTGCCATTGTGATGACGGGTTGTTGGATATTTTTTCTCTGATTATATTTTAGGATACCTTATAGGTATGGGACTAGTGGTTAGGCATGTTGATGATTTACGCCTTCTAGTTATGGGACTAGTGAGGGTCGATTACTATGACTTTATTATGTCGGGGGTGGGCTGATTTTTGATACTTTGTTGTCGTTATGCTAGCCTAGGAATGAGACTAGGTCGAGGTTTATGATAGAAATTCATCCTTTACATAGGGTAGGACGTATTGATAACATGGGGACCCTTAGGTATGGGGCTAAGGGGTATTTTGAGGATCTCAAATCGATTTAAAGGGTGGGTTAATCTATAAATTGTGAAATCGAGAAATTGAGAATTATTGCCTAAGGTAAAAATGGGTATTAAAATTTATGGCGACATAATGTGTAAGGGATCGACAGTTTAAACGGGTCAGTTTGGGAGATTTATGTTGTATTGTGTGTTGGACACTTGTCATATTACGGGGGATCGACAGTTTAAATGGATTCGGCTGGATATTAGCAAGGGGACGTGTGACACTTTGGTGGATTACCACCCGGGGAGGGAGGATCGCCATAATAAAAAGTGAGAACAATAATAAAAGTTGGTTAATTTAATTAAGTTAACATCGTGGGACTTGGTAATTTCAAATTATATTTGTGTGCCTTTTGAAATGGGGATTTCTGCGGGTAGTTAGTGATCTATATTTATCGTGTTTAATTATTCCGTTTAATTTAAAATACTTTATTGTGCTATTTATTGCGTATAATGCTACTGTTTGGATTCAAGAATTCTATTTGAGGGGAGTAATGTGGATTCATGCTCAGGGATCTGACCTCGTGCATTGACTAACTTTTTTAGGATAAGTTTTGGAGAAGCTGTACAGGATTATCGAAGTTTATCATTTGGAGGTGCAACTGGAGTTATTCGTTTTACTGCTTTATTTAGTTAGACTTTCTTTTCAATCGTATTTAATTATGAGACTTCATTTGGGTTTTATTGGGCCATTCGGTTTCAAAGTTGTTAGTGGTTTTTAGTTGGATTATTCACAGATCTTTATTATTCAGACTTTATTTAATCATTATTGGAGATTGGATTTATTCGGTGTTTTAGCATATGATGGATCTTTTATTGCTCAGTTGTTTATGATCGTTTGATATTGATTCAATTATTTATCTTATGGACTGATTTATTTATATCTCATATTTGTCTTATGCTAAGAATGGTATTTATTTAGTTCACACCCGACATAGTTCGACAGCGGTGGCTGGCTACCCCGTCTATCGGATTGTGCGGGATGTGACAGTGTCATGTTTGGCGACGGAGTCTCATCCTAGATCATAGGTAAGGGAACTATGTATGAAGAGGGGTTTCCTGCTCTGACTAATGTCTTGCTAATGATAGGTCTTAAGGTTAACATACTTAGTTTATCACAATTTTTTGACTCCGAACACGCAGTTACCTTCTTTAAAATTGAAAATTTTTAAATAAAGAGGGTAATTGTAGTCTTTTAGGAAACAAAACCCAGGATAACTGTTACACAGTGATTCCTAGTAATAAATCCTGTAAGATAGCCCGATTAGATGATTATGATTTATGGCACAACCGATTGGGTCACACGAATTTTGATAACCTAAATGGATTAAGCTCCCAGGACATACTTAAAGTTTTATCCAAAATCAAAGACACTTTTAACTCTGTTTGTGGTCCTTGCCAAGTGGAGAAGATGAGCAAATTTGCTCATAAGAAAGTTTAGGATATTTTAACTTCAAAGCCTCTTAAACTAATCCACATGAACCTTATAGGTTTCCCTAGAACTGTGGGCCTTTGTGGCAACATTTATGTTCTTGTTATGGTGGATGACTTTAAGAGATTTACTTGGGTTGTTTTTATGAAAAAAAATTGGACACCTTTCGTGAATTTTTGAAAATTCTTTTAAAGATTGAAAATGAGAAGGATACCCAAGTATCTCGCATAAGGAGTGACAGAGGTGGATAATTCAAAGACTTAGGTGTGAGAGAATATTGTGTAGGTAATGGAGATAAACACGAATTTTGTGCACCTAAGACACCTCAACAGAACGACATTGTTGAGCGTAAGAGTATGACCAATAAAGATATGGCTAGGGTTATGTTACACGCCAAAGGGTTGCCAAAATACTTTTGGGTTGAGGCAGTCTAGACGATGTGTCACATTATTAAGCATGTATTCCTTAGAATAATAAAAAAGAGACTTCCTATAAACTGTGGTACAATAAAAACCTAACTTGAAGTACTTTGAAACCTTTGGGAGTGTTTGTTACAACGACAAAAACAGAGAAAATCTTTTTAAATTTGATACTCGAGGTGATAATGAGATTTTTTCTGGGTTATTCCCAAACAGGTAGGGATTATCATCTTTACAAACTACGTACCAAAGTCATTATGGTGTCAATTAATGTAATTAAAAATGACCCAAGTGTAGAGAGTTATGACTGTCAAACAGTGGTCCTCGATGAGTGTAAAAATGTTTTTACCCCTGACACTCTTGAGATAGTTGATTCACTCGCACCTGAGGTCCATGCGGTACCGACCTGAGTTTCTAAAGACCACCCCATTGAGAAGGTTGTTGGTAACCCTTCGGAACCTATGCGAACTAGATCCCAACTCCAAAATTTGGTTAACTTTGCATATTTTTTTTCTCTCGTAAAACCCAAAAGTCTAAACGGTCCCCCTCCTGATTCACAGTTGATTAATTCTATGAAAGAATAGCTTGTCCAATTTTAAAGTCATGGCGTTTGGTATCTAGTCTCACGGCCTGAAGATAAAAAGGTTATTGGCATCTGTTGGATTTTTAAAAATAAAACTGATGAATCTAGGGTTGAAGTTAGAAATAAATCTAGGTTAAAAACACAAAGATATTCTTAGATAGAGGGAATAAATTTTGACGAGACTTTTTCCTATATTACTCGACTCAAATTTGTCCGTCTCCTCTTAGACACAAGAAAGGATGATTTTGAACCCCAACCACAAAAGAATAGGAATTTTCGTGGACTAGACCCCTTCTTTCTTACTTCCCAATTGTCAGGTTAGATCCTACCCAAGCCCGCTTCTACTTCCTTATGTGAAAAAGGTGCTTTATAATTCAACTTGTTTTTTTACAATATCGGCTGCAGTTCCCTCTAATTGTAGTAGTCTATTAGTTCTTTTTAGAAATCCATTTGGCCTTTTATTTTATTTATTATTGGAATGTGGAGCTTTCCATTCTAGATTTGGTCAAGTCTACCGGTTTTTCTCTTTAGACTTCTGACCGAAAGGCCCTTGTCATTTACAATTCAAACTTTTCCAAATGGACGTCAAGTCTACTTTTGCAAATGGTATTTTATCAGACGAAGTATATGTAAAGCAACCTAAGGGGGTTTGTCAATTCCTCTTACCCTAACCCTGTCTATAGATTGAAAAAGGCATTGTATGGATTAAAGCAAGCCCCTGGGGCTTGGTATGAGCGCTTCTTGACCTTTTTAGTCAATAAAGGATTTGAGCGTGATTTGACCAGAAATTATTCGTTCGAAAAATTGATCACAATGATTTGATTTCACAAGTGTATGTAGATGATATCATTTTTGGTTCCACATCCCCTGAATAAGTAAAGGTCTTTTCTAGTATAATGCATAGTGAATTTCTGATGTCCTTAGTGGGGGAGTTGCAAGGTTTTTAAGTTAAACAATGTAGTGATGGTCTTTTTATTTCTCAGTCTAAATATTCTGGTGACTTTGTGAAAATGTTTGGTTTTGATAATGCTAAATCTGTATGATCAGCCATGAGCACTTAAACTAAAATATCTAAAGACAAAATTGGGAAAACCATAGATCCTACTTTTTATAGAAGCATGATAAAAAGTTTATTGTACCTCACTACATTCAGACCTGATATTTCTTTTATTGTATGTGTTTATGTACACAATCAACGTTGACCTAAAGAATTCCATTTATTGTGTGTAAAACGAATTATAAAATATGTTAAGGGCACACTTAATTATGTGATTTGGTACACAAAAGACACTACACGCACTATAATTTACTATACAGATGCTGACTGGACAGGTTGCTTTGATAATAGTAAAGGTATATCTACTGCCTCTTACTAGGTAAGAAATAACCTAGCTGGATGGATTGGTAAAAACATAATTGTATATCACTTTCTACTACTAAATCTGAGTATATCGCAGCTAGAAGTTGTTGTGCTCAATTATAAGGAATCAAATAGATGTTGTGTGGTTCTGGTATTAAGGAAGACAAACTTACTATGTTTATTGACAACAAGAGTGCTATTAATATATCTAAAAATATTGTTTGCACTCACGCACTAAGCACATCAAGATAAGACATCATTTTATTCAAGAACTTGTTAAATCTAAGGAACAAGAAATGGAGTACATCCACAGAGAAAAATAACTGGTTGGCATGTTCACTAAACTATTGGATAATATTAGACTTGAATCAGTTAGGAAAGCCATAAGGATGAGTGGGCTTACATAATGTATTCTTCATATTTTTCATTTTCTCGGTAATTATCTTGATTATAATTAGTTTTTGAGGATTTAAGGTATGGTATTTTATCAAATGACAAAAGGCACTTCCTTTTAGGCCTATCAACGGATCGGATTTTATCCGAATCTGATCCGTTTACACGAATTTGGATCACGCCTGAAATCCGATTACTCAATTATCCGATTACCCGTTTATTAAATGGAGCGGATTTAGATTCATACGATCTGATCCATTAATAATCCAATCCGATTAATATATACCTATATATATAATATTTTTAATTAATATATATATATATATATATATATATATATATATATTGTATTTAGAAATTTATTAATATTTTAAATTTATATTTTAATATTTATTTATAATAGTCCTATATTAATATATATTGTATTTATTTATAACAGTAATTTATATTATAATAGTTATTTATAATATATACTATATTTTGAAATTTATAATAGTTATTTATAATATTATAATCGGATTGGATCGGATAAACGAATCGGATTAACGTATTCTTAATGGATTCGGATTCAGAACCTTAACAAATAATCCGTCGGATAATCGGATCGAACCTGAATTCGTTTAACATAAACGAATTCGGATTTGGATTGGCCTGATCCGGTCCGAATCCGACCCGTTTACAGGCCTACCTCCTTTATCCTGATAATGTCGAATACCCTTGATATTACTCTTGATTATGATAATATTTGTGTAGAATAATTGATATTATCTCCATGTTTATATTTTTTACCCCATTGTCTATTTGAGAAAAATTGCAAGAGAAGGACTTGAGTAACGGATTTGAACTTATCTTGTTATATCTCTATATGATTTAACTAATATGCCATCAATTGTTTTACTCCACGCAGTCTTATTACATATCCATTATACAATCTTACCATATTAGGGCATTGGTTTCTTAATAGTTAAGTAATGTAATTTGTGATTTCTCATATTTTTGGTTATAGGATGGGAATGGGTAGAAGAGCTCTTTTGTATAGGATTAGAGGATTTTATTTTTTTCATCTACGAGTACCAGGTTACTCAAGGGAATTTTGTCTCCGATATCCAAAGAGGGCACTACACCAAAACTGTCGGATTGTCACGATCATTGACCATAACAAGTCCAACTTGTCATGGTCAATGACCGTGACAAGTCTGGGGGTGACAACCTTTGTCGTCACGGACTTGTCATGGTCATTGACCATGATAAGTTCATTAGACTTATCACGGTCCTGTCCCGATCTTCGACCGCGACAAGTTTTGTCACGATTAAAGACCATGACAAACCCTAAAAAAAATTCACGGTCAATGGCCGTGACAAATCTGGGCAGAATTTAAAAAAACTGCTGGGCAGGCAGTATATTTCTACCTGTTATAGCAAAATTTTACCTGTTCAAACAACATATATCCAAATAAAATCGAAATAATGCCACAAATGTTTGCATATATAAATCCATATCCAAATAAAATAAAAATACAATACATATCGAAACCAAAATGTAACTAATCAACACAATTCAATATAATCGAAGTGTCCAAATAAAAATAGATACAAATAACGTCACGCCGTAGAGTGTGGGGTAGGTTCGAGGAGGAAGGAAGGCCACATGATATACGCATTGAGACACCTCTCAATATGCGTCACGCCGCATTATCCGTGCAACCACAATGCGGAGTTCTCCTTCGTGGTTATCACATGCGTTACGAGCACCTTGGCCTCGATGTTTTGAAGTATACATCCATGAATCGGCATACCCTGGATGATATTCGGGTACCTCAACCCTCTCTCTATCTGTTGGCCATCACATATGTCACGTAAAAACAAGCTCGGCTAATCGATTATTAACATAGGCGGCTGGATGGGAGCCAAGTAGGAGACTGGATCATCAAGCGGTGAGTCGATGCGTATCGGTGATGAAGTAGGGACATCCACATCCACGTCCTCATCCTCATCCACCTCCTACTCCACCATCTTCTCCTTTCCCTTTCCCTTTCCCTTGCGCTTTCCCTTTCTGCCCAACTGACACTTCATGAATGCGTACATATCTAGGACTATCACTTTTAACCTTGATAGCTTTGCATCATGCATGTCCACCTGACGAAACAACTCGGTGTTTCTCATCTCCATTTCGATGATCCTAGGTTTTCCCACCCGCGAGATCACCCCCTAGTCCTCCCCTTGCGATCAACACTGAGCACTTGGCTGAGTGCCTCCATGGACAAACATGACTTATTGTCATCAGACTGCGACTCATGCACTTCCTTAATCTTTGCCTGAAACGATAAAAAGCCCATAATTAGTTTATTAAGTAAATAAAAAATTATAGCCTAATTAACAAAAATTAAACTATCGCATTACTTACAATCGTGGCCGTGATGCTCAAGGGAACCTCCTTATCCTTGCCCTTCTTTGTCCGAATTGCCACATAGGCATCGAGCCTATGTGGCCTACCCCCAGGGCCACTCCCCGTCCCCTGAAATAAAATAATGCAAAATTAGTGAGTAACACAAAGTAAAATAATGCAGAATAAAATATTTCTATAATTGTAGAAAAATAAAAACTTACCATCCTACGCTCCACCTCGGCGTAAGATGTCCGGACGGAATATTGAACATCCGTCTTTTTTGCCCGATTTTCCCTCCCTAATTGGTGAGATGACAATTGTCGCTCATCGATCTCATTGTCGATGAACTTTTGCCACTTTGCCAATGCGATCGGCTCCTTCGACGAAACGGTCTCACGTAGGCTTAGAATGGATTCCCGGGTCTTTTAAAAGTACCGACCCGCCAATTTTTTCTTCCACGTCTTATGTTGTTACCTCAACTTCTCCAACACGGAATCACGGAGGTATAGGGCCAGGCCAAATTGTTCATTTCAAACAAATACAAAACAAAAAGAAAGTAAGTGTTAGTTGCTAATAAATATAAATTGAAATTGAAATTGCAATTGAAATAAAAATAAAAATAAAAATATAAAAATAAAAATAAAAATAAAAATAAAAATAAAAATAAAAATAAAAATAAAAATAAAAATAAAAATAAAAATAAAAATAAATATAAATACATGTAGTGCCACCCAAACAGCCAACTGGAGCTCATTTGGCACCTCCAACTAGTGTACCTCGGGCCGATAATCGTCTTCACCAACTCAAGGGATCTAGTCAATATCCCAGTCTTGTTCTCAACGATCGATCCCAGTTTGCTCCATTTTGGGAGCCTAGGGGTCGAGGAGCCCTCGTCACCTCCACTGTCGCCAAGCCCTGAAGAAGACATTTTCTGTTAAAATTATTGTTATTAGTACAAATCCAAATGAATTAGAAAAATACAAAGCACTAATAATATTATAACAAAACAATGGAAACTTTGAATTAATGCACTAAATGGATCAAGTACAAATGAATTAAAACACCCATTGGACATAGACTTTGAATTAATGCTTAAGAACTAAATCTAAATATTACATACAGTAAACTAATCAAGTAGAGATAAATTGAAAGCATTAAACTCATGTCCGATAATTGGAATACTTATTACAAATCTAAAACTTGTTTCAAATTCGGGTTATCATAAAAAATGGATCGATATTTGGTAGGAGCAGCCAAGTCATCCACACTACTGTTTAGACGCTTTGGCGCATGTAGGACGACTAACCACGGCTCGTTGTTGATATACTCTGAGTAAAACACTTATTTAACCTTTTGAAATGCACAAACAAATGAATGTTAGTTCCCACATCAGCACTTGCTTGACCTTTTGTTGATGATGTCCAAGATGGAAAATCATGAATTGCTCATAACAACATAGCTTTTAGTGCAAACTCTTCTTTTTTAAAATAGTCAAATGCTTGCACACCCTCTTCCCACAACTCATTTAATTCTTCTATTAAATGATCCAGGTAGACATGGATGTATTCACTTGGTGCCTTTGGCCCCGGGATCAACAAAGACAGTATAAAAAATTCAAGTCTCATGCACTGTGAAGAAGGGAGGTTGAGTGGGTCTAGGATCACTGACCATACACTCTGATTGGTTCTTAAATTTCTAAATGGATTGAAACCATCTGTTGATATTGCCAAACAAATGTTACGCTGTTCTCGAGCAAAATTGGGATACTCATAACTCAACCTCCTCCAAGTTGTAGAATCAATATGATGATGCATGAGATTATCCCTTACTTCTTCCCTAGCATGCCATGCCATTGCCTCTGCTATCCATGGTACTATGAAAAACTGCTTTAATCTAGACTCAATAGGAAAATATTTCAATAATTTTTTAGGTACTTTTAAGCTTGTGCCTTCCTTGCCAGGAGATTGGACATATCTAGGTTCATCGCATACCGAACACCGATCGATATTTTCATACTCCTTTAAATATAGTATGCATTCATACACACAAGCATGAATCTATTTATACTTCATTCCTAAACCTTTCAAAATGTTCTTCATAACAGGATAGTTATTTGGAAGCGTATTCTCCTGGGGTAGCAAGACCTTCACCCAATTTAGAATTCATGTCATGATATTGCTAGACAAACTGTATTGGGTCTTCAAACTATGCAAACCAACCATGGAATGTAAATTTGTTTGATCTTTTCCACATCCAGAGTATAATGGTTGGGTCGCCTTAAATTTTAAACTTTAGTAGCCATTGTCAAGGTTTATCCCGTTATCTTCATGAGCACCTGAACCTTGTACATCGTTAGTGACCTCATTATCTTCCACTTAATGAACTCCATTCACGTCATCAACTAAATACTCTAACATATTGTAATTTATGTCAGTCCCTTGTACATCTATCCTACTTGTTGAAGGTTGTTGTGGAGGTTTCTCCGGGATCAAAGGAATTTTTGATTCCCCATAAAAACTCCAAAGTCGAGAACTATCTTGCATACCCCATCTTAACAAATGTAGTTCAACTATTTTCCACTCAAACACCTTACCATTATCACATCTAGCACACAGACAAGAAAACTCTTCATCATTATGACATCTCTTTGCGTATTTCACAAATTCATTAGCACCTCTACGAAGCACATCCCCTAATCTATTTGTCTCTACCATCCACTCTTTGTAGTTAGGATATCCCATCACAGCTACTTCACACAATCACCTATTATATGTAAGAAGCGTATATTCATGGATTAGTATAAACAAAAGTGTGAACAATTAGTTTCCATTTGTACAAACAATCACCTATTACTTGTTGTGTAAAATTTACAGTATGTGTTATTTAATTATGTCGTATTTATATTCAATTTTTAAATTTCAAATTCAAATTCAATTTATAATATTAATTCCTATTTCCTCCATCTCCTCTAAAGGGTGAGGGGTCATATCCCATTCAAGACCGCATATTTATGAAATAGACTTAACATTTCATACACATTGTTCCAATTTGAGGAAAATTCAGCAACATGTCCCCATAGTTCTCCAAGTACACGACGTAAATTTGCAAGTGTGAGTGTTATTTTAATTGATAATTGAAATAACACTCAACATCGCATCATCTAGTATGTACCCAGAGAACATTAAGATGCGACTGCAGAACTTCCTCCAAAAGTAACAAGTTTAAGCCACTAAGAATATTATTATACAGAAATTATTCAGTCCCAAATTTTCCAAACGGGACGATTCAAGAGATCTGATTAGAGGGGTAATAACTCTCGAACGAATATATGGGCTATTGAATGTGTACGAATAAGAACTAGAAGGCTAGTATCTATGCACACTATGTGTAATTTCAAGTATATTTCATTTAATTATGATAATTTGGTGGTCGTGTCACTCTTGAACGGGTCGTAACACAAAGTAATTTTAGAAAAAAGTTGAAACTCCCCTTCCCCCCATTTGGACAATAATTCAGTTGTCGTGCCACTTCCCAAATTAACCAACCCAACAAAGTAAGACAATATAATTATTTAATGATTTATTAGTGTGAATTAAATTAAGGATTTAAAAAAAATTAACAACCAACTCCCATATCCAACCACATCCGTCTAATATAATCCAACAGCAACAACAAACCAATAAATGTGTATCCCGTACACCTTCTAATTCATCTACTCAATTAATTCAACATTAACAATTTCAAACCTAAATAAAAATATAGAAACAATATTTATAATGTCAAATTAATTTTATTCTCTAAACAATAAGGTTTAATGAATATTAACAATACCTTCAATCCCAACTAACATCGCCCAATCAAAATTAACAATTAACTTCAATTCATAAACTAAACAATAATTTCAAGTCCCCAATTAACATTAACAATTAATTTCAAGTCCTAAATCAATATTAATTATTAATTTCAAGTCGTAAACTAAACATTAATTTCAAGCCTAAAATTAAAAATTAATTTCAAGTCCTAAACATTAACAATTAATTTCACCCCCCCCCCCACCACCACCACTCCCCCCATCCCCCCACCACAGAGACGCACACACACACACACTCACCCACCTGCACACACATACACCACCCCAGCCCATCATCCCCAACCTCCTCCCCCCACCACACACACCTCTGCACACACACGCTCACCCACCTGCACACACACATACACACCAGCCCGACCACCCCTAGCTCCCTCCCCCCAGCACACACACGTGCACACACTCACACGTGTACATGCACACACACCACCCATATATACACATACACACATATATACTAAGTAAAGAAAAAATAGAGTAAAAAGCTAACCTGAAAATCGCTTAGAGAGAGAGAAAAATAGTGAAGTGAAAACGGTGGTAAAAAAGAAGTGGGAAGGGTATTTTTACTAATAAAATTGTCATGGACCTGTCATGGTCTTTAACCGTGACAACTTTATACGATTGTTACAGTCATTGACTATGACAAAGCTTTGTCACGGCCTTATCACGGTCAATGACCGTGACAAGGATGGATGGTTGAAAGGTGACAATTTGGACTTTTTGGTGTAGTGGGAAAATTGATAATATACTATATGGTCGACTTACTAAGTGTATGCCATATAGGAGTTCCAACTAGTATTGATATATTGACAAAATGTTATTAGATTCTGAGCTCTTCTCTATGGAACATTGAAGACAAGAATCAGTATCAAGCTTCATAAAAAATTACCCAATTAGGTAAAGGAAAGTTAAAATAACATACTTTAGGACAAGAATTCATGCATTTCATTGTGTGTGTGTTAAAATCTTTTTTTAGGAATTTTTAAAAGATTTTAAATGATTTTAAAACATTTATAAATTAGCTTTTAAAATATTTAGGGTTAAAAGTTGAATTAAATAATCCTCTTAATAACTTCTTAGGTAGAAAAAAAAATCGTCATAAACATTTGTGGTATAAAATTAAATTTCTAAGAAATCTAAAACACGCGTTTTTTATCAAGTGTTAATGTGACGCGTGTGTTCTTGATATTAGCTATATTTGTGTTTCTTTATACTCCTATAACTGAGATCCTATCTTAACCCTTATATCAATCCTAATCAACAATCTGCATGTAACCTTAGATAATCCATGTGTGAACAAAATGGACTAATAGGATAGAGCAATTGTACGGTGCGTTCTAAGCCATCAGATTTATAAACGGACTAATTTTTTAATCTCTGCCATCCATTTCGTTTGATGATCCAAGACCTTCAATAACCAGTATAAATACAACCCTTTACCTTACCATTCGAGAAATTTTGGCATATTGTCCAACTGAGAGAGAGAGAGAGAGAGTGAAAAGAAAAGAGAGAGAGAGAGAGAGTTTTTCTTGGCCAAACAAAATATTTTTCGTACAAAATCCTTTTGAAAAACAAGAGTTTGAGTGAAACACATTTAGGGTTTTTAGTGAGATTTGTGTGTGTTTGGTTTGAAGTCGAAGCCCTCACAAGACGATTTCTCTCTGAAAAATAGCTTCTTTAGGTTTTACTCACCTTTCTTGTTAGAAAATTTGAGGGAAACAACTGAGTTATATTTTCACATATATACGTAGTTGTTTCTTAGTATTTTTGTTCTAGAAATAATTTATCTATTGGATCTTGAGTTTTATTGTATATTTGTGTATATCCAACCTCTTTAATGTCAAATTCTAGAAAAAGAGACTTAAAAAACCATTTATGCTTTCCAGTTCTGAAAGTCTTTTTAAAACAAAGTTTTACATTTTGTAAAATTTATTTGTACATAAATAAAGTTTAAGTTTATACCTGTTTTTGCGAGATCAAACTTCAGATCTGAAAATATCCTTTCGGATAGAAGTGTGATTTTCTTGAAATTGAAATTTTGCATCTCATATAGAACTCTTGTGATTTAAAGGACCGTTTGTACAAAATAAGAGAGAGACGTGAGTTGCACATTTCATCTTTAGGCACTTCATAGTCACCATCACTCTCACACACGGACACATAGAAATTGTGTTGTTTCTTTGAGAGATCTTATTTGATTGAGTCATTAGAATGAGGAACAGGGAATTAAAGTAAATAATGGTCACGATGATTAAAAGCGTCAAAATCAGATATCGTGGAGGAGTTTATCTTAGTAGGTATATATCCCTGTTTTATCTTTAGGATCTCGTGTGTTTTTGTTCACATGCTTGTAATTTTTGTAAACTATATATATAGTGGATTTTTGGCTGTGGCGTAGAGATTGTGATACCCACCCCTTTCGAGATGTACTTTATGTCATTTATCCTATAAGTGTCATTATTATACCGACGCGTCATTTATAAAATTACTACATTCCATGGTATGAATGGTTACGCATATGTGTTGATATGATATATATTAGTATATTGGTTAAGTTTGACACGAAAATAGCTAAGAATAATTATGACACGGTCGTGATTAATAAATCACAATTTTATTAGCGCGCGATACTACGGAAGTCCAGTTTTGGGCGAATTGTTTAGAACAATTGGTAAGTCAAAAAAATAATTTGACCATATATTTAAACTCATAAAAATATAAGAAAAAGTACCATGTAGAGAAAAAAATAGAAAAAAAAAATAATTCAAGACTTTTTTTACTGTGCGCGACACTACAAAAGTCCATTTTTGTGTGAATTATTTAAAACAATTTGTAAGTCAAAAAGATACTTTGACCATATATTTAAACTCATAAAGATATAAGAAAAAATGACATGTAAAGAAAAATAAAAATAAAAATAATATTTTTTTCGGAGGTACGAACTCGTGCGCGAATTGTTTAGGACGATTGGGAGGTCCAAAAAATATTTCGAACACATTCTTGGACTCATAAAAATATAAGGAAGGACGCCTAAAGGTTTAAAGTTGTAAAAAAAATAGTCCACACACAACCCTTGGCGGTTTGGTATTTTGTAAAACTTTTGGTTGGAAAAAAAATGGTAGTTACGTGAGGTCCTTCTCTAAGCCAGATTTTTAGAGTTTGGGTGAAGCCTTACACCCTTTTGGGCCCCCATTTACTAATTTTTGGGTCAAAACTTCAAGAATGCCTCATATATCTTATAAGAGAGAGAGAAGAAAAAGCCATGGACGTGCAAAAACCATGGGCATTTCTCACATTGCCATCCCTCTCAGTCTCGTCTTCTTGCAACTTGAATATAGTCTCAAATTTGTATCTCCACCCCTATCATTTTTCCACCACCCAAAAACCACTTGAAAGACTTAAAACTCCATTAAATTTCATACAAAGTTGGTACAACAAGTGGCAGTTCTTGTAGAAGGTGTTTGAAGCTCAAATAAGGCTTGTTTGGGAGCTTTTGGGTGGAACTTTGGAAGCATTGTCTCCGTCTTCTTCATCTCCACAATTCACTCTCCATTAAATCGTAGGGTTCTCCTCACTTAACTCATATTATCAATCTTAAAGCCATGTGTAGAAATAAATATTCACGGTGGGTAAAGTTAATCTTATTTATAATCTGTGCGATAAAGACCCATTTCATTTTATGTTGAAAATATGAACTAAGAATGACTTAAAAAATTTCAGAATGTTTATATTAGTTCAAATACATGTTTATAGCTTAAAATTTGAAAGATAAATGATGAAAATATTATACTACATGAATATGAACATATAGGTTGCATTTGGTGGGTTTTCTTAGGTATAAGCTTTTTTTAATGCATTAAACCATGTAGTAATCTTTACTCTTGCTATTTAAGTTGATGAATGTTGAATAAACTGATCTAAATATGTTTTTAAGAATTGATTAAAAACATCCCACCTTTTAATCTTATTAAAAAGTTAGCTTAAATGGTGAAATAAGGAAGAAGGCCCCACTAATCCTCGTTTTTTAACAGTCATTAAACGTTGTAAAAATTAGTTATTAAACCATCATTAGAATGGGTAGAAATGTTGTAGGAACATTATAGTACAAGGAAGAAGTGTTATTATACTAAAAACCCATTTTAAAAAGTGAATATTTGATAAAAATTCCTTAGTGGCAACTTCGGTAAATAAGTGGAAAACTATAAAAAAAAATGGCGTTCTTTACATAGAAAATAGCTAGAAATGTTACGAAAATACTTTTGATAAAATGTAAGTGTAAGAAAGAATTTTAATGAAATAAAGTAAATACCGGATAAATTAGTATGCTAGTTATATGGTGTTGAAATTAGATGGTCTCCTCTACTTAATAAGAATTAATGGCCATTAATGAATTGGATAAAAATAATACCGGATGAGTTAATTGTGAACATCGAGAATCAAGTAACATATGGAAAGATAAATGATATTCGGATGATGTCGGGAGAAAATAATTAAGGAGGGCATGGCATCCCTAGTGTTGGCGGCAGAGACCCGTGGTGTGAGGCCATTAAGTCTGTGAGTGTATGTTGGCAAAGTCTTAAAGATAACGTTAAGTAATGAATAATGAAAATTCATCAAACTTAAAATAATGAATGAGAATTCATTAATAATTATGTGGATTATATAACTGAAATTAATTGTGTCCCTAGCACGGGACACCAAAAATATTAAGTGTGAGTTTGGGCATGTAGCCTGGGAACATTGCATGTAGCCCGGGAACATTGCATGTAGGTACGTTTACATGTAAAAAGAAGGTTAAATTTTTCCGTAAATATTAAACTACATAGTATATATATAGTATTTTGTTTATCAAAAAATATTGCTTAGTGTTTCCCACCTTGATAGGAATTTTCCTCACACCCTTTTGTAAAAGTCCCAACCCCCCAAGGCGAATCAGGTGGAATTTCGGGGAAGGACAACAGTAAGGCTTCTCAGGGTACTAGCCGACGTTAGAGTTATGTGCCACACTTTATCATTTGAGCCTTTATCGTGTTATTATACTCTGATTTAAATTCTGGACTCTAATTTGAACTCTAGATTTATGATGTAATAATACAGTGCAATTATTTCTTTATTTAATGGTTTAATTACAATGAATGTTTCCTTGAGTAAATTATTAAATGGACGTAATTCGCATGATAAGTGGTCACCTTTTCTTAATAAAATTGTTAACTACTTTTTTAGCATAATAAGGCAAATATCTTTCGTAATAAAAATGAATTGAAGTTACCCTTTCCCTTTAACACCTTGACTTGGATGCAAGTTATTGCAATGGTAACCTAAAATCGGGTCAGGGCATTATAGAGATCTCCCTGGATATTTTCCCTAAATAATTTGGGGTAAAAATCGCATGTGTTAACTTTACTTCTTACTGTTCTTAATTCTTGCATGGATGATTTCTGACAAAAAATAGATTGGGTTTTTCATTTAAAAACCCAAGTAATCAAGCTATCTGATCTTCAATCTAGTTTAAATAATTTTACACATCTTGTGTTCTGATTTTTGAAAGGGGTTTCTGAAATGAGTTTATTTTGGAGTTTACTTATTCTTTAACTTTGTGTTAAGAACTTAGTGAACGATTTTTAAAAGGGATCATACATAAGTTTGTAGAGTGGCTTTTAGCGAAATTTATTTTCCAATACATATCCAAAAGCTTCCAAACCCTAGTTTCACCTAACACTTTAAGGATCCAAGTTTCAATCTTTATATGGTTTGTGATCATGTTTGTGGGAACCATGAAGGTTTTACTCCTCTCCATTAAGTACGGTTCACACGGTGGATTCCATGTTTACTGTTTACACTTGGTGGACTCCATGTTTGTGGTGTTACGGTGAAGAAACGATTCATCCGTGTTCCATATCCATAGACAGTTGCTAAGCTTATTCTGTGGATATCGAGCAATGTGTGGACTCACATGTTATGGCATCTTAGTTGAGTAGAGTCCTGTATTGCACTATGGAGGAGAGGTTTAATATCAAAGATGCATCAAAGCTTGCGAGGGATAGAGCCTGTGTAGTAAAATCATCTGTCAACTTTTGCAATTCCTCATTATTGCGAATTTGTATGGCTGGTCCGTCCGAGGATTTTCCTGTTGTGGGGTTTTCTCATTCATCCGTGTGTTATGTTAATGATCTTTATTTTATCTTCTATCACCTAAATTCATTAGTTAGGATAAAGATAAAATTGGTTAATCTATTTTAACACAACTTGGTTTAAAATTGGTGCAAAGTTTTATTTGGGTTTAATATGTTTATAATTTAAAATTTAATTTAAAAAAAATTACAAATTAACTTTTGTTATTTGGCTATCGTTCGTACTATAGGGACTTCAGTGATAATATTTACGGGCACGTCAAAGCGATTCATGATATTCCCCAAAATGAATTTGATCATATCAGTGTCTCTAATGTTTGTTATGGTGCAATTTCAATACACTTTATATACTAATCTGTGTTGATCAACAAATACTTGTGATTTCCTGGTGCAGTAAATACTGTGGGAAAATGATGTTCAAACACTATTGAGCGAACAAACATAAACCAATTAGTGACCTCAAGTCACTAGCCGACTGATGGAGCATAGGAGATAACTTTTGACATTTCTCGTATCTTCTTACATTAGAGACTGTATCTCTTCTGCATTTACGTCCACCGGTATCCTTCCTTGATCACTCTAAATGCCAAAGATCCGACTTCTACGTGGCTTCCATGGATACCAATTTGAAGCTCTTATAAGACTTGATCGATGTCACTTAGGTGCACGCATTGGAGGTAGGGTCCTGTGAAAGACCTTTTATCCTCATGCGATGGCCTTGTTTATTATCGGTTTGTCATGACTTTACTGACGCATATGGTCAATGGGGTCAGTCTTGCCATAATAATTTTGAACCTCAGAGTTGCAAACTTCTTGGGGAGTTTTAATGCCTTAATTTCCCTTGAAAATGAGCACTTCACTTGGGCGATGAGGGCCCTCTTAGCTAGTTTCTTAGTGAATCTACCCCCACGATAAGTGGGGTACTGATTCATCTATTTCATAACAAGATTATGTATATTATGTATGCAATGTCCCTCCTCTTAATCTCAAATTATCTGATGACTCCCGTGCTTGAAGTTATCTCAACCATGATGTGAATTCATTCCTCGACTGTGAGTTTTATTTGCCTGAGGGCTAGGTGTCCGACCATGGAACTTATGCTAGTCTTCATGGAGCTCTCATTCTACTTTCCAGTTGTACTAAAGACATGCATTTTCCTCCTCTTAGAGGACTGTGGACTTCTTATTTCGGTGGATCCACTGTTCATACGCATCGACCATCTATGAAATCTGAGTGGATATAGGTTTCTCATTATTTTGCTAAAAGTGTTTCTCTTATGGGCGATAACGCATATGATGAGCGCCTCGACTCCTTTTGGGGTGGATTTCAAGCCTAACTTTGGGTGTTGGCAGTCCATCCTGTTGGTGGCCATTAAATGGCAAAGGTAAACTATGTGGGTGAGCATTCGTTATTTATTAGCTTTAAATGATTTAGGGAGAGGATATTTGCTTTTCACAAACAAGGCCAATTGTAAGAGCAATTATCCCAGAGATAATAAGCTAGATTTTTTAGCAATCTTCTCTAGGGGTATCAAAGCTTCATGAACATTTGATCCTATCCAACAAGATCATCTCTACCAAAAAGGGAAGTACAATATTGCACATACCAAACTTCAGGACACAACCCATGCATATATGTGTTTGGGTGTGTGCACAAGTGTTTAAACATTTTTTGGATTTTATTGAACATTTTAAAACATTTTTTAAAAAATTTAAAATGATTTTTTAAACATTTAAAATATTTGTAATGTTGTGGGATGAATTAGAATTATTTTTATTCCATGAAGATATCCCATCGTAGAATATCGAAAATCGACAAAGACATTTGGGGATGAAAATTGGATTTTTAAAACTTCTAAAACACGGGTTTATCGGCATATCTTATCTCTCCACGTGTTTTCTCCTGCTTGGTTGCATTTTTATTTTTCTTATCTCTCAAAATTTAGATGATATCTCAGCCATTAGATTAAACATAATCAACACCTGCATGTGTGAGAGATGATCCGAGTGATAGCCTATAGAGATAATCAGAGATTGGGTTTGAGCAGTCATTTTATAACCCTTTGATTTAGAATTCAAAAGGTCAAATGAATCTCAGTCGTCCAAAGTCTCTGATCTTCTTGATCCTTCTTCCTCAAGTATAAATAAGACCCATTGGGTTGATATTTGAGAACTTTAGCGATTTGCCTTTTTTAAAGAAAAAAGGAGAGAAATGAGAGTAGAGATAAAAAAGAGAAAGGTGAGAGAAGGAGAGAAAACCATCATTCCAAAGTTATAAATCCTTAAGTTTTCTGACAAAACCAAACACATACCATATCATTCTTCTTACACTAAAATACCTCCATTCTTGAGAGTTAGAAAAATGAGGTGTTCGTTAGGGTTTGGTGTTTGACTAAGTTTTGAAGAATCTCTTCAATATTAATCTCTCTTAGGAACTGATCGAGCGGTAAAACTGTGTTCGTGTGAGGACACAATCGTTGTGTGTTTCGCTGTCGTGATGAAAAAACCTAAACTACACTTGACAAGCAAGCACAACGGTAAGTCGAGTATCGTAATAAATTCATAGGGAGTGATTGAATTTTAGATTTAAATTGCTTTAATTACTTCAGGAATAAAAGTGTAAAATAAATTAAAGAAAAGGTTATGGTTGGGAATGGTGGAAAAAGAAAAGAATAAGTTACGCTACACAAAAGTAAAGCGAGGATCGGGATCTCATTCCACCACATGGATCGAAACAACTACTAATCAGATTTAAGGCTAGAAAGCAATTTAATCGAGTATTTTTAATTAACCATAAACATCACACAATATGTAATTCAATCCAAAGTTGCGAGACGAAAAATGGTCACACGCGGATTAAATTTGGATTATCTCTATAAACACTAAAGTTGCGTGATAAATAAAGTTAAACGGATAACAATCCAACGTTAATACACGCGGTTTCAATTAAACACAATTTTGCACGAAACCCTAACTTTTGAGGTCCAAACCTGTAAATGGCGAAACGAAATCCCGACCCTATTTATCTAGGGGCTAAGCATGAATAAAACTAATTAACCAAGCAATAAACTAATTAAAGTAATAAATAATTAACTACAACTATCTAGACAAGGAATTAAATGACTAGAATGGAAATAAGAAATAAATGCAACTATATTAATGGAATGGACAATGAAAACCAACTTACAAAACCCAAAAAGGGCATAACCCCATGGAGAAGTGAAGAAGAAATCCCAAAACCAAACCCTAAACTAAGACAAAAATGGAGATTATTTGATTATGTTTTTCTTAAAATGAGAGAAAAGAGTTTATATACAAAATATCCCATGGAAAACTTATAAATAAAAGGGAATAAAAACAAATATCTGCAGGGGCGAATCGATTCGGAGTTGGGATGAATCGATCCGGATGAAAATATCTCGACGCTGCATAAGGGGCGAATCGATTCGGCTGAAATCCGAATCGATTCGCAAGGGGGGAAAATCGATTCAGCTGAAATCCAAATAGATTCAGAATGGAAGAACAGGCACTCTGTCTCAACCCGAATCGATTCGGACATACAGGTCTTGAATCCTTCCCCTATTTTTGTTATGTTGTAATTCCCTTCCGCTAAAAAGTCCATAACTTCTTCATTTAGACTCTGAATTGCGCACTGTTTGTGGCCACAGGAAGATTTTTCAGAGGTCTTCAACTTCCGTGAAGACATTGGGCCAGTTGCCCAAATTTTGAAATGACTAAAATGCCCTTGAACGTGTGTTGTGTACGGAACTTCGCAGGAATGCATCCAAACTTCATACTAAGCATCCAAATACCTAAAAAAGCTCAATTAACCCCTGAAAAACATGTTAACATAGAAATTAGAGGTTGTCTGGTTAACGATCATAAATATATGGATTAAGATACCCGAGGGGACTAATAACGCATAGGTTAACGGGTGAAAAACGCAATATTTGCGTCGTATCAGGAACCGAGTCACAGTATAGATCTTACGTTTCTTTTTAGAAGTTGTGAGATTTACTAAGAAATACATATCACTTGGTCTATTAGGGTATCTGTTACCTTTTCTCCATTGGATCTTGTTTTGTATCTGTATACTTTAAAGATTCACTCTCTGTTTCAATTTTTTTTTTTTAAAAAGAGACTTTTGAAATCTCTAATATTTTAGAACTAAAGTTTATGTTTCGAAAAACTTAATTTCATAGTTTGTGAAATTGTGTGTTCATAAATAAGAGTTTGGAAACATTTGATCAATTTTTCAGATTTGAAATATTTCTTTTAAATAGAAGAATAATTTTCAAAGAATTCTGAAATCTCTGCATATCGTATAGTTTTTCTATAATTCATTAGGAATTATTTATATAAATCTCTTGAGAGATGTGAGCAACATTTTTATATGTAGTTCACATCAAAATCACTACACTCTCACACGAACACCAAGTTAAAGTGTGGTTCATTTAGGAGATTTTGTATTAATTGAACCACTAGGAACATAAAAGCAAGAAAACTGCTGGGAAGATCAAAGTCAGATAAAAAATACATTGGAGAGGAAAGCTCGTGTAGGTATATTTCTCTTCTTTAGCTTAGGATCTTAAATACATGTTTGGGTGCTTGTAATCTTGTATTTGTTGTTTGATTATAGTGGATTTTTATTTTCTGACTTAGAGGTGACCGTGGATGTTTTTCCTTATTTGGAATTTTCCCACGTTAAAAAACAGTGTGTCAAACTTGCTTGAATTGTTTTTAAGTGCTCATATGTGTGGATTCTGATTAAAGTATTTAGATAGGTTTTATTTTTAAAATCCTAAGGAAATATATCTGCTAAATCTAACATCCAAATTGAAATCTGTTATACGCAACTTGTGTAGTGTTTTTTAAAAGAGTTTCATCCAGCGAATTCATTTTTCGTTCAGTTTATTTAAAGTTTAACTTTTAGTTAAAGGCCAGCTAAACATATTTTTTCAAGTGGTGTATAAGCGTGTTTATCAAAATTGCTTTTTTTATCCTGAAACTCCAAAAACTTTTTTTGAAATGTAAATGTTAAAATGGATGAGAGATTTGAGAAGTTAGGTAACCTATCCCATCCACCCCTCTTTATTGGATACAACTTCCCTTACTAGAAAGTAAGGATGGTTGCACTCATCCAAGGCACACTGGGTGACGACGTATGGGATATGATTGAAAAAGGTTACGTACATCCAACTAAGACTTTGTCTGAAACCAACCCTACAAGAGTTAAGAAAAGTCTTAGGGAGTTTACTAAAGAAGAGAAAAAGATGTTTCTAGATAATAATAATAATAATAATAATAATAATAATAATAATAATAATAATAATAATAATAATAATAATAATAATAATAATAATAATAATAATAATAAGGGAAAGAATTACATTTTTATGTCCATTAATGAGCATGATTTTAAATGCATATCTATTTTCTCTACTTTTAAGGAAGCCTGAGACACACTAGTTACCGCCCCATAAGGGTGATGAACGTGTTAAGGCTGAAAATACCCAAATGCTAGTCCAACAATATAAGACACTGATTATGGATGATAGTGAATTTTTTTGTAACTTTTATATAAAGTTAACATACATTATCACAAAATTTCATGCTAATGGTATAAACTATGACATAAAAGAAATTGTACGAAAAATCCATAGGTCTTTACATGATAAATTTAACAATAAAAGATATGCTATTGAAGAGATAGGCGACCCAAACATGACCCCTGAATTGCTTAGTAGTAAATTTAGAACTTTAGAAATGCAGTTGGAATATAAAAAGCAATAGATTGCCCAAAACAAAAGACCATTCGTATCTAATGTTGTGTTTTCATCACAAATGACTCTCCCTAAAATGAATTTCCCTTATTTTGACCTTGATCTCAGTGATGACTGTGATTTGGATCACCTTGATAACCAAATAGATCTTATGAGAAAACAATTTAAAAAGATTATCAAGTTTACAAATTTTTTTTCTTCTAAACACGGCAGACCGGGTTATCAAAGTCATTAAAATCATAGACCTCGTGACAAACACGATGACAACAGACTAAAGATAATAATAGACCCAAGACTAATATTAAAAATGTGAAGTGCACATTTGTGGTAATATGGGAAATTTTGCCAATAAATGTAGAGTCAAACTGAACAACAACAATGCTAGGGCTAATATGTGCTAGACTTGGGACGACTCAAGTGATTCTGATAAAGATGAAATTGAGTCAACCCAGTTTGATGAGTCCTGCATGTCCTTTTTTACAGAGATAGGATACACTGATGATAATGCATGCTTACCTACTGATGATTGTAGTATGCATGTTGATATTGATGTTATGCCTGCTAGTGACACTATTTTGCCTATTGCTGATGAGAATAAATTAGATGATTCTAGTCTACGGGTTGACGAAATGAACTTGTGTGTGAGTCGCACTAAAAATTTAAATCGATAGGGGACACGACACATAATACACTTAGTGAGTCCGATGAGGATCTACCTGACATTCACCAAAATTCTTAAAAAGAGTGTATGACTTGATAAAATGGTAAAGCTATGGACGAAACATGTTAAGCTAATTAACAAGACTATTAGGAAGAACGCGAAAGATTACATAGCATAATGTGTGGATCATGAGACAAAAACAAAGGAGTTTTCTTTAAATATACAAGACCAGTATGAGAAAAACTTTGTTTAAGAGGAAAGATAAAAGTCTAACCTAATTAAAATGGAAGAATCCAAATAGAAGGTTTCAAACGTTTTTAAAAACTGTTTACAGTTTGAAACTCCAGCCAAAGCTTACGAAGAAATTGGTATTGGAAGTAAAATGGATTCTGAAGATAAATCTGGCTTAGATTTTAGAGAAAAGTTGTGACGAACTAGACAACTGTATCTCTTGAAAATGTCATTTTTGTAAAATAAGACCCGAGTTTTAAAAAATCTCAAAAAGGAATTTGTAGTGAAAATGCCCACAAGGTTATGCAAGGTTAGTGTAATCAATAACCTAAATCTAATCGTCTAGCTAAGTATATATGTCCTCCTATTAGAGATCAACATCAAAACCTCAAGACTGGTGCTAATTGGACGAGTGTTCATAACAAGACCAAACTTATTTTTAAAGACTTTAGTGATAGCGTCAAGTGTTCCAACCACCAGTACTGTTCCTATTGCGATGTCTAGGGGCAAACCATTACCAAATGTTTTCAAAAGAGACTGTACACACCAACGTTTCAAAACTTTAATTATTCGAGAAAGAGTAGGAATACGTATGTTCTCCCAAAGCAGACCACATGCAACTCTAACTATAAAAAGAAGAAGGGAGGACCTAAAACTAAGAAGAAGCCATTTTGAAAGAGCCATCGGACCTTTTTTAAGTCAAAGTCGAATAAAAATTTAATAAACAGACCAATTTGGATCAAAAAAGACGAGTTGTTACCCCAGCTCAAGCGCAATGTTGTCATAATTGCTTTTAAGGCTCAACACACTTCATCTAGTTGGTACTTGGACTCCGAATGTTCTAAACATATGATCGGGCGATGGTGAACATTGTGCGAGGAAGGTCTTCCCAATGTAAATAATGTCTTATTAGTTAAAGGTCTTAAGGCTAACCTCCTAAGCATATATCAATTTTATGATTCTAATCATACTATTACCTTTTAAAAAATGATTGCAAACTTTTGAATGAAAAGGTTAACTATCTTTTGATAGGAAACAAAATTGAGGATAACTATTATATAGTAATTCCAAAGTCAGAATCCTACCAAGTTGCCAGATTAGATGATGTTGATTTATAGCACAACCTTTTGGGACATATAAATTTTGATAGTTACATTTTAGTTATTGTCGATGACTACGCACGATATACCTAGGTTGCTTTCAAGAAAAATAAATTTGATACCTTCTGTGAGTTCTAAAAAAATATTTTAAAAATAGAGAACGAGAAAGATACCCAAGTGATATGCCCAAAGTGTACGTGACTGCTTTGGCCCACATAAGGTCGGCTACGATCAACGTTACTAGTTACCCCACAATCAGGCATCAACCGAGGTCCTCATAACTTAGAGGGACAGTTATTCATCAGGTCGTCCACAGCCGACCTCACATCTACCTCTTACATCAACCTCGATTGGGAATTAGTCGAGGCCAGCAAGGGCTCATGGGTTCAACCACCCTTCATCGTCATCATCGGCCCAGGCCGGTGTTCCAATTACATTTGCCTGACCCCGACCCAGGCCGATGTTTCAACTCCTCTTATCTTACCTCGACTAGCCTACCTGGTCGAGATCATCATAAATAACCTTGGACAAAGCAACAGTGAGGCTTCACCAACCTCGTGCTCTTCCAGGTCGAGGTTGCACCAGTCAGGGACAGGGCCGAGCATTTATAATCATATGTAAGGATAGGAACACGTGGACAAAATCAGTTGTAACCGAATCAACCCCCTCACGTGGCAGAATA
Organism: Sambucus nigra; assembly: GCA_949130495.1. Classification (NCBI taxonomy): domain Eukaryota; kingdom Viridiplantae; phylum Streptophyta; class Magnoliopsida; order Dipsacales; family Adoxaceae; genus Sambucus; species Sambucus nigra. Next base: position 356,820,659 of record OX422212.1, on the reverse strand, counting down.
TTTCATCATCATTCTCTACATGTGACAGTGACAAATGTCTTCATCAGATTGGCTAGATCAACACATACATGCTCATTGCATGCATGGGGGGTACATAAGACCCCCCAAACACTATATATACTTGTCTTCTCCTACCTTGGGAGAGGTCCAAAATAAGAACCCTAGCTGAAACTCTAACCAATTACACAGTAGAGAGAGAGAGAGAGAGAGAGAGAGATTGTATCCATGGCCGTTAGTGTCTTACTCCGGTGACCTTATTCACTCACTTGCATAGTGGATGTAGGCCTAATTGGCTAAACCACTATATATTTGTGTTCATCCTCTTCTCTTTATCCCAATCTCTTATATTTAATATATAATTGATCTTCCATTGTTATCACTGATTTGAGCTTACAAACACCTTGAAGGGTGGTACTATTTCCAGAATCATCATTTTGGAGCCGTCTGTGAGAATGAGAAGCTGTCTCTTCCTCTTTTTGCGCTTAACCTCATCGGAGACTCTAGTGTTGAACTAGGCCTCACCCATTGCGTGGAGCTATTTCACCATTGAAAGAGGTCCTTTAAGGTATTAAGCTCATCTTCTTCGTAAGATCTTTAGTTTTAACATATGGCACCGAAGTTACCACTACCTACTCCACCACCTGGTTCTAGAGGGCCTAGTTCTATCTAGGAACCACCCCAATCCGAAATGGTTGAGGTGGTTGCAGCCATGAAATCCTTAGATACCATGCAACAAGCGATGAAGCAGTAATTTGCACAGCTCAATCAAAATATGACGAGTCCACCTGGGGTCTCACCAGAGATGATTACTCCGACAGCTGTCCAACCCCATCCTGAAGCCAGGGGACCACCCCAGGCACCGCAAAAAGACTAACCTACTCCTCATCGAAGGAGGGATGATGATATGGAGGCAGAAGATGCCCAAGAGCGCTGCTGGGAAACGTATGAGGTTTCGAACAACACTATACATCCTATCCACCAAAGCCGAGGTTGTGGGGAAAGAAGAGATGGTGTTGCCCAACAAAGTGGTTCAGCTTTTGATCGCTTGAGCAGAGGGTTGGCCTTTGAAAGGCTCAGCCCAGTTAATGACCTGAGGCAAAGGTTATCCAGGTTAAGAAGTGCAGCAGGGTCACAAAGGGTAGGTGGGGAACATCGGCCTCATCATGGCCGACCCCATCATGGCCAAGACAGAGATCAAGAGGAGGTCAACAGCTGACGTTGTGCTACGAATGGGGAACCCTCAGTCCACCCCTTGGAGGTGGATGGGGACAACCTCGGCCAGGCCTACATTGCAAGACCATGGAATGAATCCATCCAATGTCTTGAAGAGAAGATATGAGACCTCATCGAAAGTCGAGACCCGCTGCAAAGAGTTTCTTAGAGGGCTCCCCATTCGTGGCCAGGATAGTGAGCTTCCCAACCCCTGCCAAGTTCAAACCACCTACAATGTCTCCCAAGTATAATGGTAGTACCAACCATGTACATTACATTGAGATGTACCAGTCTGTGGTGGACATTTATTCAATTCCCGATGAGATGAAGTTTTCGGCCTTCTCCAGGACTTTGACAGGAGCTGCACACATCTGGTTTACCTCTCTTCCAAAGAACTCAATTGAGAACTTTAAGGGCTTGGCTAAACGTTTCATTCACAATTTCTATTTCGGGGTAAGACCTCAAAAGAAGACCACCCATCTGTTATATGTCAAGTAATGTAAGAATGAGATCCTAAGAGACTACATTGCCAGGTTCAACAAAGAAAAATTAGAGGTTAAAGACTGCGAAGAGAATATAGCCATGACAGCCCTCATTGGAGGACTCCAGAAGGGGAAATTTCTATGGAAGTTTGCGGAAGACCCTCCCAAGACCATAGCAGAGCTATTGGCAATTGCGGGGAAGGTCATGAACGCTGAAGAGGCTATGGTCATGAATTATGAGGATGAGAACGAAAGTGGCAACGGGAAGTTCCAAAGAAAGACAGATGCAAAAAGGGGTCTGCAGATGACGAGTTTGCACATTATACTCCTCTAACTGTGAGCTGTGAACACATCCTCAATGAAATCAAGTATGATCAATCTGTGAGATGTATAGAAAAGTTTAAGGCCCCTCCGCATAAGAGGACTAAGAACTTGTGGTGCGAGTTCCACCAAGACCACGGCCATGTGACAGACAATTGATTCACTTTGAGGGATGAAATCAAGAAGATGTTAAAGTCCGAAAAGCTGAGGAAGTATGTCGATGGTAAGGCTCCTAAGAAAGGAAGAGATTAATCTAAAAATAAGAGAGGCGATAGATGTCACGACGACACCTCAACGAGATGAGATGAGGACTCTGATGGAGAGGACGAGGACGATCCAGACCTACCACCAAAGGATGATAATGCCCCTGTGAAGAGGGTTGGAATGATCTCTTTCAGTGTCAACAACATATGTGGGGGACTAGCAGGGGTGACTCTGAAGTAGCTGACCGTAAAGCTCATTTGGTAGAGGCTAAGGCAGTGACCAAAGTGGAGGTTGTGAATCTGGCGTCTTCAGAGGCTAAACAGAAGAGGAACAAGGTAGATTTGGATACTCTTATAGTTAGGTTCTCTCGACTCGACTTCAAAGGTATATTATCTCCATATAATGACCCTTTGGTAATTACAACAAGCGTGCATGGCTTTGAGGTACAGAGAATCCTCGTAGATGGAGGAAGCTCCGCAGATGTTATCTTCTGGACCTGCTTTAAAAGCCTGGGCCTCAGCAAAGCAAGGCTTGTACCCTATCATCATCCATTGATGGGCTTCAGTGGTGAAAAGGTCCATCTATTGGGCATGTATGCGATGGATGTACGATTGGGAGACGAGTGGCCTAAGAGGTTGACCCGGAAGATCAAATTTTTCGTTATGGATGAAAAAGTCTTCCCGACTTATAACCTCATCATAGGAAGAGTATACCTTAAGGAGTTTGAGGTTGTGCCGTCGACGGTCTCTGAGGCAGCCAAGATAGAGAGTACTTTCAATGAGTTCGACCTCGTATCCTTTAGGCACCTTTATTCCATAGGTCCCTTTATCAAACTTAGGAGACCTTTGAAGGATGAGAGGGCCTTTGGTGTCCGACGTTGCAAGATCATGGAATGACTTCATCCAACGTCTTGAAGAGAAGATAGGATACCCCATCAAAATCCGAGACCCACTGCAATGAGGTTTCTCAGAGGGCTCCCCATTCGTGGCCAGGATAGTGAGCTTTCCAACCCCTGCCAAGTTCAAACCACCTACGGTGTCTCCCAAGTATGATGGTAGTACCAACCCTGTACATCACATTGAGATGTACCAGTCTATGGAGGACATTTATTCAATCCCAGATGAGATGAAGTGTCGGACCTTCTTAGGGACTTTGACTGGAGCTGCACACATCTGGTTTAACTCTCTTCCAAAGAACTCAATTGAGAACTTTAAGGGTTTGGATGAACATTTCATTCACAATTTCTATTTCGGGGTAAGAACTTAAACGAATACCACCCATCTGTTGTATGTCAAGCAAGGCAAGAACGAGAGCATAAGAGACTACATTACCAAATTCAACAAAGAAAAATTGGAGGTTGAAGATTATGAAGAGAATATAGCCATGACAACCCTCATTGGAAGACTTCAGAAGGGTAAATTTCTATGGAAGCTTACGGAAGACCCTCCCAAGTCCATTGCAGAGCTATTGGCAACTGCAGGGAAGGTTATTAACGCTGAAGAGGCTATGGCCGAGAAGTATGAGGATGAGAATGGAAGTGGCAGCGGGAAGTTACAAAGAAAGAAAGATGGAAAAAATAGGTCTACAGATGAAAAGTTTGCACATTATACTCCTCTAACTGTGAGCTGCAAAAACATCCTCAAAGAGATCAAGAATGATCGATCTATGAGATGGACGGAGAAGTTGAAGGCCCCTCCACATAAGAGGAAGAAGCACTTGTGGTGCGAGGTCCACCAAGACCACGGGCATGTGACAGACAAGTGCTTCGCTTTGAGGTATGAAATTGAGAAGATGTTAAAGTCCGGAAAGCTGAGGAAGTATGTCCATGGTAAGGCTCCTAAGAAGAGAAGAGATGACCCTAAAAAGAAGAGAGTAAACAGATGTCGCGACGACACCCCAGCGAGAAGAGACGAGGACTCCGATGGCAAGGATGAGGACGATTCAGACCTCCCACCAAAGGATGATAATGCCCCTGCGAAGAGGGTTAGAATGATCTCCTTCGGTGTCAACACCATATGTGGGAGACTAGCAGGGGGTGGCTCTAAAGTATCTAATCGTAAAGCTCATTTGGCAGAGGCTAAGGCACTGACCAAAGTGGAGGTTGTGAATCTGGCGTCTTCAGAGGCTAAACAGAAGAGGAAGAAGGTAGATATGGATACTCTTATAGTTGGGTTCTCTCGACTCGACTTCAAAGGTATATTATCTCCATATAATGACCCTTTGGTAATTACAACAAGCGTGCATGGCTTTGAGGTACAAAGAATCCTCGTAAATGGAGGAAGCTCCACAGATGTTATGTTTTGGCCCTGCTTCAAAAGCATGGGCCTCAGTAAAGTAAGGCTTGTACCCTATCATCATCCGTTGATGGGATTGAGCGGTGAAAAGGTCCATCCATTGGGCATGTATGAGATGGATGTACTACTGGGAGACGACTGGCTTAAGAGGTTAACTCGGAAGATCAATTTTTTCGTTATGGATGAAAATGTCTTCTCGGCCTATAACCTCATCATAGGAAGAGTTTCCCTTAATGAGTTTGAGGCCGTGTCATCGACGATCCACCAAATACTAAAATTCTCGACCCCCTATGGGGTAGGGAAAGTGTAGGGTGACCAGACCATAGCACGAGAATGCTACTTCAACTCGGCTGAAGAGAGAGAGGCCCCTAAGAGGGAAACTACCTCATATAACATTGACACGGTTGATCCTAGGGATGAAACAAAATTAAAGAAAGGAGAGGCTACGGAAGAGGTAGAATCCATAGTCCTTAGTGAGGACGAACAAGGCCTTAAAACCATAGATCAAGGAAGAGATAATAAGGTTTTTAAAGATGAGGCAGAGTGTCTTCGCCTAGAGCCACGCAGACATGCCTGGCGTCGACCCGAGGGTTATGTTCCACAAACTTAATGTCGCAGAAGATGTTAAGCCAATCAAGCAAAGACGAAGAGTTTACTCCAGGAAAAAGTATGATATCATCAGGGTAGAGGTCAGAAAGTTGGAAGAGGCATAATTCATCAGGGAGGTCATATACCCAGAGTGGTTATCAAACGCCGTCATTGTGACCAAAGCGAATAGAAAATGGAGGATGTGCGTAGACTTCACTGACCTGAACAAGTCTTTCCCTAAAAATAGCTATCCCTTACCCCGAATCGATCAGATGGTAGATGCCACGGCAGGGCATGAACTTATGAGCTTTATGGATGCGTAATCAGGATACAATAAAATCTTTATGGATGCTGAAGACTCGAAGAAGACAACATTCATCCCAGATAAGGAGACCTATTGTTATAAGGTCATGCCCTTCGACTTTAAAAATGCAGGGGCCACGCATCAACGTCTTATAAATAAGATGTTTGAAGATCAAATTGGCAAGACCATGGAGTTATATGTAGATGATATGTTGAGTAAGAGCTTGAAGGCCTGTACCCATATAGAATACCTGGAGAGAACTTTTGACACTATGGACTCGTACAGGATGAATCTTAATCCCGCTAAGTTTGTCTTCGGAGTAGGAGATGGAAAGTTTCTTGGGTTTATAGTCAATCATAGGGGGATAGAGGCCAACCCCGAAAATATCAAGGCTTTTTTTATATGAAGACACCGAGAACTATAAAAGACATTCAGAAGCTCATCGAAAGAGTTACAGCGCTCAACAGCTTTGTTTCCAAATCTACGGACACGTGTCTTCCATTTTTCAAGGTTATCAGAAAGGCCTTCGAGTGGGATGAAGAGTGTGATAAGGAATTTAAGGAGTTAAAGTCCTACCTTAGGTCCCCTCTACTCTTATCTCGACCCATTTTGGGGGAGAAGTTGTATGTTTATCTAGAGGTTTTAGAGTCAGCTCTAAGCACGGCCATAATACGGGAAGACGATGGGGTACAAAGGCCTATATACTTCAATTGTAAGGCCCTTTAAGGGTCTGAACAGAACTATCCTCGAATGGAGAAGTTGGCCTACGCTTTGATACACGCTTCCAGGAAGATGAAACCTTATTTCCAAGACCACTCTATGGCCATCCTCACTAACTCCCCACTAAGGAAAGTCCTCCACAAGCCTGAGAAGTCAGGCAGATTGATGACCTGGTACATCGAGTTAGGAGTGTATGACCTTGTATATCAACCTAGGGTGTCCATTAAAGGGCAGGCACTTGTAGACTTTGTTACTGAGTTCACATGGGAAGAGGCCAGGATTGAGAATAATCTAAAGATTACAGAGGGATCAAACAGTAACGTCTTTCGAAACTCAGAAGAGGTTGTGTCCAACAGAGCCAGAAACGGAATAGCTGAGAATGAGGAAGACATGTACCTTTTCAAGCAAGGAACCCTGTCAGAGGGGAGCTTCTCTTCGAATGAAGATGTTTGGAACCTCTTTATTGACGGGTCTTCTTGCGAGAGTGGAAGCGGTGCAGGGCTGATACTGACAGCTCTGGATGGTACAGACGTCGAATATGCGCTAAGGTTCAACTTCAAGGCATATAATAACGAGTCAGAATATGAGGCCTTGATAGAAGGCCCCTCCTTAGCAAAAGCCTTCAGAATTGGCCGACTCCCACTTCACAGTGACTCGAGGTTAGTTATCAACCAGATACTTGGAGTGTATGAGGCCAAGGACGATAGGATGGCGAAATACCTAAAGAGGGTAAGAATGATGCTAGAAGGCTTCGAAGAGGTAAAGATGAAGATGGTCCCTGGACAAGACAACAATCATGCAGATGCATTAGCAAGGCTGGCTTCAGCAATAGGGACAGGCATCAAAAGGATAGTACCAGTCAAAATCCTGCTCAAACCGACCATTGAGGATGAAGAGGTTACCATCTCTTGCCTCAACTTGAACTTTGGAGACTCATGGATGGACCCCATCATCAGATATATCAGAGAGGGAAAGCTGTCGGAATCGAAGCTGGAAAGGAGGAAATTGAGGTGTAGAGATGTGAAGTTCTCAATAATAGGAGATATCCTATATAAGAAAGGATTTCTACTGCCTTTTCTCAGATATTTTAATCCCACAGAGGTCCCCCGCGTCCTTCAAGATATACACGAGGGTTCTTGCTCCAGTCACATAGGAAGAAAACCTTTAGCTAAGAGGAAAATTATGCAGGGATATTTATGGCCGACCTTGGCTAAGGATGTTGCAGCCTACGTGAAGAGATGTGACAAGTGCCAGAGATTCTCCACTATCCCTCATCAACCTCATCAAACTATGACATCAATCAGTTCCCCTTGGACATTTTCAGTATGGGGGATTGACTTGGTGGGACCATTGCCAAGGGCTATGAACAATTATCGATTTCTGATAGTAGTAATTGATTACTTCTCCAAGTGGGTAGAGGCTGAGCCGATGATCACGATTATGGAATAGAAGACCTTCCAGTTTATCTGGAAGAGCATCATATGCAGGCATGGTCTTTCGAACACCATCATCTCACAACGGAACCCAGTTCAAGAATTCTTCCTTAGAGAAATACTGCGAGAGAGTCGGGATCAAGTAATTTTTCTCTTCTCCGGGCTGACCCCAGGCAAATGGGCAGACTGAGTTCATAAACTGAACGTTCCTTGATGATATTAAGAAGAGGTTGGAAGAGGCCAAGGGGAGATAGATGGAAGAGGTTTATGCAGTGTTATGGGCCTATAGAGCAACGATTAGGACACCAATGGGGGAGAACCCATCTATGTTAGCACTTGGCTCAGAAGTCGTCATACCTATAGAAGTTGGACTCCCCACTCAAAAAATTCAGGACTATGACCCCGAGAAGAATGGAGAAGAAAGAAGACTTGATCTAGATCTAATTGATGAAAAGAGGGAAGATGCTTAGATCAGACATGCAGCCTACCAGCAGAGAATAGTAAAGTTCTATAATCAAAGGGTGAAATCAAGACCTATAGTTGTAGGAGATTTGGTGCTGAAGAAGGCGTTACAGAAGACAAACAAGCTTCACCTGAATTGGCATGGTCCCTACAAAGTTATCGATGAGGATGTACCCGGTACCTATCAGCTAGAAAATCTCGAAGGGAACCTTTCTCTAATCCATGGAATGCTGATCGTCTGAAGAAGTACTACATATGATGTTGCAATTGTTTCTATATAAATGTATCATGTTATGAAGAGAATATTAATGGGAAGAGTAGTTCCTGTGTCAATACTTCTTTTTTGGATTGCTTTAACGGTAAAATTATGAGGTAACATCATTATATGATTACCTCAGACCTTAAAACATCATTAATTTGGTGACAGGGTCTGAGGTGAAACATCATATTTGGATGACCTCAGACCTTAAACATCATTAATTTGGTAAAATTTATGAGGGTAACATCTTAGTTTGGATGACCTCAGACCTTAAACATCATTAATTTGGTGAAATTTATAAGGGTGATATCATAGTTTGATGACCTCAGACCTTAAAACATCATTAATTTGGTGACAGGGTCTGAGGTGAAACATCATATTAGGATGACCTCAGACCTTAAACATCATTAATTTGGTGAAATTTATGGGGGTAACATCTTAGTTTGATGACCTCAGACCTTAAAACATCATTAATTTGGTGACAGGGTCAGAGGTGAAACATCATATTTGGATGACCTCAGACCTTAAACATCATTAATTCGGAGAACTTCATGAGGGTAACATCTTAGTTTGATGACCTCAGACCTTAAACATCACTAATTTGGTGAAATTTATGAGGGTAACATCTTAGTTTGATGACCTCAGACCTTAAAACACCATAATTTGGTGACAAGGTCTGAGGTAAAACATCATACTTGGATGACCTCAGACCTTAAACATCATTAATTTGGTGAAATTTATGAGGGTAACATCTTAGTTTGATGACCTCGGACCTTAAAACACCATAATTTGGTGACAGGGTCTGAGGTGAAATATCATACTTGGATGACCTCAGACCTTAAACATCATTAATTTGGTGAAATTTATGAGGGTAACATCTTAGTTTGATGACCTCCGACCTTAAACATCATTAGTTTGGTGAAATTTATGGGGGTAACATCCTAGTTTGATGACCTCCGACCTTAAAACATCATTAATTTGGTGACAGGGTCTGAGGTGAAACATCATATTTGGATGACCTCAGACCTTTAACATCATTAATTTAGTGACAGTGTTTGAGGTGAAACATCATATTTGGATGACCTCAGACCTTAAAACATCATTAATTTGGTGAAATTTATGAGAGTAACATCTTAGCTTGATGACCTCACACCTTAAAACACCATAATTTGGTGATAGGGTCTGAGGTGAAATATCAAATTTGGATGACCTCAGACCTTAAACATCATTAATTTAGTGAAATTTATGGGGGTAACATCCTAGTTTGATGACCTTAGACCTTAAAATATCATTAATTTGGTGACAGGGTCTGAGGTGAAACATCATATTTGAATGACCTCGGACCTTAAAACATCACTAACTTTGTGAAATTTATAAGGGTAACCTCTTAGTTTGATGACCTCAGACCTTAAACATCATTAATTTGGTGAAATTTATGAGGATGACATCATAGTTTAGTGATGAAGACACCATTATATTGAGACTTTAGACCTTAATACAAACACCTTGAAGGGTGGTGTTATTTCCAGCATCACCATTGTATGACATATAAAACTATTCAGAGGAGCATTCATTAAAAGAAGTAAAATCCTCTGAAGAGGATGATATAACATGAAGTTAGAATTACAAGTCAAATTGTACAAGAGAATATTATCAGAAGTTATAAACAATTATAGATGAGAAATAAAAAGTGCAAGTGCAAAGCTTCACAAATCAAGATCTAGGTGTCTACAGCCACAGGATTGGTAACCCCTATCAACTTGGCCAATATTGGTAATCTCGGCCCCATCATCTTGAGGGTTGAAATCCTCAGTCTCAGTAGCTTTCGGTTGTGTATTCTCTGCAGGTGAAGAACCTTCTCCTTCCTCCTCGACCTCTTACAAGGCCTGAGCAAACTGAGGGTTACCATAGACGAGACCAATGAATTCCGAGGCAGTCAAATTACCTGACTCTTTTTCTTTGATGGTCGCCCATTTACTAGTAGATCTAACACATCTTTCAAGGTATTCAAAGCCGAAGCTTATAAATTTGTCAGAGACCTTATATTCGATCAAGATCTTCTCAGATGCATCTTCAAGGGAAGCTTTCATTACAGCATCAACCTTCTATTGAAGAATGTTGTCCTTGGCCTTCAAGGTAGAAGTGTGGTATTTCTGGAGCTTTGTTATGTCCTTCTCCCTCTGCTTCACCATGTTCTCAGACCGCTCCAAGGCAGTCCTCAGACATTCCACTTTAGCATTTAGAGCAGCCTTCACTTTCTGGCCCTCTCTTCCCTTTTTAATAAAGGGCATCTTCCTCAGGGTCCAGTCAACAAATTGGTATATGGATAGGATACCCTACAACACAAAGCCAGATGTATGAGATCAACACAGCCTAATTCAAGGGTGACGTTACACTTGTGCTAAAAAAGATAAAATATATACCTAGATAGACCTATGAAGGCAAAACTCGGCCAGTAGAAGGGTATCAATGGAGCGTAGAAAATTCTTACCTACGTCGATCATCACAGAGCCGATAGTATCCATCGCCTTCATACCATGACCAATTAGGCTATCATTAATCTTCAACTGCATCAGACGAGCAACCAGTGCATCATCGTACGAGATAGGGATGGTGCAATCGCTCTTTTGGGCTTTGCTTTGCCTCTGATCCTTTGGGTCAGTGGTGGAGGATTTCCTCTTTTTTGTTGCATCGGCCTTAGAAGTGCCGACGTTCTACTTTGGTAGGGGAGGAGAAGGTACATTGAGCCCAGCTTTCTTCACCAATTTGATCGGGCATGGTGCAGACATCTCCCACAAGTCGTCTGATATACCTTCGGGGCGTTCTGTAAAAAATATGTCCGAGTTAGTAAATCAGAGACGTTAAATATCAGAGGTACAACTTGCAAAATAAACACTTACGAAGCTCAGCTAAAGGACTACCCCCCCAAGCCAGTTTCAGAGAGGTAGTAGGGGGTCATCAGATGTTCGTACTTAACCATCCAACCAAGCCCCCCTGATCTTGGAGGTCTTTGACCTTTTGTAGGTTATCCTGGCTTAACCCAGGGTCGACTTTGGCATCCAGTAACAGTTTTTCCCACCTCAGAGGGGTCCTCGGCTCTAGCGATAAAGATGGGCACAAGTACCAAATTCCCATGCCCCAGAGATGAAGAAGTATCATGGTTTCCAATTATGATTTGAGGTTTGGGTAACCAGTAACATCTTCTTATCAGACTTCCTAGCTAGGAAATGGTAGTAGCTCGGATGGTTTATGGCAGAGGATGGCACGTAGCACCCTGTAAAGAGCCTGACAGGAAGGTCTGAGTGATGGAATGCCTCCATAGGACGATGGCTCCAATCATCACCCTCCAAGCATTGGGGGATAATTGGTAAGGGGCCAGGTTAATATGGGATAATATGGCCCTAATTATTTGATGGATAGGGAAACGAAATCCTAACTTACACATCTGCTCATATATGCAGATTTCCCCATCTCGGCCACCAAAGGCCCTCTCATCCCTCAGAGGTCTCCTATATTTGATAGAGGAACCTATGGAATAAAGGTGGCTAAAGGCTAAGAGGTCGAACTCATTGATAGTACTCTCTATCTCGGCTGCATATGAGATGTCAACGTCATTCTCATGACCATCGTCCTCGTCCCTGGTGACGTCGGCCTGGGAAGGCGTATGAACACCATCAAGGAACCTCTGAGCGAACTCAGCCGTTGTGACGGCCGACAGAAGAATAGCATCAATAGGCGGTGGGACAACCACACTTGGCCCCATAACATCAACATCAGAAGAGGTTCGTGAAGTGCTGGAACCATTGTGGAACGAGGCATGACTTTCAACCTTGGCCTGATTACGGACTTGATCTTGCCTAATGGAGAAATCCATTCCCTCCTGGAATTAATCTATAGACACAGGGTGTGAGGTAGATGACTCATACTCATACATTAGAGAAGGATCTACTAGATCCTCTGCTGGTTTAGCAGGCTCGACTGGCTCAGAGTATATTAACTTCAGAGGTGGGGGAAAGATAGGTCTGAGGGGAAAGGCCTCAATCTTATGAGCTTCCTTTTGGGATAGCTCTATCTGCCTATTTTTTTCCAAATTAGTCTCTCTAAGATAAGGGAAATCCTATATAATCTTATAAAGAGGTCTGAGCATAGGAAGACGACCTTACACTTGGAACCCTAAACCAAAAATAAACAACTAGACGCAAGCTAAAATAAGGATCAAGACCTGGTTTTGATCAAGTTCAAACCAAGAACAAAGGTCTCCGAAAAACTTAAAGAGTCATCAGAAAACTCATACGACAACCGAAAACTTCAAACAATCGCCAAAAAATATGAGAAATAGAAAAATAAGGCTGAAAATGGAAATACATGGTGAAGGTGATACCTATCTGAAGGAGAAATGAGGAAGGGGAAGATCAGAAACTAGGGACGATCCTAAAACCCATCAGCGATGGAGCTCTTGAAGAAAGAGAGTGAGCAGACAAAACTCAGGCGCGAAAGTGAGATGAAATGAGGAAGAAAGTGAGGGAAAAGGGTTTTAACCCTCAAAATTTTCTTGCATGCATCCCAAGGCCCATCATCGCCTTGGGAGCCCAAAAGACCATAATCATTGCACTTGTCAGGCATGCTATCCACTTCAGTAATTGACACTTGTCAAAGAAATGTTTGCATGCAAGGAAGGACAGCCTCGGAGTTGCTTACCCCTTAGTCACCTATTTATAGGTAACTAAGGGATAGGGGTGATTGATATGCCCAAAGTGTACCTAACAGCTCAGAGGCACCAACCTCGGTCAGTATGACGGCCGAGGTAGCAATGGCTCAAGACTAACGATCAGTGATCTATGCCCATATAAGGTCGACTACGGCCTACGTTACTAGTTACCCCACAATCAGGCATTAGCCGAGGTCTTCATAACTTATAGGGGCATCTATTCATCAGGTCCTCCATAGTCGACCACACAACTACCTCTTACATCAACCTCAGCTGGGAATCATCCGAGGCCAGCAAGGGCTCATGGGTTCAACCACCCTTCATTGTCATCATCGGCCTAGGCCGGCATTCCAATTACACTTGCATGACCCCGACCCAGGTCGACGTTTTAACTCCTCCTGTATTACCTTGGCTGGACTACGTGTTCGAGACCATCATGAATAACCTCGGATAAAGCAACAGTCAGGCTTCACCAACCTTGTACTCTTCAGGGCCGAGGTTGCATCAATCAGGGACAGGGCCGAGCATTTATAAGCATATGCAAGGATAGGAACACGTGGACAAAATCAGTTGTAACCGAATCAACCCCCTCACATGGGTGAATATTTCATCATCATTATCTACATGTGACAGTGACATATGTCTTCATCAGATTGGCTAGATCAATACACACATTCTCATTACATGCATGGGGGGTAAATAAAACCCCCCAAACACTATATATACTTGTCTTCTCCTACCTTGGGAGAGGTCCAAAATAAGAACCCTAGCTGAAACTCTGTCCAATTACACAGTTGAGAGAGAGAAAGCTTGAGAGATTGTATCCATGGTCGTTAGTGCCTTACTCCGGTGACCTTATTCACTCACTTGCACATTAGAAGTAGGCCTAATTAGCTGAACCACTATATATTGGTGTTAATCCTCTTCTCCTTGTCCCAGCCTCTTATATTTAATATATACTTGAGCTGCCATTATTATCACTTATTTGAGCTTACAAACATCTTGAAGGGTGGTGCTATTTCCAGCATCATCACCAAGTATATCACATTAAAAGTGACAGAGGTGAAGAGTTCAAAGACTTAGGTGTTAAAGAATATTGTAATAGCAATGGATACAAACACAATTTTGTTCTCTTAAGACACCTTAACAAAATAAAATTGTTAAACGTAAGAATAGAACCATACAGGAGACGGCCAAGGTGATGTTGCACGTAAAAAGTCTATCTAAATATTTTTGGGTTGAGGCTGTATAGACTGCGTGTCGTGTCATTAATCGTGTATTCCTCAGGAAAAATACCAAAAAACCTCTTATGAACTTTGGTACTATAAAAATCCTAATTTGAAATATTTTAAAACCTTGGGTAGTGTCTCCTATGTCTGTAAGGACATAAAAAACCTTTCAAAATTTTACACCCAAGGAGAAAAAGGAATCTTTATATGTTATTATCAAACAAGTAGGGCTTAACTTCTTTTTAATCTACATACCAAAGTCATAAGGGAGTCTTTTAGCATAATTATGAATGATACTAGTGCAGAGAGTAGTGTCAGTCAAACAGTGATCCTGGATGAGTCTGAAATTGATTTTACTCTTGACTCTTTGGAGATAACTGATTCACGACCACCTGAGAGTCCTACTATATTGCCCTGGGAATCTAAAGATCACCCTCTCAACAAAGTGTTTGGTAACCCTTCTGAGCCAGTTAGAACAAGATCCCAACTTTAAAAAGTTGCTACATTTGCATGCTTCGTTTCACTTATAGAACAAAATAATGTAAATGATGACCTTTACGACCCATTATGGATCAATGTTATGCAAGAATAGCTTGTCAAGTTTCAGAGTCATGACGTGTGGTATCTCATTCCATGACCAAAAGATAAGAAGGTTATTGTCACACACTGGATCTTTAAAAACAAAACTGATGAGAATGGGGAGGTAATTAGAAATAAAGCTAGGTTAGTAACATGTGGTTACTCCCAGATAGAGGGAATTGAATTCATCAAAAAATTTGCACATGTTACTCATCCTGAGTCAGCTCATCTCCTCCTTGCCATATCATGTCATTTACAATTCAAACCTTTTCAAATAGATGTTAAGTCCGTATTTCTAAATGGGATTTTAACTGAGGAGGTATACGTAGAGCAACCCAAGGGATTTGTAGATCCTTCACACCCTAATCATGTCTTTAGGCTTAGTAAATCTTTATATGGTTTGAAACAAGCTCCTAGATCTTGGTATGAAAGCATATCTACCTTTTTGGTAATGAACGGATTTGTTCATGGAGGAAATGATCAGACCTTATTTGTTAGTAAAAAGAACAACCATGTCTTAATTGCCTAAGTGTACATTGATGATATCCTATTCGGATCAACCTCTTATAATCAAGTAAAAGACTTTTAAAATCTTATGCATGTTGAATTTCAGATGTCCCTATTGAGGGAATTACAGTATTTCTTAGGATTACAAGTGAAAAAGTTTAGAGATTTCTTATTTAGAACACAATCAAAATATTCTACGATCTGATTAAAAAGTTTGGGCTAGAAAATTTGGAACCAGCATGTACACCCATGAGCACATCCATGAAATTATCTAATAAAGAAAATGAGAAAGACATTTAACCGACTCTATATAGAAGTATGATAGGGAGTCTATTATACCTTACTGCCTATAGACTGGACATTTCTTTTGTTGTGTGTATCTCTGCAAGATATGTGTGCACTCTTAAAGAAGCCCATATGTTATGTGTTAAACGAATTATAAAATACATTAATGGTACTTTAAATTTTGATATTTGGTACACAAAGGACACACTAGTTCCATTATCAGTTACACTGATGCCGATTAGGCAGGCTATATAGACGATAGTAAAAGCATGTCTGGAGCTTGTTACTATGTAGAAAACACTATAGTAGGCTGGAGTAGTAAAAAATAGAATTGGGCCAGACTCACTACTTAAAGGAACTTTGCCCTCGGCCTCGGCCCATAGGCCGAGGGTGACATCATCACAGCGCGTGGTTTGGGAGACGCGTGGAATAATGCGCGTGAGGCTCACATGGCACAGGGGAGACCGTTATAACAAAATCACACCCTCACGTGAGGGAATATTATGTCATTATTTGGCATCTACAGGTGTCAACAGGGGATTGGCAAGATCATGATTCACATGCACCATGCATACTTGGGGGGTACACTACACCCCCAAGACCTATATATACTTGTCACCTACAACCCTACAGGGGATCGATCAGATTATTGCAACCCTAGCTAAAACTATGCTTGTACACAAAGTAGAGAGAGAGAGAGGGAGCTTATGTGCATTGTATCCAAGGCCATTAGTGCCCGTACTTAGTGGATCACACACTCACAGTGGATGTAGGCCAAATTGGCTGAACCACTATACTTCATTATCTCCTTTCCTCTTATACTCATCCCCTTCTGCATACTTATACACTTATACACCTCTATGGCTGCCATGGCTGCCACTGTTTGAGCACATTATCACTTACCCGGTGGTGCTAAATCTTAGCATCATCAGTTTGGTGCCGTCTGTGGAAACGAGAAGACATCTCTTCCTTTGAACAGTTTGACCTCCCTGGGCACTTTGGTGGTGAACCAACACTCCCCCTGAGAGGAGGTGTTTCACCATTGAAAGAGACCCACTAAGGTTCCCAAGCTCACCAGTCTTTTCTTCAGTTCAACCTTTCATAGCTCAAGCACATGGCACCTGAGATGCCACCACCACCACTTCCCCCGCCGGATGAGGGGGGAAGACCCAGTTCCAGTCAGCCGCCGCCTCAGTCTGAGATGGCTGATGTGGCGGCAGCCCTAAAGTCTCTGGCAGCAAGCCAGCGGATGATGCAGGAGCAGTTCACAGCTCTAAGCCAGAACATACTGAGACCACCAGGGGTTTCACCTGAGATGATTACTCTGGAAGCAGCTCCAAGATAGCATGAGGCCAGGGGACCACCACAGGCACCACGCAAAGACCTTCCACCCCCTCAGCGGCGTAGGGATGTTGCTGACCCCCGGCGTCTACGCCTGGGGAGGCAAGGAAACCCTTGCCCTAAGGACAGGTATGACAATCTGGAGGGAGAGGAGGCCCCAGTGTACGACCCCTCCAGGATAGTAGAGGAAAGTGCGGGAGACCAAACCCTGATGATCGCCCGAGAGGCTCTGCTTTTGATCGCTTGAGCAGGGGGTCAGCCTTTGAGAGGCTAGGCCCAGTAAATGACCTGCGGGATAAATTGTCCAGGTCAAGAAGTGCTACGAGGTCCAGGAGGGAGGCAGCAGATGGACGACCCCAAGGACGGGATGACGGCCAAAGGGAAGTAAATAGCCGGCACGGGCCTGCCACAGCAGAACCCTCCGTGCACCTCAAAGAGGCGGCAGGGTATAACATCGGCCAAAAAGACCCTGTGAGGCCCTGGAATGACTCAATCCAGCGATTGGAGGATAAGATTGGCGACATACTGAAGAGCCGAGACCCTCTTCAGAGGGGATACACCATAGGCTCACCCTTTGTGGCAAAGATAGTCAACTTCACCACACCATCAAAGTTCAAGCCACCTGTGGTCACCACAAGATACGATGGGAGCACCAACCCCGTCCACCACGTGGAGATGTATCAATCAGCAGCAGACATATACTCTATCTCAGATGAGATGAGGTGTCGTGCCTTTTCTGGTACCCTGACAAGGGCTGCACAAGTCTGGTACACGTCTCTTCCAAAAAATTCCATTGAAAACTGTAAGCAGTTGGCAGACCTGTTCATCCACAACTTTTGCTTTGGGGTGAGGCCATAGAAGAAGACCACCCACCTGCTCTATGTTAAGCAGGGGAAGAATGAGAGTCTGAGGGACTACATAGCCAGATTCAATAAAGAGAAGCTGGAGGTGGAAGACTATGAGGAGAGCATAGCTATGACAGCCCTGATTGGAGGACTCCAAAAGGGGAAGCTGTTATGGAAGCTTGCTAAAGACCCTCTAAGGACGATGGTTGAGCTGCTGTCGACAGCAGGAAAGGTGATGAACGCCGAAGAGGCGATGGCCGCAAAATATGAAGACGAAAAAGGAGGTGCTAGTGGGGGTAAATACCCTAAGAAGAACAAAGAGGGGAAGAAGAGGTCCACGGATGACAAGTTCGCTGGTTACACCCCTCTAACGGTCAGCTGTGAACAGATTCTCAATGAGATAAAGAGTGACCGATCCCTGAAGTGGCCTGAGAAGCTGAGGGCAGCCCCCAGCAAGAGGATTAAGAACCTGTGGTGTGAATTCCACCAAGACCACGGCCACATAATAGACAAATGCTTTGCTCTGAAAGACGAGATTGAGAAGATGCTGAAAGAAGGGAAGCTCAGAAAGTATGTGGACAAAGGTGCCTTCAAAGGGGGCCGAGGGGACGACCCCAGAAAGAAGCGAGGCGATGCATGTAGAGAAGGTCCTCAAAACAGAGGGGACGACCCTGACCTCCCGCCGAGAGACGACCATGGCCCTGTCAAGAGGCTTAATATGATCTCGCTCGGTGTGGTAATGATCTCCGGGGGTCTAGCAGGAGGAGGGTCTGAGGTCGCCGACAGGATTGCCCATGTGGCTGAGGCCAAGGCAGTGACGAAGACGGTACACTCAACCTCTCTGGAGGTCAAGTCAGAAAAGAGAAAGAAGTTTGATATGGACACTCTGATAGTGGGATTTTTAAGAATGAACTTCAAAGGCCTCTTAGCCCCACATGATGACCCTCTCGTCATCACTACCAGGGTGCACGGGTGCGAGGTGCCGAGGATCCTGGTAGATGGGGGCTCATCTGCAGATGTGATGTTTTGGCCATACTTCAAAGACTTAGGACTCAGTCGTGCCAGACTTGTCCCATACCATCATCCATTGATTGGGTTCAGTGGGGAAAAGGTTCATCCCCTTGGAGTATATGAGGCTGATGTCAGGATAGGGGACGAATGGCCGAGATGGCTCACCAAGAAGGTCAGTTTCTTTATGACGGATGAGCATGTGTTTTCGGCCTACATCATCATACTGGGGCGTGTGGAACTCAAGGGGTTTGAAGCTGTGCCGTCTACGATCGATCAGATGATCAAATTTCCTACCCCTTACGGGGTGGGGGAAGTTCAGGGAGACCAGACAACAGCGTGAGAATGTTACTACAACTCGGCTGAAGAAAGGGAGACACACAAGAGGGCTACAACCACTTACAATATTGATACCCTAGACCCCAGGGACGAGACGAAGCTAAAGAAAGGAGAGGCCGCAGAAGAGGTATAATCCATCATCCTCGATGAGGATGACACGGAAAAAACCATCCAAGTTGGCAAGTCTCTGAAGCCCAACATCAAGGAAGACCTCATTAAACTGTTGAGGAGAAGACAAAGCGTCTTCGCATGGAGTCATGTAGATATGCCGGGGATTGACCCTGAAATCATGTGCCACAAGCTCAATGTGGTAGAGGGAGTGAACCCGATAAAGCAGAAGAGGAGAATCTACTCTAGAGAGAAGTATGAGGTCATCAGGGACGAGGTCAAAAAATTAGAAGACGCTGAATTTATCAGAGAGGTCATATACCCTGAATGGCTGTCCAATGCAGTCATCGTCCCAAAGGCCAACGGTAAGTGGAGAATGTGTGTGGACTTTACAGACCTCAACAAGCACTGTCCCAAAGACAGCTTCCCTCTCCCCCGCATTGACCAGATGGTAGACGCTATCGCAGGCCATGAGCACGTGAGCTTCATGGATGCCTATTCAGGGTATAACCAGATCTTCATGAACCCTGAAGACTCGGAGAGGACAGCCTTCATCACTGACAAGGGGACATACTGTTATAGGGTCATGCCCTTTGGCTTAAAAAATGCGGGGGCTACGTACCAGCGCCTCGTAAATAAAATGTTCGAAGACCAAATTGGAAAGTCTATGGAGGTCTATGTAGATGACATGCTGACTAAGAGTCTGAAGGCAGAGGATCATGTGGCAGACCTGGAGAGGACCTTTAATACGATGGACAAGTACAAGATGAAGCTTAATCCGGCCAAGTGTGTCTTCGGGGTCGAAGCAGGGAAATTCTTGGGGTTCATTGTCAATCAAAGAGGCATCGAGGTCAATCCTGAAAAGATAAAGGCCCTTGTTGAAATGAAGACCCCCAAATCCATTAAAGATGTTCAGAGGCTCACAGGGAGAGTTTCTGCCTTGAACAGGTTCGTGTCTAAGGCCACAGACAAGTGTTTGCCATTCTTTAAGATCCTTAGGAAGTCCTTCGAATGGAGTGAAGAGTGTGATGAGGCTTTCAGAGACCTAAAGTCATACTTAGGGTCTCCCTTGCTGCTGTCACGACCCGTGCAGGGTGAACGACTTTATGTGTACCTCGCCGTCTCAGAGTCGTCTATCAGTGCAGCCATCGTGAGAGATGAAGACGGGATACAGAAGCCTGTGTATTTTAACAGCAAGGCACTCCAGGGGGCAGAGCAAAGATACCCGAGGATGGAGAAGTTAGACTACGCCTTGATCCATGCCTCAAGGAAGATGAAGCCGTACTTCCAGTCCCATACAATGGTCATCCTCACCGACTCTCCCCTTAGGCAGGTCCTACACAAGCCAGAAAAATTAGGCAGGCTAATGGCCTGGGCTATAGAGATGGGGGAGTTTGACATAGTGTATCAGCCTAGGACGGCCATTAAGAGGCAAGCGCTGGCGGATTTCGTGGCTGAGTTTACTTGGGAGGATGATGAAGCCGAGGGTGAGACCCTCGAGAAAACAGATGCACAACAAGACAGGCCTACCGACACACCCGCAGATAGGGCTGAGACAAGCACCGCTAGAAGGAAAGCGGCTGAAAATGAAGAGGGAAGATACATCTTTAGACAGGGATCCCTCTCCGAGGGAAGTTTCTCAGAAGAACGCATCGTGTGGAGTCTCTTCGTCGACGGGTCCCCTTGCGAAAGCGGGAGCGAAGCTGGATTAATAGTATCAGCACCCGACGGCACAGACATTGAGTACACCCTGAGGTTCAATTTCAAAGCCTCCAACAACGAGGCTGAATATGAGGCCTTGGTAGCAGGCCTCTCCTTGGCCAAGTCTCTTAGTGTCGGCCAGATTTTGGTCCATAGTGATTCAAGGCTAGTAGTGAATCAGATACTAGGAGCCTACGAGGCTAAGGAGGAGAGGATGGCTAGGTACCTTGAGAAAGTGAGGTCATTACTGAAAGGCTTCAGAGAAGTAAAATTAAAGAGGATACCTAGGCTCGACAATGGACGTGCTGATGCCCTTGCGAGGTTGGCCTCGGCAACTAGGACAGACATCAGGAGGACGGTCCCAGTAGAAATTTTGCTTCAACCAACTATTAAAGACCCCGAGGGAACACTTGGCAATTGCCTAAATGTTTCTCAAGAAGCCTCATGGATGGACCCTCTGATCAGGTACATTAAAGAGGGTGAGATGCCAGAGGCAAGGCAAGAAAAGAAGAAGCTGAGGTACAGGGCTGCAAAATTCACTATCATCGGAGACACCTTGTACAAAAAGGGGTTTTTGCTCCCCTTGCTTAGGTGTGTGCATCCCTCAGAAGTCCCTTCCATTTTGCAAGATGTGCACAAAGGATCGTTCTCAAGCCACATCGGGGGCAGATCCTTAGCGAAGAGGGTGATCACCCAGGGATACTGGTGGCCGACCTTGGGGAAAGACGCAGCGGCATATGTAAAAAAGTGTGACAAATGTAAAAGATTTGCCACCATCCCTCACCAGCCCCATCAGCCTCTTACTTCCATTACATCCCCATGGTCATTCACAGTGTGGGGAATTAACCTAGTATGCCCCTTTCCTAAGGCCATAAATAACTATCGGTTCCTCATCATAGCCATTGACTATTTTTCAAAATGGGTGGAAGCGGAGCCGATGGTGACGATTACAGAGAAGAAGACCTTCGAGTTCATCTGGAAAAATATTATATGCAGATATGGTCTCCCCAACACCCTCATCTCGAATAACGGGACTCAGTTCAAGAATACCTCTCTACAAAAATACTGTGAAAGGGTGAGTATCAAATAATTTTTCTCCACCCCAGGCCGACCTCAGGCCAATGGGAAAACAGAAGTTACAAATAGGACAATCCTAGATGGAATCAAGAAGAGGCTTGAGGAGGCAAAAGAAAGATGGGTCGAGGAGTTATATGCCGTGCTGTGGGAGTACAGGACGACAGTGAGGACCTCTACCGGAGAGACCCCATTCATGCTAGCTTATGGCTCAGAAGCCGTCATCCCCATCAAAATTGAGTTTCCTACACATAGAGTCCAAATATATGACCCCCAGAAAAATGCGGAAGAGAGGAGACTCGACTTAGACCTGATTGAGGGAAAGAGGGAGGACGCTGAGATAAGGCTGGCTTCCTACCAGCAGAGGACCGCAAGGTTTTACAATCAGAGGGTGAAACAGAGGCCTATCGCAGTGGGGGACTTGGTCCTCAAGAAGATTTGGCAAAAGCCCAACAAGCTCCATCCTAATTGGCATGGCCCATATAGGGCCATCGATGAAGTCGTCCCTGGGACCTATAGACTAGAACACCTAGAAGGGGAACCTTTTTCCGACCCCTGGAATGCAGATCATTTGAAGAAATACTATCAGTAGTGTTGTAAGGTCTTGATAGACCATAATTGTAATAAGAGTTGATCCAACAGAACACTTTGGAAAATTAATGAGAAATATCAGTGTTTCCCCTCATCCTGTGGTTATCAGTTCTAGTACGCATGAAAAAATCTACAGAGAACAACCCTCGGCTATAATGAGGACCAGTGGAGGGGACGACCCCACCACTGTCCTCAAGAAAGACGAGGGAAAATTTATTAAAGCCATCAGTTTGGTAATTTGATCCCTCGGCTATAATGAGGGCTAGTGGAGGGGACGACCCCACCACTGTCCTCAAGAAAGACGAGGGAAAACTTTATTAAAAACCATTAATTTGGTAAGTTGATCCCTCGACTATAATGAGGGCCAGTGGAGGGGACGACCCCACCACTGTCCTCAAGAAAGACGAGGGAAAACTTTATTAAAAACCATTAATTTGGTAAGTTGATCCCTCGGCTATAATGAGGGCCAGTGGAGGGGACGACCCCACCACTGTCATCAAGAAAGACGAGGGAAAACTTTATTAAAAACCATTAATTTGGTAAGTTAATCCCTTGGCTATAATGAGGGCCAGTGGAGGGGACGACCCCACCACTGTCCTCAAGAAAGACGAGGGAAAACTTTATTAAAAACCATTAATTTGGTAAGTTGATCCCTCGGCTATAATGAGGGCCAGTGGAGGGGACGACCCCACCACTGTCCTCAAGAAAGACGAGGGAAAACTTCATTAAAAACCATTACTTTGGTAATTTTATCCCCCGGCTATAATGAGGACCAGTGGAGGGGACGACCCCACCACTGTCCTCAAGAAAGACGAGGGAAATTTTATTAAAGCCATTAGTTTGGTAATTTGATCCCTCGGCTATAATGAGGGCCAGTGGAGGGGACGACCCCACCACTGTACTGAAGAAAGACGAGGGAAAACTTTATTAAAGCCATTAGTTTGGTAATTTGATCCCTCGGCTATAATGAGGGCCAGTGGAGGGGACGACCCCACCACTGTCCTCAAGAAAGACGAAGGAAAACTTTATTAAAACCATTAGTTTGGTAGTTTGATTCCTCGGCTATAATGAGGGCCAGTGGAGGGGACAACCCCACCACTGTCCTCAAGAAAGACGAGGGAGAGGTTAATGGCATTAACAAAGACAAAGCAAACCATACAAGAAGCAAATATGGAAGACAGTAAAGAAGACGATGGTATTAATGAAATGCCAGTTATAAAAAATATCAAGTGTTCTACAAAGTAAAGTACAAAAATGTTGATTACATTAAGAGGGTATGGGCTACAGACAGCCACCCTATGGGACAATATCGGAGGGCAGAGCCTCAACATCCACCAGAGGGGTTTCCTTAATGACCATAACCGGCTGGTCCTCAGATGTGCCCACCCCCTCAACCTGCACTTGTGATTCTACATAAGTCAGAGCCTCGGCAATCATAGGGTCGTCCAGTCTGACTGCTTCAATCGAAGGGCGGACCGAGGAGACGACATCACCAAACCTAAGGACGACCCACCGGCAGGCAGTCCTGATTCCTCTCTCCAAATATTCAAGGCCGAAGCCTTGAAACTCGTCAGAAATCTTATAAGCCTCAACAGCATCAGCCTAGGCTTTCTTGATGGCTGCTTCAAGATCAGTCTTGTACTTGGCTTCCATGTCGATCAAGGCCTCGTCCTTTTCCTTGATAAGCAAGTCCTTGGCCTTAATGTCCTCGTCGTGCTGCCTCGTCAGCTGGTCCAGGATCCTTGCATGCTCAGTCCTGGTACTTTCCAACTCGGCCCTTATAATATCAAGCTCCGATTGAAGATCTGCCTCATGTTGGATAGCCCTCTCGGCTTCATGGAACTTTTCTTAGTTCTCAGCCATCCATTTTGTTGCCGAGGTAAAGGCACACACAAACTGCACAAGAAAAATAAACACATGTCAAGAGGCCGAGGAAACAGTTGGTGAAAGAATGAAATTAAAAGAAGTGGGTTAAGACCAATACCTGTGCAAGGGCATGCAGACCATAGTCGTACACTTTGGCAGGAGGCATCTTTGACAGGAACTCCTAGTCAGAGGCCGAGGGTGCAGAAAACATTGAGGCCTTGGCTGCCCTCAAGTTTGCAATGAGTGATGAGGGCTCGGCCCTCAGATGTGTCAGGTTTTGAGACCAGAAGCCCCCCATGCTGGATGAAGAGGCCGTCCCCTCATATGCTTCGACCCTGGTCCTCGTCCGAGAATCCGGCCGAGGGTCAACAGGGGCCTCAGGCTCCTTTCTTTTATGGCTATCGGCGGTCCGCTCCCCCACCGTCGGCCCAGCGACCCTTGTCTTCCTCGGAGCCTGCTGAGGCTCCTTTCCTTTTTTCTTGGCCAAGCCTGATAATAAGTTGGGAGCAGTCATTTCCCAAAGATAGTCTGATATACCTGCAGGACGACCTGATAAGAGGACGACACGTCAGAAAAATGCAGAGATAAAGAGGAAACACTTCAAAAATAAGTAACGAATGGAAAATGTTCAGTATAACTCACATAGTTGTCAGAGGGCCGACCCTCAAACCAACTTCTTTGAGGAACCGGGGGGTCATCAGGTCTTCAAATTTTGGAAGTTCACCCTCTCTCCCTCGTCCTCTCAGATATTCAACGATGTACTTCTCCTCCAGACTAAGTCCAGGGTCTGGCCTGGCCTTCATGGAAGGGTTAGACCATCTTCTGGGGACCCTCGGACCATCGGCGGTGAACTCCCACTCTCCAAAGATAAAGAAGAATCTCTTTTTCCAATCATGGTTGGAAGTTTGCGCCACGTGGAGGAGTTTCTTCTCATACCTCCTCGCCCCCAGATGATAGTATCTAGGCTGTTTGGACGAGGAGGTGATATTGTAGCAGCCCAAGAATAGGTCGGCCGAGGGCTCGTCGGTGAAAGCATTCTTCCACAAGGAGATGTAGCCCAGGATCATCCTCCAAGAGTTGGGAGGAAGTTGAGAGGGGGCAACACCAAGGGCAGACAGGATATCTACGATGGCAGGATGCAGAGGGAATCTGACTCCAACTTTGAACATTTGTTCATAAACTGCAACCTCTCCCTCTTCACAATCAAAAACCCTCTCAGACTCAGAGGGAACCCTCATAGTTACGCTGGGGGGCACTCCATAGGCATGCCTCCATATCAAGAGGTCGCGATCCCTAACAGAGGAGATATAGGATGAGGCATGGGAGGTATCAATCTGGTCATCTATATCATCGCCCTCGTCCTCAGTCCCCTCTCCCTCGGCCTCGTCATCCGCCAGACGACCATAGGGAAAGGCCATCTGGAAGGCATGGGGAGATAGGGTTGTCACAGGGACAACCTCGGAGGGGACCATACCCTCGGCCTCTCGGCCTGGGCTTAGGTCAGATGTCTCTCTCCTACAGGAAGTTCCAGCGCCAGTTGGCGAGGATGCTCTCTCGTCCATCTCACTTGGTTTGGGATTCTCGGTTGGAGGAGAGGACGACCCACAAGACTCAGACGGTTCAAATTGTTTTATTGTGGCAAGAGGAATGGGAAATATGGGTCGTACCCAGTTAGGGTCGGCCCCTCGTCTCCTCTCTTCCTCTTCCTCTATTCGTCTGATCTCTGCAAAGAGCTTCTCTCTCAAGGATGGGAATTCAGATGCTAAACTATAAAGCCTCCTAAGCATTAAAAGGGAAGACCCTACACTTGGAGGAATTTGGGGAACTTAACTACAAACAAGTTTGCAGTTGACCAAATTAGACTTTTGAATTAAAAAGGAAATTGATGGTTTTCACTCAAGAACACTCAAGAACACTCAAAAACCAGTCGTCGGAAAAGTTAAGAAACCACCCAAATCCGGCCCTACAAACCTAAAACCAAAAAGCAAAAAAAAAATAGTGAAAGTAAAGAGGACGCTGGGGCAGAAGGATTACCTGAGAAAGAAATAGCAAAGCTGCTAAATTCGAAACGTAGAGATTGCAGAAATGAAGAGAAGGCTGGAAGCTAGAAAGAGAAAGCTTGGGCGCGAAGAAGAAGAAAAAGAGAGAGAGAGTTCAAAAATCTCTTAAATACCTTAGTAATGAATGGGCCCATTGACCAAGGCAGGACACAGCCCACGAGGAAGGCATAATTAGGGCACAAAGCCCCAAGAAAAGTGTGCAGCCGGCATGCCTTGGAAACTGGAACAACAATGAGTATCTGCCCAGGTGTCACTCACCTAACTGATCATACACGCATCTCAATTACAACACTATCCCTCAGCCATATCAATAACATCAATGGCTAAGAGCTGGGGGTGATTGATATACCCGTTTATATCCTCGGCTTGGCTGAAGATTACCTCCAAACGGACGACCCCTCAGGGGGGGGCCCTTCACCAGTCTCCAGACGACCCCTCAGGGGGCCGACCCTTCATTAGGCTCAAGGCGACCCCTCAGGGGGGCCGACCCTTCACCAGGCTCCAGACGACCCCTCAGGGGGCCGACCCTTCATCAGGCTCCGGCCGACCCCTCAGGGGGCCGACCCTTCACCAGGCCCCGAATGACCCCTCAGGGGGCCGACCCTTCACCAGGCTCCAGACGACCCCTCAGAGGGCCGACCCTTCATCAGGCCCCGGACGACCCCTCGGAGGGTCGACTCTTCACCAGGCTCCAGACGACCCTCCGAGGGTACGACAGTACGAGGCCAGAATTGGGCCAGACTCACTACTGAAAGGAACTTTTCCTTCGGCCTCGGCCTATAGGCCGAGGGTGACATCATTACAGCACGTGGTTTGGGAGACGCGTGGAACAGTGCGCGTGAGGCTCACATAGCACAGGGGAGACCATTATAGCAAAATCACACCCTCACGTGAGGGAATATTATGTCATCATTTGGCATCTACAGGTGTCAACAGGGGATTGGCTAGATCATGATTCACATGCACCATGCATACTTGGGGGGTACACTACCCCCCCCAAGACCTATATATACTTGTCACCTACAACCCTACAGGGGATCGATCAGATTATTGAAACCCTAGCTAAAACTCTGCTTGTACACACTGTAGAGAGAGAGAGAGGGAGCTTATGTGCATTGTATCCAAGGCCATTAGTACCCATACTTAGTGGATCACACACTCACAGTGGATGTAGGCCAAATTGGCTGAACCACTATACTTCATTGTCTCCTTTCCTCTTATACTCATCCCCTTCTGCATACTTATACACTTATACACCTCTATGGCTGCCATGGCTGCCACTGTTTGAGCACATTATCACTTACCCGGTGGTGCTAAATCTTAGCATCATCACATATCCCTATCAATAGCCGAGTCAGAATACACAACTGCGGGTAGTTTCTATGGCCAGTTTTTATGGATCAAGCAGATGCTTAGTGATTATGGTATCATCGAAGATAGATTGACTATGTATTACGATAACCAGAGTGCAATAAATATATCTAAAAATCCAATCCAACACTCACGGACTAAGCACATAAAGATTAGGCATCATTTTATTCGCGAGCTTGTAGAATCCAAAGAACTTGATATTGCGTATTTAAACATTGAAAAGTAATTAGCTGATCTATTCACAAAACCTTCGAACAATATTATATTTGAGTTCCTTAGAATATCCATTGGGATGATAGTTATCACATAATAGCTTTTGCATAACTATCATAACCTCTGTGGTTTCACTCTAATAACTGATTTATGAGCATTTAGGGCATGGACGTTTAACAAATGACAAAAGATGACATCTTAATCTATTTAATGTAGGAGACACTTGAATCTGTCCTTGTTTATGGCTTTGTTTGTGTAGAATACATTCTCTATATATCTCTGTTTTTATACATATTTTACACTAATGTATATTTAAGCAAAATTGGGGGAGAAGAACTTGAGTACTTGGCTTTAAATTTTCATATCTTAATGTAGACACCAAATTCTAAGACCCCATAAGTCTTTCCTCAGGTCTCTAGCATCTCCCCATTTCACTACAAACCCTAGGTCATAATTTGAACGCCGAACTAGAGGCCATCGGGCGCCCCTAGGCCCCGTTTGACACCGGTCAACTCTATCGTCAGAGAAAAGCTCAATGAATCTTCAAAATTCTCTGAATGCCCTTTCGATCTGTCCACCCTGTGCTTGAATTGGCATTACTCTTCGAATGAACAAACCATTTTACCACTAAAAATTAATTTGGAGGCCACTGTGCGCTCCCGGGCCCAAATTTTACCCGAGTCAACTTCATCGTCAGAGCAAAAACTCTTTGAATCTTTGAGGGGTAATAAAATCCCTTTCCAATAGTC
The DNA here is from genome assembly GCA_949130495.1 of Sambucus nigra. Taxonomy (NCBI): domain Eukaryota; kingdom Viridiplantae; phylum Streptophyta; class Magnoliopsida; order Dipsacales; family Adoxaceae; genus Sambucus; species Sambucus nigra. Next base: position 356,791,806 of record OX422212.1, on the reverse strand, counting down.
AACCCTGTGTACGAAGCGACATAACCGTTCAGACGAATGTTCTATTTCCCCCAAAAAATAAATTCGGAGGCCACCGGGCACTCCTGGTCTCTATTTGACCAAGGTCAACTCTTTAACTGGAATGAGACTGAATGAATCTTCAAAAGGAACTTAATACCCTTTCCAACTGTCTACCCCATGAGGAAATCAAACATATCGGTACGTACAAAAGACCCATTTTACTCCGAAAGGTCACCGAGCTCTTTCGGGCCCCGGTTGATCAAAGTCAACTTTTGAAATCGAGCTAAGCTCTTTGTAATGTTGAGGTAACTTGCATAACCTTTCCAACAGTCTGTCCCATGCGCGATTCTGACTTACCGTTCGAATGAATGATCCATTTTTGTCCGACGATCTCCTGTCCAAAGGACTAATAAGCGCTTTTGAGCCCCATTTGACCTAAAGTCAACTCCCGAATGCGGGAGAGGACCAAGGGAATCTTAAAGGTATATGAATTACCTTCCTAATGGTATGCCCTACGTGGGATTTGGGTTAACAGATTGCGTTCTACGATCGTTTGTTCAAAAACATCTACATGAGACTGCCAATTGGCAGGTCCATTTTCCTGCCTATCAGTAGTGTGCCTAGGGTTACCTACCGATTGGTCGGTAAAGGGATATGCCGATCGAAATCCCCGTACCCTATAAATAGAGGGCATGACCTCACTCCCAAGCAGACCTCAGATCCATCAATATATGTGATCTCAGCAACATTATCTAATAATCAGCGAAGTTTCCTTGTGTAAATTTCCTTTCAATATTTCATTCCCATCATTTTCATACTCAATATAGCAAAAATCTCATTCTCTATCATCTAACATTCATCTCAACAATCAAGGGAGTTCATCAAGGATCAAGGTCAAGATTCAATTCTCCAAAGAAGGTTCAAAATCCTTTTCTCTCTCTTTCAATTCTTTATTTTTGCATTAGTTACATAAATTCTTAGTCTAGCTTTTACTTTAATATCTCACCTTTTTATCAGTTATAATCCAGAAACTTTATTTTTTATAAAAAAAAAAAGAGGGTCACACCTGTAAATTCCAACGGGATTATCCACCACAAGTTCTCAAAACTAAAATACATTTTCTACACACGCACATATAATAAATTTCCGTTCGAATCTATGGAAAAAACCCCACCCTTATGTTGCATACGAAATACGTGAACTTTGAGGCCTTTATATACTACGTAGGCATTTTGGATTAAATCCCGAGTCTCGAGTCCAATTTTCCATTTTTTTCCCATTTTTCCATTTTCGTATGTGCATCCTTTTTTATCTATACATTATTTTAGTATATATTATAATTGTGATTATTACTAGAATTTTATCCATATATTATCATTTCATCATAGCGATCAATATCTCGATAAATGCATACATCGTATTTTCTAAATATTATTTTGAGAACATTCATATGGATAACCCCACTCTACCCTTTCCATGGTATGAGTTGGACGATTCCAATCTCTATTATATATACACGTACACACACTTCACGGAGAAATAAAGGAAAATAGTAACGCAAGCTCATGAGAGAATGAGAGGGGGGATGGGTTCCTAACACCTTATCATTATGTAAATTAACCCCCGAACCTTCGAACTATTGGTTTCATAAGCATCAATTTGTCTTTAATGCTGCTCTCTCGAGGCGGAGACATGTTCTTTTACTTGTTTTGTGGAAAATAGTCTGGCGGTTCCATATCTTGCATTCACCCCACACCGATGAAAACCGGAGATCTCCTAGAGTTATAAGGCACTAGACCTTCCCCCTTTCCCCCCGAAAAGGAGATGATCGAGATGGCCACAGTGGCGACTCCGCTGGGGACATAATTTTCACAAGAGAGCTAAACTCTCTTTGCATGGGTGTCATGTTTTCTTCTTATGTGCGTATGTACCTACCTGTATGTTCCTTTTTTCTCCTCTATTATTTATTACACATATATACTTGATGCTTATGTAGGTACTCTCCATGTACACTTCACACTACTTACACGTAGGATCACTTATATCCCCATGTTGCACACACCACTTAGAAAATCCATGCTTAGGTATCACTAACACACACCTCCACCTATCACGCTTGTATATATCCATGCTCGCTCACACTTATCACCACTATTAGTTGATCCAATCTTAGGTTCACTGCCACACACTCACTTGTAGATATTCACACATCACACTCTCACATATCCATGCTTAGTATAATTTTCATGCTCCATGTTAGATTTACTTTTTATACTTATACATTCTCCCCTATTAGGATAATGTTCATCATGCCAAATAAATATACTCTCTCCATTATATACTAATCAAGAATCATGAATTTTTCACACTACATCACCAAAGAGCATGACTATTGACCAAATTTTGTCCCATAACTGGGGGGTCACTTCGTGATGGGCGCTACTCCAGTGGGTCGTAGTTAGCCTAAGCGATATGACTCTCACCTTCCAATGGCCAAGTACTTCAACTTATATCGAACGGTTCCCCCCGCATCGTACCTCTTGAACGAAGTCATGACATGAGGTATATCGCAGGGGAGTCGTTCACGTACGTCGAGTATATCGAATTCACTATCACACGTACTGTCCCCTTGAGGTATATAGTGAGGCAATTCACATACACTCGGGTATGTCAAATGGTTTGTCCACATGTACCGATTGCCCTCAAAAGTAAGACGTATATCATAGAAGTCATGCCAAAGGGGGGAACCCTTCCAATCAACCCAACATCTGCATACCCTCATATAAGCATCAAACCTAGGGCACTCATATTTTATCGGTTACTACCCGAAACTCTGTTGAGATTACGGGTCAGCATGCTGCCTAAATTTTTGCACGATTTCGTCTTTTTTAAAATGGGACCCTATCCACGAGACTGGAAACAAGTCCAACCATATTTTTACATATTTTCAAACACAATTCTCCCAGGCTCAGGTCCTGTTCGGAATTTCTTTTTTGAATTTAGGTAAACCTATAATAATAATAATAATAATAATAATAATAATAATAATAATAATAATAATAATAATAATAATCATGCTGAAACCCTTTTTCTCATTTTTCCTCTTTCTTTACCAAATGTGTCAAAAACATTTTTCCCTCTTTTAACAAAATACCCAAAGCATTTGCTTTCCTTTTATCATAAACGTCAAAAATATTTTTCCTCATTTTTACCCAAAACCATTTTGTCCTCATCTTTTCCAAAAATATCAAAAATATTTTCCTCCCTTTCCAAAAAAATAACAGTTTTCCCCTCCTCACTTTTAAAAATAAATTTAAAATTTTCTCATTCTCAGGTCAATCGCATAAACGACCCTTGGCTTGGCTCCCTAATAGCTTCGGTCTTTTTTCGAATCTCCCTGAGGGGGCTTCGTCAGTTCCCTCGCTACTTCCTATGAGCCCGAAATCCACCTTCATCCCCTTTTCATGGAGAACGTTTACCAAGTTCCAAATGTGTAGTCGGGATTGATGACGGTTCTAGCCTAACTCACTACCAAGATTTACAACCTTCAAAATGAGGTTCATGAGATGTAACGAAATCGAGTTCCTGTTCCCCAAAGAGCCCGAGGTCCTTTTCCCGCGCGCTATGGGTTCGCCCGCACCTGAGCCTATTTATCTCATCGAGGAATATCGGGACGCTCCACATGCCCCTCCTGCTAATGGGTGGCCACCAGCTCAGCTCCTTACGCTGAATCTTGCCTATCCAGGGGCTAACCTACCCGTGACCATTGATTCGAAGGAAGAAGAGTTGAACAAGGTCAAAGAAGACCTCAAGATGTTGACCAAGAAGTTTGACCAAGTCAGAATCTCCAGGAACTACATGGATTACACCCATATGTCTCCCTAACTTAAAGCAAGCTGCCGAAAAAGTTCAAAATGCCCAACATTGAGAAATTCGGGGGTAGTGGACCCCCAATTGTTCATCTCCAAAGTTACCACCGAGACATGACTCTCCTAGGAGCCTCCGAGGAAATAATGGCCTCAATGTTCCAAAAGACTTTGAATGAAAATGCTCTTCACTGGTTCTTATCTATCGAGGAGTTCAGAATTCATAACTGGGAGGACGTTTCCTGTGCATTCATGTCACAGTACAAGTATAACAAAGAGTTTGAGATTTCTTACCGTGATTTAGAATTGCTCAAACAAAATCTGAAAAGTGCGAATAACGTGTGATAATTAATTAACTTCACAAATTTCTAATTTAGCACACTTATTTAATATCAGCCCCTAATCATGCATCTAAAGTGCAAGTGTCAATCCCATAAACAAATAAAACAAGCGACACAAAGTTAAGGAAAAATCCCCGAAGGGCAAAACCTTTTATTTCTAGAACTTTGAAGAATTTACAAGACCATTGACTTACATACAACCTGATAATCACCCACAAGTGTAACACACGGTGTCTTCGTCAAACCTTCAAAGCAACGGCTAGAAATAGTGTCGGCTGGAATCTCCCGCAGGAACTCCAGGTGGTCAGCAAGGAAGAAGAGAGATGGATTCTCCACAAGTGTTGAACAAATACAAGGATGTGTTCTTGGGTTGCAAAAAGATTCACAAAGGATTGGCAAAGTTGTGTGAATCAAAACATGAGTCTTGGGACTCAAAAAGGTGAAGACTTAGAGTATTTAGGACTCTTAAAATTGTCTTGAAAAGTCTTGGAAAACAACTCCCTGAAGTTGGTTTAAATAATGAAATCTGGCCCTAAAAAATCTCAAGAAAATCTGCTCAATTTTATCCCAGGCGAACCAGTCCGGTATGGATGCGGATCGGTCCGGGGTCGGATCGGTTCATTTTTTAAAGGAGCTTCTTCGATTTGCTATCGGTCCGGGGTATACTGGTTTGGTGCAAAGAGGATCGGTCCGGGTAGAGGGAGGATCGGTCTGGGGGCGGACCGATTCTTTTTCCAAACAGGCGAATTGGTCCGTGGCGGACCGATTCCTTTTTAAAACAGGCGGACCGGTCCGGTGACAAAAAAATCTGATTCCTTTCTTCTTTGATATTTGAATCCGTTGATGAAGATACGATCTTGAATTTCTTCAACGATGTAACGGTGAACGACATACAAATTGATAATGGACAAAAATGTCCTTACAAATCTCCCCCTATGTCTATGCCGGTACATACATAAAAACAAACATACGAATTATCAAATATCAAAATGCCTACACAAATCTACCCTTCCATGAACCCAAAACTTGAACCATACAAATGAATAAGACTTCATCGTTTGCTCTTTGAATATTCAGGAATCTCAACGCTTTTCTCGTCAGGGTGTGCAATTCAGAGATCATCAAAGAAGTACCTACACACATGAGACAAAGCAAAATACCAAGTGACGTATCGAGTTTGAAATAAGATACCAAATTATGATAAAAGCATACTTTATCAAATTTCAGAAACTCCCCCCCAAAAAAACTGATAATTCTTTCTCCCCTTTTTTATGATGTCCCCAAATAGGCAAATGAGAAGAATGAATCGAATAAGCAAAATCGGGGTGTCACGGTACACAAAACAGGGCATCAAACAATATGGCAAATGTGCTCTTGCAAGGAGATGCTCAAACAAATGCACAAATTATTTTTTATTTTTCAATTTTTCATACAAAAATAAGATACTTTTCAAAAAAAAAAATGCTACAAAAATCACACCATGGATTTAGACTCAAACAACCAAGTCATGGAAATGAAATGAATGGGTGTGAACACATTTAATAGGTAAATCAACTCAATCAATCATATGTGCACGATGCATATGTGTACCCCAAACGAATGAACATCAAAAGTATCCTTAGGTGAAAAGATTGTTGAATTTAGATGACACCGTCTTATGCAAATCAACAAATCAAAGTCAACATGATTTCCACCCCAATAACGTCCAAAACTATTTAGCGCATTTGCAAGCATTTCAAGGACGTGCAAACCCGTTTTAAATTCTCCAACCAAACTCCCTCATATATATTTTCTCTTAGAGGTGAATAAACTAAATTCTCAAACTTTGGAGAATTGGTGCAAAAATCTAAATGGCCCATAATTGGTATGAATTTCTTTTTATTGCCTTTAAATTTTTGCGGGCTCTTTTAAAAATCTTTGGACCTCAGATAATAAAAATTCCTCCATTTTTGAGGTCCAATTTAACGGTGGCTTAGTATTTGCAAAGGCAAAATGAACCTTTCGCAACCCTTCCCCGTTTTTTTCAAACAAAGCACACAAACTCACAAAACGGTTCTTATATGCACAATTTCCTTAGCAAAATTTATCGCACTTGGTTCGTTTTAAGGACAGTATTGAAGTGAAAACACCCAACCAACATGTGATAAGACAATCACAATAATCAAACAAATCCGTGCATGTGTGTAATAAAGGAAACATGAGTCAAACATGTAGGAAGTAACACTAAATTACATCTTAATGACTCCAAACATTATAAAGCACAAGGATGAATTGACCTATTGTCTCAAAATACTTTCAAATAATCACATGAAAATAATGGAATGATGTCGTGACTCGGTCATCCTAAGTCTTCATCCATAAACGGTGCAAAAAAAACAAAAATCTTTTTGGATTTTTCTAAAAGTTTTATCAAAATAAAATCTTTTTGTATTTTTCAAAAATTTCAAAAATAAAAATCTATACAAAAAGTACATGTCATTGCACTAGAAAATATATATCATGAAACCACAATTAGTGTATAAGAAACATGCAAACACAATCATCTATATGATATGGCAAGAGAAGAATCATGTGCAAGCAAATGAGAATCAACTATTCTAAAATCTAGCGTATTCAAAAGTGATTTCCTAACCCAAGTGGATGTAACACGTCGACACGGGGTTTTGGGAACCAACAAAACACTAGACTTCAAATTCCTAGGACCTCTTCCAAGATCAAAACAAAATCTCCCAAGGTGACCTTTTCTACCACAATATGAACATGTGTAAACATGTGGAATGACACCTAAAGTGTGATCTTTTCTAACATCCTTGGAATTAGTTAACCCTCTAAAAAAAATAATGGTTTAGGCTTTATCATTAGAAGCATGAGAACACGATCAGCCATTACCATCACTATCAAGCCTACTTGAGTCTGTCAAATCATTTTTTAACTTCAAAATATTTAACTCAAGCAAAGAATTAGACTCTTCCAAAGACATGGATTTCTTTTTCAAATTTTCAATTAAACTTAATAGTTTATCGCGCTCACCCTCAATTACAACAAACTTATCCCTAAGAGTCTTTTCATGTTCCCTAAAATCATCGATTAATTTTTATCCTCGACAGCAAAAACGGGAACCCTAGAATTTTTTAATTCCTCTAATTCCTTCTCTAAAATAAGGACTCTCTCATCACACTTCTTTTTGGCAATTTTCAAAGAATCAAAATAAATACACAAATTACCAAAGTGCTCACGATAAATAACACTTTGAGTTTGAAACGCTTGCAAATATTCAATCTTACATTTAAAGAGAGAATTTTCTTTTTCCAAAACTTTAATTCTTTTGCAAAGTTTCAAATTCAAAATTTTTAATTTTTCAGCACGTTCGTCAACTTTTTCAAAAAAAGGCTCCTCATTAAATGGGCATTTCATTGAAAAATTGCGATTTTTCACAAAACTGATTTTTCAAAAAAAAAATTAATATCACACAATTTTGCAGAAAATAGGAATACGCGATAAATTAGCGCAACCTGCTCTGATACCAATTTGAAAAGTGCGAATAACGTGGGATAATTGATCAACTTCGCAAATTTTTAATTCAGCACACTTATTTAATATCAGCCCCTAATCATGCATCTAAAGTGCAAGTGTCAATCCCATAAACAAATAAAATAAGCGACACAAAGTTAAGAAAAGTCCCCGAAGGGCAAAACCTTTTATTTCTAGAACTTTGAAGAATTTACAAGACCATTGACTTACATACAACCTGATAATTGCCCATAAGTGTAATGCACGGTGTCTTCGTCAAACCTTCAAAGCAACAGCTAGAAACAGTGTTGGCTGGAATCTCCTACAGGAACTCCAGGTGGTCAGCAATGAAGAAGAGAGACAGCTTCTCCACAAGGGTTGAACAAATACAAGGATGTGTTCTTGTGTTCTTCAATGATGTAACGACGAACGACATACAAAGTGATAATGGATAAAAATGTCCTTACAGAATCCCGAGGAATCTTTTCGTAACTTAATAGCAAGGTGGAGAGAGAAAGTAACCACTATGACCAATCGACCTTCTGAAGAGGAGCAAGTCAGTATTATGAAGAATAATTTATTACCTCATGTCTGAGCGACAATGGGAGGACAGTACCACCCTCATTTTCGAGCCTTTCAAGAAGCAAGAGTAGATATCAAAGAAGGACTTGCCAAGACAAAAGTTAAAACAAATAAAGTATCCGGACAGTTCACTACTAGAAAGTTTGAGAAGCCTGCCAATACCACAATTTCAATCATTAATAACATCTATTAGGTTGCAACTTCATGGGCACCCGAAAGCCAACATAACCCTGTCAGAAAGGAATATACCAAGCTTCACGTTCCCCTTTCAAAAGCTTACCATTACTTTTTAAGTTGAAATCTCATCAAGCCATTTGAACCTCGTCCATTACCAAACCCAGTTCCCAAAAATTTCAAACCAGATGCCCATTGCGACTTTCACCATAGTATCGGCCACTACACTGATCAATGTTTCCACCTCTAAAATATAATCCAATGTCTAATTGACCAAGGTGTCATTTCCCCACCAGCCAATCCTAAACCAAACACTCCCACAATCCACTCCCAAATCATATAAATGCCATATTACTAGAAATCACCCATCATACCCATATATCCATTTATCCAGATTGTACCCAGTAAATCACCCATCATACCAATATATTCTCTTAAACCCCTCCAAGTTTGCCTATATTTTCTCCTACATCCTACCTATTTTTCCAATCAGGCTCTATCACTTCTTACTAGAGCATGCATTACTGTTCCTACTCATTTTAGAGGGAAATATATGGAATTATCTATAGTATTGAACCAGCTTCTAGAGATTGGGATGAAATTGA